>VZQC01013763.1:5674977-6034781 GCA_009823505.1 Rhizomys pruinosus | reverse complement strand
GAATGAGTGTAAATTTGATTAAGAAATGCTGTACGAAATGTGCTCAATAAAAATTAACTTAAAAAAAAGAAAGGAGCAGCAGGTTACACCATGATGGATGGGGCTTAAACGGAAGGAGAAGCTTCCCTTTAAAAACCTGCAGGAGCATCATCAAAGGGGATAGGCGGACTTACAAGGAAGAGAGAGCAAGAGAAAGCCACAGACAGGATGATTGCTTGGCAGATGGAAGGAGGCATGTGGGATGGAAGGAGGAGAGGAGAGCTTGAGAAACCCCCAGACAAAGGAAAACTTTTTTATATCCTTTTAGGGCTTGGGGGAGTCCCACATCACACAATTTGATTTTAGAAGACAAAGCACACAGAGGAACCAGATACAATAAATTAGGAGTTGTTAGGCCATAGCACAGCACAGTTTCTCAACTCTCAGTCCCAGAGAAAGAGCTTCATCGGGGGGTGGGCTGATTCCTTCAGGTGAGGGATGTGTGCTCTTAGAGTGACAAATAAAATGGCAGGCCCATCATCTGACAGCCTTCCATTGGAGAGCCCTGGTTAGAGGTCAGATCCAGGCAATCAATCTCAGGCCTTCTGCCAGGTTGCCCACACTTTGTCTTGACACTGGGGTGGGTGCCTGTCAGCACATCTGCCCTAAAGGACTCACCTGAAGAAGGTCCCTGGATAGAATTTGCTGCTTGGCCCTCAGGGACCTAGTGATCTCCCTGAGGGAGCTCAGCTGCTCTGCAGTCGCAGTGCCATAGCGTTCTGTCAGCTTGTCTCCTTCGTGCTCCATCCAGAGCAGCCTGGCCAGGAGGAAGCTCTCCTCTTCCTTCAGGCTCTTCCTCAGGCTCTTGAATTCCTCACGGATTTTTAGTCTCTCTAGATGAGTCCAGGCCTGTGGGCAAGGGCAAGGGGCACAGAGATGAGATGGGCATGGGGAGGGTCCTCCAAGCCTCCTTTCAGCCCACATCCACTTTTTAGTGTATTTCAAGCTTACACTGAGACCATGCAGAGCACCATCCTGTGGGAGGAGAAAGGGGAGGAGGGTGCACTTCAGAACACTTCCATGTTCCAGGTTTAGGCTGAAGGACGTTGATCATTGTTATCTTCAAAGGCCTGTGTATCTGAGACTCAGATACAGCCAGATGTGCTGGTGCACACCTAAGTAATATCAGTACTTGGGAGATGGGGCAGGAGGATTAGGAGTGCAAAGCCAGCAGAGCTCAAGGCCAGCCTGAGTTACTTCAAGACCTGTCTTAAAAGCAAACACCCCATATCCCTGAATGAGGATGTAGTTCCATTTGCAGAGTGTTTTCTTCGCAGGCATGAAGCCTGGTTTTATCCTCAGGGCTGTATAAACCTGTATAAACCAGGGCTGTATAAAACTTTCCCAGGACTGTAATTCCAGCACTCAGGAGGGAGGCTGGAGGGGCATAAGTTCAAGGTCATCCTTGGCTACATAACGAGTTCCAGGTCTTCTTGGGCTACATAAGATCCTGTCTCAAAACAACAACAATAAAAACAATAACAACAAAAACCCAAAGGGAATAAAAATTTCCTGAAGGCTTTCATCTTACAACTACCTTCATATTTAGCATTCCTTGGACACACCAAAACCAAAAACAGGTGAAGGTGTTGGGTCATATCCCACAATTTATTTTTTCATTTACTTTTTTTCTATATGTATGTGTGTTTCACCTACATGTATGTAAGTGTATCTCTGTGTTGCAATGCCCACAGAGACCAGAAGAGAGTAATGGAAACCCGGAATGCCTCTTAGCTACCAGGAACTGAACTTCATTACTCTGCAAAAGAAGCCAGCATTCTAAACCACTGGGCCACCACTCCAGCCCCAAAATTTTAAATACATATTAATTAGATGAATATGTGTATGTGCATATGAGTGCAGATTTCTCTGGAAGCCAAAGTCTTTGGATCCCCAGTAGCTGGGGTTATAAGTGGGTGTGAACCTCCCTCCCAATGTGGTTGTTTGGATTTGAACTCCTGTCCTCTGGAAGAGCAGAATATACTCTTAACTGCTGAGCTATTTTGCTAGATCCAAGATCTGTCTTTTCTAATTGGGAATTGACCTCCAATTAAAAGTCCCCAACGGTGGGAGGGCAGGTGTAGAGATGGCTCAGTGGTTAACTGCTCTGGCTGCTCTTGCAAAGGACCTGGGTTAGGTTCTCAGCATCCACATAGCTCATAGCCATATGTAAGTCGAGTTCCAGGGGATGCAATGCCCTCTTCTAAACTCCTGGGGTACTGGATGCAGGTAGTGCACACACACACACACACACACACACACACACACACACACACACGTGAGCAGGATAAAAAAAAAAAAACTCAGGGCTGGAAAGACGGCCTAGCGGTTAAGAACATCGACTATTCTTGCAGAGGACCCAGGTTCGATCCCCAGCACCCACATGGTGGGTAAGAACCATCTTTAACTCCAGTTCCAGGGGAATCTGACCCCCTCTTCTGACCTCCACAGCATTGCACAACATGGGTGCACAAACCTACATGCAGACAGTACATTCATACACATTAAAAAATAAATAAAATTTAAATTTTTAAAAAAATTTTTTAAAAACTCATACACATAAAAATTTTTAAGGTGGCTAAAGAGGTGGCTCAGCAGTTCAGAGCACTGGCTGCTTTTCCAGAGGACCTGGGTTCAGTTCCCAGCACACACATAGCAACTAACAATCATTAGTAACTCCATTTCCAGGGGATCCTACACAATCCCCTGACCTCCCAGAGTTTCTATGCGCATAGTGCACTTTCACATGTACACACATAAACTAAAATAAGTAAAAAAATTTTCATTACAAAAGGACAGGAGGGTAGGGCCTGCACATTCTCAGACCAGGGTGGGTCTCCTTCCACAGCCTACGGTGGTGCAGAACTGTAGTCCTGCTCTCTCTGGTTCAGCAGCAGGAACTCCAGACAAGCCTGCCGGGTCCCTCCCCCCTATGGCTGGCACACTCTGCTCTGTGCCACTGTGCCAACAGAACCTTATCTGTGCTCAGTTTAATAAGGAATTCTAGGAGCTTCAGCAGACATGTTTCTTCTAAGGATCATGAGTGAAGTGTTTCTTACCTTGAAGACACTGATCATCCCTTCACCTCGTTTCTTCTCTTCCACTATTTCCTCATCCTTCTGCCCCAAGACCTGGAGCCGGTCCTGAATCTGCTCCTGTGGGCAGAGGGCACTTTGGTCAGCTCTGCCCCTCAAAGAGCCAGGGAAACTCTCTGGGTGCTGACTTCGTCCTTAGTAGTCCCATTTTACTCTCACACTAGGGGCATGGGCTTTAGGGAAGAAATTTGAAAGTTTAGTGACTTAAGAAAAAGTTAGTCATGGTTGGGACTGGTGGCACATGCCTGATGCAGAGGCAAGCAGATCTCTGTGAGTTCAAGGCAAGCCTGATCTACATGATGAGTTCCAGGCCAGCTGGGACCACAGGGAAACCTTGTCTCAAAAAGACTGAAAAAAAAAAAAAAGTTAGTACGCAGGATAGCTTTGGTGTCAACTTGACACACCTGGGTTGAGGGAGCCTCGGTTGGGGAATTGGCTCCATTGGATTGGCCTGTGGCCACATCTGTGGAGTATTGTCTTGATGGTCGAGCAGTGTGGGAGGGCCCAGCCCACAAGAGTGGTGCCACCCTGGGCAGGTTGTTGTGTACTTAAGAAGGCGGGCTGGGCATAAGCAGGAGCGAGCAAGCCAGTGAACAATACTCCTCCATGGCCTGTGCTTCAGCTCCTGCCTCCAGGTTCCTGCCCTGAGTTCCTGCCCTGGGCTCCCCTAAGTGATGAAGTGTGACCCAGGAGATGTAAGCTGAATAAACCCTTTCCTCCCCAAGTTGGTGTTGGTCAGAGTGTTTTGTCACAGCAATGGAAGACAAACTGGAACAGTTAGGTATGACAGTTGTGATTTTTTTTGGAAGGGGCTTTGATGTTGTCAAGGACAAACCTGCCCTCTTCTCTTCTTTAAAATCTTTAAGAGAGGTTTTGCATGTTTGGCAAATGGCCAATGGAAGGCCAGACTGGGGATGTAGAGCAGTGGTCCAGAACTGACTGCCTGGATGTTCCAGGCTCTGCTGTTTGTCCCCAGTAAAATACAGTGGCTGGCTGGGAGAGGAAAAACAATGCCTTGGAGGTCCCAAGTAAAATCAGAAGAAGCCTGGAGTTGAGTGACATATTTTGGGTCAAAATTTGCATTCTTAAAAAAATTAGTACATTTACATTTATTTTGCATGTGCCTGTGTAGTGTACACATGACACTGCCACAGTGTGTGTGGAAGGTAGAGGACAACATTCAGGGCTGGGTTCTCTCCTTCTGCCTAGTGGGTCCCAGGGATGGAACTCACACTCTTCTTCCACTATTGTGGATCCTGGAGGTCAGGTTCAGGCTTAATGGTATCTGCCTTTATCTGCTGAATTATCTCACTCACCCCCAAATTAGAATTGCAGCCATTCTTCCTCTGCCTTGATTGCTGACTGGCATTCCCAGAACTCAGCTGTTGGAGCCACCTGTACCTGGCTAGAAGCTGCCCACTCAAGAGCAAGGAGCAGGGCAATGGGTGCCAACCCAGGGGAGCAGGCGGCAGCTCCCATGTCCACAGGGAGCTCTCCTCTGTTGGGGAGGAGAGAGAAGGGTCCAGGGGCCTACCTGGTAGCTCTGGACAGCATCTTCTATCAGGTTGACATTGTGAGATCTGTGGTCATTGGAATCACGACACACCAAACAGAGAAACTCCCCGTCCTCCTCACAGAAGTAATGGAACTTTCCCCAGTGTTTCTTGCATCTCCGCTCTCCATCTTCTGGTTGGAGGTCAGCAGGATCTATAGTTCGGATTTTCTCAGCAAGATTCCGCAAGAGCTTGTTGGGCCTGAGCATGCTCCTGTTCACCGAAATCTTGCAGAGGGGACACAGGAGGGTGTCATCAGCTTTCCCAACCCTACTGATGCATTCCAGGCAGAAATTGTGTCCACAGTCGATGGTGACAGGCTCCTGCAGGATGTCCCTGCAGATGGGGCAGGTCACCTCCTCTTGCAGCTCACTGGCAATCTGTTTGCCAGCCATGATGGAGCAGTGTGGCTGCTTCCAGAGATGGAAGCCCCGGACACTGCCTGTAGGAAGGCAGAAAGGAACCAGAAGCAGAGGTCAAAGTGTCTCTCAATTAGAGGGCCAGGGAAGGAGGAAAGGAAGAGGAGGCAAAGTTAAGAATTATGGAAAAAGGTGAATACTCAAGTGAAAGGAATATAGCAGGGAGAGGAAAACAGATCACCAGTCCTACCCCACCACCTCCCAAGAACAAACAGATACTGTGAGTGCGTGTCCCTCATAAAACAGAGCGAGGTGTGCTGAACCTTGAACTAATTAAAGATATACAGCAGTTATCAGAGACCAGAAAGAGGAGGTTGTCAAAGTTCACTTCCCCTCAGCTCAGTGAGGGTGGAGCACTGGCTGGAGCTCCAGGGCGGCTCTGGGCCCTGGTGGATCTCCCATCCCACAGCACTGGTGCAGCCTGTCTGTGCTTTGCTGGGCTTCCCTCCCTCTTGGTCTCAGTGCTCCAGCGTCTGTGTACATCCACAGCTCTGGCCTCTCAGTGTCTTCCTCTGTCTCTTGCTTCCCAGATCCCTGACTTGCCTGTGCTGTGGATGTGCCCTGGTTAGGAAAAGACCAGCCAGGGCCAGCAGTGCCCCCCTGCATTCTGTGCTCAGTATATTCCTAACTTAATTCTCCCTGTCTTTTGTCCCACGTAAGAGTGTTTCTTCCTCCCCTTGCCTCTCTTCTCTTCTGCCTTTAGGAAGCAAGCTTAATCTTTAAATTAATTTCAAAGTTAGCACACAAAACAATGAGTTTCATAATGGGAAACATTAAGTACTCATGTCCTTAGTTAATTTTTATTTTATTTGTATGAGTACTTTGCAAACATGTAATTACACCCCTGTCATGCAGTGCCCACAGAAGCCAGAAGAGGGCATTGGTGAATCCCATGGAACAGACAGTTGTCTGTCATGTGGATGCTGGGAACTGAACCCTGATCCTCTGCAAAATCAGGTAGTGCTTTTCACACTGAGCCATCTCTCCAGCACCTGTACTTTGTTCTTCATCCCCCACCCCACTACTCCCCCTCCCTTCTTACTCAGCCTTTTCCTCATCTATGTTAGTCCCCCTGCCTGCTCTAAGTTCTCATGCATTGCTTTACCCTCTGTATCCCCGTCCCTTCCTCCCTTTTCATGGCCCCCAACCATTAATTCTATTTGATCTTCTCATTTTTTCGTCCTCTTGAGACAGGGTTTTCCTGTAGCCCCAGCTGGTCCAGGACTTGCTATGTACACCAGGCTGGCCTTCAACTCACAGAGATCTGCCTACCTCTACCTCCTGAGTGCTGGTATTAAAAGTGTGTGCCACCATACCCAATTTATCTTTTAACTTTTAAATAGTTTATTTCTTCATTGATAACTTCATACATATATACAATATACCTTGATCTATCCACACCTCAATTCCTCCTCAGTCCTCCCAGAATCCCCACATGTCAGCCTTCCAATGCTATGTCCTCTTCTGTTGTCTTTTTTAATAACCCACTAAGTGCAATTAGTGCTATTTATATGTGCGTGGGTGTGGGACCATCCATGGGAGCATAGACAATGTACCAGTGACCCCCCCCAGCAGCCATCAACTGCCAGTAGCCCTTCAGCTAAGAGTATGGGCCTCGTGAACCCTCCACATCTATGCTGGAATGTTCACTAGCCTCGTCTTGTGCAGGTAACCACAGCTGCTGTGAGTTCATGAGTTCAAGTCCATTGGTAGGTCACACAGGGGTGTGGAGTGGTTTTATGGCTACAGCCCCAGCAAGGACTGATTCAGCTTTTATAACATATCCTTTCTTTCTCAAAAATGCCCATTCATGGTCAGTGGTCACCCTAATTTTAGCAACTGTTGGAAGACAAACAGTTTTAGAAATATCACCCTCCTAAATCTGTTTATTTGTTTCAAGGTTGGATTCAAATGGCTTAACTGTATAAGATTTTAATTTTAAAACTTTATTTACTTTTTTATGTTTATGAGTATGTGTGTGCTTGGGTGCATTTATGTGCACACATGCATGGAGTTTCCAGAGATAAGAAGAAGGCATTGGATCCCCTGGTGCTGGAGCCACAGACAGTTGTGAGCCACCCATTGTGGGTGCTGGGAACTGAATTTGGGTCCTCTATAAGCGTAGTATGAGATTTTACCATTGAGCCATCCCTCCAGTTCTAAATTATCATTTATTTATTTTTATTCTATGTGTACAAATGTTTTGCCTGCATGCCTCCTCACAGTCATATAGGGGCACCTCTGGGTTTCTCGCAGATATCAGTGTTGTCAGTTTTAGGCTCTGATTGGCTGAGAAGGTGAGATGGAGCTGACCTGACTCTGGTACTGAGTGATGCAGGCATTTGACATCCATTAGCCATCTGCTCCCCAGAAGAGGGATTCCAAAGATGTGGGCTATTAAGATTTAGCCTCTGTCAAATGTGAGCTGGTTGGCTTCCCTCACCTGTAGGACAATAGTTGCAATGGTGAGTAGAAAGGGGGGACATCTTGAAGCTACTGGCTCTAGGCACTTGGATAAGTATGTTATCCTTTGTCAGGGTCCCAAAGTCTGAGTAAGAACGATTTTTGCAATTCCCTGGGATTTATTAACAAAAAGGTGGACATCAGGCAAGACCAGAGCTAGAGTTTGGGTTAGGGAAAAGCCCACTGGAAAGCCCATTCCTTTATATTTGTACATTTTATATGCTGGTCCCCAGTCATTGCTGAGTAGAGGGGCCTGCCTATTTTAGCCAAGGATCAAGAATTCATGCACATATTTTGTTTTTTACTGTTTTTTCATTTTTGTCTAGAGTATGAGGACTGAAGGATAGCTTCCGTCCAGGCTACGGTAAAGGCAATCTTGCCTCAAGAGAGTTTGTATACCAAGTAGGAGACTTCTGTCTGGCAAAGCTGAGCTTTCTTCACAGAGACAGGGAACCTTAGGGACCTGATCAGCTAGAGGTCTTGAGTGTGTCTTGTAGGCGTGTAGCTGGGTCAGCAGCAGCTAATGGGAGATCATCCATACTGGAGCAGTGTCAAGATGAGAGGCCCTGAAGCTTATCAAGTGGTTTTGAAGAGCTTCCCTGAACAGCATAGAGGAATTTTGAACAAAGGCCAAACTTAGAACTCCGGTGTTCTCTGGGACCAGGGGATCAAAAGAACTCTTCAGGTCCATGAAGAACCTCCATGGTTTTGAATAGATGTAGGCTTCAGGCTATCTCCCTGGTTCCTGCTAGAATAGTCCAGTGAAAAGTAGTCAGTGACCAGGAGCACTCAAGATCTGAAGCTTTTCAAAAAAAAAAAAAAAAAAGATGAACAATAGATACAGGACTCCCATGGCCTTGAGCCTGTCCTGAGGTCCAACCCAAGATCCTAGATCACAGGTCCTTCATGAANGTTTTGCCTGTCTTACTGGCAAGTGAAGCTACCTGGAGGCTGCCACTGCTTTTGCCATCCTTCAAAGACATGATTCACAACTTTTCAAACTTCCAATATGGACTGAAGTCTCATGTCTCTCCAAGAATCCTCCAAACCTTCAGTGCCAGATGGGGACTGCTGAGACATCTGACTTGTGGACTGAGCTATTACTGGGGTTTCAGCTTCTTCAGAGTATTGATTGCCATTGTTGGACTACCCAGGCTGTATCATGGAGACCAGTACAGGAGGATCAAGACAGGACATGGTGCTTACTGGACCTCATTTGGTGACCATGGGATGGGAAAACCCCATTGTGAAGCACAAGGGCAAGTCTGATCGTTGTTTGGGCTTGGCAAGGAGGAGCCTTCAAACATGACATTTTTAAGCCTAAAAAAATATCATAAGCTGAAGATGCTAAAAGATATATGTGGCATGCATATATGCATATTATGGAGTGATGCTGATTGGAAAGAGCAACAAGAGGGGCTGGAGAGATGGCCTAGCGGTTAAGAGCGCCGACCGCTCTTGCAGAGGACCCGGGTTCGATCCCCAGCACCCACATGGTGGCCGAGAACCGTCTGAAGCTCCAGTTCCAGGGGAGCTCCAGTTCCAGGGGAATCCGACACCCTCTTCTGACCTCCGCGGCATTGCACGACACGGGTGCGCGGACTTGCATGCAGACAGTGCATTCAGACACATACGGAAATAAAATAAAATAAATAAAAAAAAATAAAAAAAAAAGTTAAAAAAAAAAAAAAAACAGAACTTACCTCCTAGGAGGACCAGAAGGATTCAATCATTTATTGGTTTCCAGGTCATACGGCAATCATTACAAAACTGTCCAGCACTGATGAGTCACAGGACCCTAGAACACCTCAGGGGGAAACTGCCCTGTAACAATTCATCAAGCCAGGGAGATCCAGAGTGAGCCTGAACCCCCTGAGTGTCGATCTTGCTGGGGCCTCCAAACGTGATACAGAGAGAGATGTGCAGAGGAACGCCACTTAATGATGGTCAAACTAGGACTCCTCTATTAGCAAGCTAGTAAGCTGGTGGTCAGAAAGGGGGCCTGAGGAGAAGCAGGACATGGTTTATAAAGCTTAAAACCACAATTTTAGGGGCTGGAGCATTGCATGACATGGGTGCACCTACTTACATGCAGACAGTACACTCACACATAAAAAATAATAAATTAAAAAAAATTATTTTGGTCTTTTCGAGACAGTGTTTCCCTGTAGCCCCAGCTGTCCTGGAACTCACTCTGTAGACCAGGCTGGCCTTGAACTCACAAAGATCTGCCTGCCCCTGCCTCCCAAGTGCTAGGATTAAAGGCGTGCACCACCATGCCTGGCAAATTTTTAAAAATTTAAAAAACAACACAATTTCATCATGTCAGGGGAAAAGCTAATAACCATAGTTACATACGATCACCATAGTTATACCAGACAAGGACAGATCAGTTAATGAAGAGCTTTTCAATTAACAAAAAGTTTTGAATGAAAAAACAAATTTCTCAGAATTGTAGAAGCAATGGATTCAATAGAGTTGCAGGTGCAGCTGGGAGGGAGGACATGCAACCTGGACATGCTACCTGGCTACTTGTAACATTCCCAGTATTGTAGAGCAATGTACTCCCTGAAACTACCTGGGTGAAATGTTCTGGCTGGCTGGCTGCAGTGGGAATGGCTGAGCAAAAGCACAGGGTGAAGTAAAAGTCAGCTAGATCAAGATGGAATTGTTTCACTATTTCATCCCCAAATTCCATGTTCCAGTGGAAGCAGTTTCATAGTTTTTATAGTAACAGAACAAAGAAAAGACATAAATCAAGACACTTTCCAAATACATTGGTGGAAATGTTAAGTAGGTGGATGTAGCAAAAGGAAAATCTCAGCTATTGATGTCAGATGCTGTCTGATGGCATCCAGCCTTTCGGTTGGTGGGACTTAGGGCTTTATTAAGTTAATGCATTCCTTTTTTTTAAGTTAATGCATTCCTAACGGTTCTTTAAAGGCATGTGCCACCACAACCACTTATTGTTTGAAGCATCCAGAAGATAGAATTTTGGCATTCTTTGTTTCTGGAGCTACCTTATTACCTTCATAGAAAGTATGTTAATCATTTAACAAGTATTTATCAACTATTTTTTCTTTAAAATTAAAAGTACATAGTTGAATAATTGTCTCAAATATATTATTGTGGGCTGGAGAGATGGCTCAGTGGTTAAGAGCACCGACTGTTCTTGCAGAGGACCCGGGTTCGATTCCCAGCACCCACATGGCGGCTAAGAACCATCTTTGACTCCAGTTCCAGGGGAATCCGACACCCCTTTCTGACCTCCACGGCATTGCATGAAACGGGTGCACCAACCACATGCTTGTGCTTCATTAGTAGGATCGAAAGGTTACTCCTGAACAAACTGTCAGCCCATGAAAGGAAACAGCCAGAATTGACCAGAATCCAAGTCAACAGCTCCAGAGAGAGAGGACAGTTTTACTTCTCATCCACCTGTGCCCCTTTTCTGAGCCTAGGGAACAATCTGCGGAAGAGGGGGCGTGGTAGAATGTAAAGGCTGCGATTGGGGTGAACGGTGAAACTACAGCGATGTAGTCTGGACACTCATTTGATCAACTTGATTGAACAAACAACCTGTCAACCTCCACTGAATGGTGGGACTGTGGGGGTTTGGGCACAACAGTCTATAGATTGGTTTTGCACGAAGGATGCTTATACTCATGGATTATCACTTATAGCTAAAAAATGAAAAAAAATAAACCTGAAAGATGCAGGACAGTTATGGCAGAATACATGATCTGGGATGGGGTGGGGGTGGGGGGGAAGGGAAAGGGAAATATGCCTGATCTGAATTGGAAAATGATGTACGAAATGCACAAACCATCAATAAAAATTAAATTAAAAAAAATCAAACACGCACATGAAAGCATTTATCATAGACACACGTGATATTATTACATGAAACCTAGGTGCTCCCATAGCAGGGAAAAGTAGAAAGTTTCTATCTCTGACTCTTTAGATGTGAGAACACCTTAGTTCCCTAAAAGAACAAAAGGTGAAGTTTGCCATGTAGACTTAGGGTAATATCTTTTTCTCCTTTCAAGAACTAAGTAACATATGAAGCTAGTACAGTTCCCTTTGTCTAAGCTATTAGCATTACATAAATCAGATTTGATATCAGGGACAGTAAAGGAGACATTTTAAGACCAGGTTAAGAATAAATGAAGTATAAAAAGCAATTCTTCTAAACATGTTGCCGTTGCTCATTTTGTCTCAGGATGCTCTCTTGGGGGAAAGAGACTGGCTTAGGCCACCTGGGGAATGGGCTTTTATGATGTGCCACAGAAACCTCCAAGTACTGCTGCGTCTGACCCAGGTGCCAGGGGACGAATGAGTCTAGGGCATTTTTAAGTGAGTCTCTGGACAGAAAACCAGAAGGAATGGAGCCCAAAGTAACATGCAAACCATGCTTAGGAGGGTAGGTCATACAAGCCACAGATTGTAGAAGTCACTAACAATGCTTCAAGATGGATCTCACCAGGAGTGCCCAGAAACTTCAGCAGTGACTGAGACATGGCTGCCGAGTGGTCATGCATAGGAACCCAAGGAGTTCTCCTAAGTTTTAGGGACCTCTGCCTAAGCCAAACCAGAATTTGTGGCTTCTTTTGCTGACAGGAACTTTAGGACTAGCTAGTATAATAAAGACATTTAATGCAGAATTAAGCCTGAGATTTAAAAGCAAAAGAGTTGCTCAAGGGAGGGGGCAGGGGGGGGATGTGAGATATAACCAAGTGAATATACCTTTTCAAAGGAAAGTGGCCTTTACACATGGGACATTTTTTTTAAAACTTTATTTAATTTTATTTTGTGTATATGAGTGTTATGTATGCATGTATGTAACTACATCCATGTCATGCAATGCCCACAGAGGCCAGAGAGGATATTAGATCCCCTGGAAATGTAACTACAGATGGTTGTTAGCTGCCATGTAGGTCCTGGGATTTGAACCCAGGTCCTCTGCAAGAGCAGTCAGTGCTCTTAAACACTAAATCATCTTTCCAGCCCCTGATAAATGGGAAATATTAATAAAACATGGACTATCTCATATTCTTTTTTGTAGCTTTTATCTTAAAACAGGCCATAATGAAATAAAAACAAAGGGCAAGGTCAGAGAAAAATATTAAGAATGGGAGGACTAGTCTCTGAATTTATCTTTAGTTCTGATATAACATCTAAAATTTTTTAATTAATTTCTTAATTTTCTTCAACTCACATATAATTTTTCAAAGAGCTTTTATTATTGTAAATTACCAATTTTATGCCAGGCATGGTGGTGCATGCCTTTAATCCTAGCACTTGGTAGGCAGAAGCAGGCGGATCTTTGTAAGTTCAAGGCCAGCCTGGTCTACAGAGTGAGTTCCAGGACAGCTGGGGCTACAGGAAGACCCTGTCTCGAAAAGACCAAAAAAAAAATTTACCAATTTTATAATTTATTTTGCTTTCTCAGAAGATTTTACATTTTATGAAAATAGACTGTCCATTTGTGATGGTTTAACTTTTATTGCCAAGACATCTTCTTAAGCACACAAAATAATACAATTTGGAGCTAGTAAACATTCCCCATTGAGGAGAATGTACCGTTAGTTAGATTTTTACTTTATTTTTTATAGTTGTAAGTTGAATTAATATACTAATCAAACCTACAACCAGCTCGGTTTTTCTCAAACCATTTCTTCATTCATTGGATTAGATATGAAAGAAGTGTCCAGAGAAAAGAAAAAGAACAAACATTGCTGCTAGCAAGGTCTTTTCTTATTTTTTTTATTTTATGTGTATGTCTGCTATGCCTGCCTGTAGTAAGTGCTCTTATGTTCTACAGTGCATGTGGAGGACAGAAGAGGGTGTCAGATCCCCCTAGAACTGAAGTTATGGGGAGGTGTTAGCTGCCACATGGGTGCTGGGATTTGAATCTTGGTCTTCAGCAAGAGTACCCAGTGCCCTTAACTGCTGAACTCTCTCTCCATTCTTACTGACCAAACAAATGGTCAGAATCAAACATGCCTTTAAAGGTCAGAAAGAGGAGGCAGAGGCAGGTGGATCTCTGTGAGTTCAAGGCCTGCCTCATCTACATAGTGAGTTCCAGGACAATTGGAGCTACAGTGAGACCCTGTCTCAAAAAGACAATAGATAGATAGATAGATAGATAGATAGATAGATAGATAGATAGATAGATGATAGATAGAGATAGAGATATATGTCAGAAAACAACCAAAAATACAAACTGAATGTTTAAACCAAAGTACTTTCAAAGCAAACAAATTAAAAAAATTTAAAGCACCAAAACCAAAAGCTATCTAACACATTCAGACTCAAACAACCAGATCAGAATAAACAAATAGACCATCAACCAAACCAAGAGAGGTCTGAGAAAGAAAGCCCCAGGAAGAACTCACCAGAATCCACCTAAGGAGACAGCACCAGACAGCTTGGATTCAAAGGCTCCATGTCTGTACCTGCTTCCATCAAGGGGACTCCTCTGATGTAAAGTGAATCACTCTTGGGGTTCCGTATAGTGGTACTATAACTTTTGACACAAAAGTACACCCTTCAACTCAAAGGAGATAAGAGACAGTTTATTCTATAGCCAAATATGAGTGACCATGGTCCAGGAACACAAATTCAGGTTACCACAAATTCCATGTTCCAGTAGGGAATCAATTTCATGAAGTCTTTATAGTAACAGAACAAAGAAAGTCACAAACAAAGACACTTTTCAAATACTTTGCTAAAAACATTAAGTAGGTAGACATAGTAAAAGAAAATGCTCAGCTATGGGCCTCAGATACTATCTGATGGGAGTCTTAGCCTTTTGGTTGATGGGAGCTGGTGCTTTAAATTAAGAGAGTCCTGAAGGTTTTTTTATCTGTTTGTCACAAGACGTTAAGTTAGAAACAGAGGTGGGGCTGGAGAGAGAGTTCAACAGTTAAGAGCACTGGCTGTTCTTGCAGAGGACCTGGGATTTGTTCCCAGAACCCACATAGTGTGACTAACAACCACTCATAACTTCAGTTCCAGGGATTCCAATGCCCTCTTCTGACCTTTGTGAGTATTGCACAGCACAGGTACACTTACATACCTGCAGGCAGTACACTCATACACATAAAATAAAAATAAGAAATAGAATTTTATTATAAACAAAAAAGAAACAGAGGTGAGAAAGGAGTGGCTATTTAGGGACTAAAATGTCCAAGGATAAACTGGAAATGGTTTCTGGATCTGCAACTTTCAAAACGCTCCACATTCATTGAAGTGCTAACCAGTTTGTCAGCTTTGCGGGAAGTTCAGGACAAGATGCAGAATTTTTCTGGGAACTTTTATTCACAATTATCACCCTCAGGTGGAGATTCAAGGCCGGCTTGGGCTACAAACCCTGTCTGAGAAGGGGTGGGGAGGACCTCATAATTTTTAAAATTACTTTTGGGGAAATAAAACAATAATTTAGGATTCCATGAATTTAAAAACCATTTATAATTTCAATTGGTATCCAATAAAGATTATATCTGGGTGTGTATGTTAAATGCCAGAGTCTTTTTTTCTTTTTTATTATTTTTTTCATTTTTTATTATTACCATTATTAAACTTTTTCCATAGGTCACACATCATTTCTCAATCGAATCTAGAGTCCCTTCACCTTCCATGCCCCCCATCCCACCCAAGTCCCTGCACTCTGCCTTACATGTCCTGCATCTCTCTGAGACTCTCCAGAGTTATTTTATTTCAGTTCTTTGTTGTTGTTCACTCTAATTTGTATTGCTACATTATATGTAGATACGTATACATAGTTATATATATATATATATATATATGTATGTATAAATATATACATGCATACACATATCACTTCAATTGGAGGATTATTTTTTCTTCCCTAATAGATGTCATATTTTCCTTAAGGAAGTGCTTGAAGGTTCCTCCTTGGCAACCCCAAAAAACCATCAATCCTGCACTTTTGCTCTACATTGGGTCTTTCTCTCTCATGTTCCCCCAAAATGAAGTCCAGTAAGCACACATCCTGTCTCAATCCCCCTGCACTGGCCTCCATGATACAGCCCAGGTAGTCCAACAATGGCAGTCTACACTTTGATGAGGCTGACATCCCCTTAGCTGTTTAGTTCACAAACTGGATATCTCAGTAGTCCCCATCTGGCATTGAAGGTTTGGAGGATTCTTGCAGAGAGGTGAGTCTTCAGTCCATATTGGGTGCTTAAAAAGCCATGTCTCAGGGCTGGAGAGATAGCCTAGCAGTTAAGAGCACTGACTGCTCTTGCAGAGGACCCGGGTTTGATCCCCAGCACCCACATGGCAGCTAAGAACCATCTGTAACTCCAATTCCAGGAGAACTCCAGTTCCAGGGGAATCTGAGGCCCTCTTCTGACCTCTGTGGCATTGCACAACACAGGTGCAGAAACCTACATGCAGACAGTACATTCATACACATACAAAAATAAATAAAAATTTTTAAAAAGCCGTGTCTCATGTCTTTGAGGAGTGCCATAAGCGGTGGCAGACACAGAGTAGATGTTCTAGTTTGTCTTCCATTGCTGTGACAAAACACTCTGCCCAACACCAACTTGGGGAGGAAAGGGTTTATTGAGCTCACATCTCCTGGGTCTTAGTTCATCACTCAGGGAACCCAAGGCAGGAACTCAGGGCAGGAACCTGGAGGCAGGAGCTGAAGCACAGGCCATGGAGGAATGCTGTTCACTGGCTTGCTTTCCTGGCCCATGCCCAGCCCTCCTTCCTATACAGTATGCAACAACCTGCCCAGGGTGGCACCACTCTTGTGGGCTGGGCCCCCCCACACTGCTCGACCATCAAGACAATACTCCACAGATGTGGCCACAGGCCAATCCAATGGAGCCAATTCCCCAATTGAGGCTCCCACAACCCAGGTGTGTCAAGCTGACACCAAAGCTATCCAGCACAATTGACCCCTTGTCAACTTGACACACAAAACACATCACTATTAATCCACCACCTTTCCAGTTCTTATCCCCAAAGTTATGATGTTAACATTAATCACACCTAAGACAGTACACCTTAAAAGCCCCACAGTCCTTAAATGTCAAACACTTAAAAGTTCAAGTCCCTTAAAAGTGTCTTAACTTGTGGGCGCTGTAAAATCCAAAACAAGTACTGTCTTATTTCAAAGGGAGAATCAGGCAATCTCAAAACCTAAGTCCAGCAAAGTAGCTCAAGGCTGGACACCTGGATCACTCACGATCTTCTGGCTCCAAAGGGTCTCAGCAGTCCCCTTCTCTGATTCTGCTGTCTGTGGCACACAAAGCTCATCTCGAAGGCGCAGGCTGACTCCATTTCCACACCTGCCGCTGCTCTTGGTGGTCATCCCACGGTCCCAGCATCTCCAAAAAAGCTGTGGTCGTCACTGAAACTGAGTTGCACTTCACCAATGGTCTCTTCTGACCTCTCCCAGTGCAAGCCTCAGCTTCTCTCAGGACCCTGCAATCCTGGGTTTTCATCTGCAACCAGGTGCACTTCCACCAATGGTCTTTCCTAAACTCTCACAGTGCCAAGCCTCGGTGCTCTCTGTGAACCCCTCAAATTTCAACACCAGAACCATTATAGGAGACTCTTACACGTTACCAAGTCCTGCTTCTGGCTCAAGATAGAGGTTCAGGCCCCTTCTGGATCACAGCTTCTGTGTGATGACCCTGAAGAAATTCTTCTCCGATTTCACACAGTGATGCTGGTCGCTTGTTACTTAACAGCTGATTTTTCAGCCCACAGTACCACCGCCTCAATTGTCCCGTACAACAAAGGATTTCACTCAGGGCTGGGCCTGTTGACACAGCTGATTTCAGCCCCAGCTGACAGAACCCACAGATGTACACGGTAGGATCCGCCCTTGAACAAGCAACTTCCCAAGCCAGGCTCCATTTCTACAACCCAGCAAAACTGCTCCAAGCTCCACAGCAATGACTTAGGCATCAAGGAGTCTCCGAGCCCAAAGTTCCAACGCCTTCCACATTATCTTTTTCCCCAAAACACCAAGGTTGGCAGGTCAGTGTCACAGCACTATAACCCAATCTCTGGTACCAATTTCTGTATTAGTGCACTTTTCTGTTACTGTGATAAAACAATCATCACCAAAGGAACTTATAAAAGGAAGAGTATTTAGAGTTTACGATTGACAGTTCCAGGGATTAGAGTCATTGTGGTGGGAGGCATGGCGGCTGGAGCTGGAGCAGCACGCCAAGGGTCACATCTCGCAAAGAGCACAGGAAGCAGAGAGAGCGAATGGAGCCCACCGCCTGGTTAAACTCACTAAGCTGCCCCCAATAACATATTCCTTTAGCACACACCACACCTTCTAAGACCTCCAAGAACAGTCCACAAACTGGAGACAAATGTCTGATATTAAAGCTATGGGGGACACCCATTCAAACCACCACGTAGATGTACTTGCCATAAGATTGAAGACAAGCCAACACACGTACGCTAAATGCCGAGTCTTAATACAAAAAAAAGTCAAGGTCACAAAAGACCCTGGTGATAATGAAAAAGAAAGGAAAGAAAGAGCAGGTCATCCTCCCACCCTATGTACAAGATTATGAAACCTAAATGGTTCTGTCACAGAAACCAAGGGACCAATGGCATAGAATACAGAGCATGAATCTCAGCTGTCCTTACAAGGTCATTGGATCAGTGGAGATAAAATAAACTGGTTAATTTAAGCCTGTACCAGCTCTGAATAGCTGTCTCTATGCACATCAGGTTGGTTCATTTCTTCTTCCATGACAGCCATCAGCTCTCAAATAGTTACACTTCTGCTGTAGTAAATGACAAGAAAGAGAACTGGAAAGAAATAAAACATAGATGTGATTGACCCAAGATTCTAAACTACATCTGTGAGAACACACTGGGCTATGTAACATGTCACACCACACAACAAGAGCCCAGACCAAGCCCAGCACAGAACTTGGGTGTAATTCATCATATAGACACAAACAGTTTACTTTTCAAGATTTATTTACTATTTTGTGTGTATGTCTGTGTGTGGTGAGTGTGTGTATGAGTTAAGAACATGTGTTGCAAGAAGTCATGCCCATGAGAGGCCAAAGAGGGGTCAGATCCTGTGAAACTGGAGTTAACAGCAGTTGTAAGCCATGCACCTAGGGTGCTAGGAACTAAATTCAGTCCTCTGGCCAAAACAGCAACCAAGTAGCTCTGAACATTTAGCCATCTATCTAGCCCCTACTACCCAGATGTGTTCCAGGAAGCTCTTCTCCACAGAGACAAGATGATAATAACTGAAATATATACATAAGTGTTCATGAACCATGTTATCTTAGTAAATGCAAACCACACAAGCCGTCTTTAATTTCCCCCTAGTCTAAACCCCCAAGCACCTATCAAGAGAAAGCATGACAGGGGAGGGTGGAATGGACAGAACCACAAATCCTGAGAATCCTCAGTACATATTTTGCAAAGTTTCTAGAATTGTATGATCATGTACACATCCAGCAGGCCATCCTTGGAAAATGGCAATGGGAAGGGATGAGTTTGCTCTGACTGATGTAGGTGTTGACACAAAAGAAAAATCTCACCTCACAGGGGATAAAGAGAGAGTTTAATCTAGAGCCAAATGTGATGGGTCATGGCCTAGGAACGTGGATTTGGGTTGTCACCAAATTGATTTGTCCCAATGTGGCCAAGCATTGTTCATGAAGTGTTAATAGTACCACAGCAAAAAAAGTCCATAATCAAGACACGTCAAAACATTGCTGGAATCATGTAAGTAGGTGATTCAGCAAAAGAGAACTCTCGGGCTATAAGCCTTGAATTGATATCTGATCATGTCAACCTTTTGGGTTTGTGGGAGTTAGTGGCTTTGTAGTTAATGCAGATCCAAACAGTTTCTGTTAGACACAGGATATTGAAGTCAGAACAAGGATGTGAAGGAGTGGCTATTTAGGAGGCTTTCGATAGCCAAGATCAATGGTAATTAGGCTTTGGACCTTCAGTATTCCAAACTCTCCACACTGGCTGAAGTTGCTAATCAGTTGCTCAGCCTTTTGCAGGAAGTTTCAGTTCAAGATCAGTCACTCTGGGAACGTTTGTTCACAGTGGTGCCAGTGTGATATTACCACATGCCAGTTGAGCTCATCCCTGGACTTATCCCTTAGTTTTGGTTTGTTTGTTTGGGTGTTTTTTTTTTTTTTTTTTTTTTTTTGTCTTTTCAAGACAGGGTCTCCCGGTAGCCCCAGCTGTCCTGGAACTCACTCTGTAGACCAGACTGGCCTTGAACTCACAAATATCTGCCTGCTTCTGCCTCCCAAGTGCTAGGATTAAAGACATGTGCCACCACGCCTGGCTGATTGGATTTATCCCTTTCTATGGAGTATCAACGCCTCAAACTGAAATGGCAAAGCTAAGTCCACTTGCTCCTGCTGACTTTTGCTTTACCCTGGGTTTTTGCCCAGCCATTCCCACCATAGACAGACAGACAGACAGAAGATCTCATGCTGTTTCGGGAGTTCATGGTTTCTACAATACTGGAAACTTAAAACTAGGCAGGTAACATGTCCAGGTACCACATCCTCTATTCCAGCCTAACCAAAATGTTTTGTTAAACAAAAACCTTTTTGTTAACTCTCCTGCCCTGGTGTGCTATAACTATCGTGCTATGATATAACTATGGGTATTGGCTTTGTTCCTGCATTTGTAATTATGCTTTTAAGCTTTATAAAAAACCTGCTGTGTTTTCTTCTCAAGGTTGAGAGGTTGGGGTGCAAGGGGGGAATAGCCCCCTCTCTAACAGCTGGCTATTAATAAAGGACTCTTAATTTGACCACTGTGCTGGATAGCTTTAGTGTCAACTTGAGACAACTGGGTTGAGGGAGCTTTAATTGGGGAATTGGCTCCATTGGACTGGCCTGTGGGCACATCTGTGGAGAATTGTCTTGATTGTTGAGTCATGTAGGGGGGCCCAGCCCATTATAGGTGGTGCCACACTGGGCAGGTTGTTGTGTACAGTATAAGAGGGCAGGCTGGACATGGGCCAGGGGAGCAAGCCAGTAAGCAGCACTTGTCCATGGCCTGTACTTCAGCTCCTGCCTCCAGGTTCCTGCCCTGAGTTCCTGCCTTGGGCTCCCTGAGTGATGAACTGTGACCCAGAACATGTGAGCTGAATAAACCCTTTCCTCCCCAAGTTGGTGTCAGTCAGAGTGTTTTGTCACAGCAATGGAAGACTACAACAACCACCATCATGTGGCATTCTTCTGTGCATCTCGTATGATAATACACAAATGTCCACACTACCGTATAGGCTGTGCCCTCCTAAAGTGTCCTAGGACTGTAAACAAGGATTGTTTAACATTTGGTAGAATGTAAGGGCTGCGGAGAGATAGGGGTGAATCATGAGACTACAGCAATATAGTCTGGACTCCTAATTTAACAACATGCCTGTGCATACAAGCTTCTCCAACTGGACTATGGGAACCTTGGGTTGTTCAAATTTTGGACATAGATATTTGCAAAATGCACCAATTACCTAATTGTATGGCAAACTGAGTAACATCAATGTTATCTGAAAACAACTGTGTTATTACATTGTAGAATCCCTTAAAAATAAACAAAAAAATCAAAGATTGTTTATCAATCCACTGAATGACAGCTGCTTCTATACATTATGGGTTAACTGGATTTTTATTTGTTTTATTTTGTGGAGATAAACTTGAAAATCTACTCAGCAGCTCCAAGACTCTGTGTTCACAATGCTGCACCACAGCTCTCTCCTGCGTTTATCCTCCTCATAACTGAAACTGGAATGTGTGGTCACAGCCTCCCATAACCCCCTGCCCCAGCCCCTAGTCACCGCAGATCTGCCTTCTGCTTCTAAGTTCTTCCTCCTCCTCCTCCTCCTTGTCCTCCTGTTCCTCCTCCTCCTCTCCATCCTCCTCTTCTTCTCTTCTCCTCTTTTCTTCTTTCTCTTCCCCTCTTCCTCCTTTTCCTCTTCCTTCTTCTTTCTCTTCAAGAAGTCTCAAGTATCTCAGGCTTGCCTTGAACTCATAGCAATCCGCCTGGCTCAGTCTCCCAAATGATGGGATTATAGGCATGTGCCACCATGCCCTCCTTCATTTTTGTTGTTTTTGTTTTTATTTTATTTTATTTTATTTGTGTGAGTGTATTGCCTGCATGTGTAACTGCACCTGTGTTGTGCAATGCCCAAAAAGATCAGAGAGGGTGTTGGATTCTCCTGGAACTGGAGTTACAGTTACCATGTGGGTACTGGAAATCAAACCAAGGTCCTCTGCAAGAGCAGCCAGTGCTCTTGACTGCTGAGCCATCTCTTTATTATTATTATTATTATTATTATTATTATTATGTGTTTTCTTTTTGAGATATTCTCATGTAGCCAAGACTAGCCTCCAATTCATTTTACCACCAAGGTTGACATTGAACTCTTTTTATTTATTTATTTATATGTTTTTTTATCAAATCTAGACCCATATCCCCCCATCCCCCACCCCACCAGAGCTCATGCATTCTGTCAAACATGCTTTTCATCTCTTTCTCAGTCTTTCTCAGTATTCTTCATGTGGAAGTTGACTGTTTTGAGCAGAAGTTCACTGTTTCAGTCAGTTCTTTGATGCAGTCCTTTCTGTTGGTGTTGTTGTTGTTGTTGTTGTTGTTGTTTCCAATATGCATCATTCCCAACTGCTTTGGACAAAAGCTCAAGGGGCCATGCACAGGGAATACTTACAACTGGGCAATTGGCACTAGCATCCACAGATGAGGGATACCATTCATTGTTTGTTTTTCTGGGACTATGTTACTTCACTCAGCATGATGTCATCTAGCTCCAGCCATTTTCCTGAAAAGCTCATGATGTCGTCTTTCTTTACTGCTGCATCGAATTCCATTGTGTAGATTTACCACGTTTTCTCCATCCACTCATCAGTTGAGGGGCATTTGGGTTGCTTCCAGCTCCTTGCTATTGTGACATTGAAGTCTTAGTCCTCCTATATTTTGCCTCAGTGAAAGTGCACTGCAGTGTCTGCCAAGGCTAGAAGATGGTGTCAGACACCCTGGAAGTAGAGGTAAAGACATTTGTGAGCCCCCATGAGGATGCAGGGAACTGAACCACGTCCTCTGGAAGATCAGCCACTGCTCTTAACCACTGAGCCATCTCTGCAGCCCCTCAGCCATTATTTTTAATATTTATTTGTTTTTTGTATTTTATGTGTTTGAGTGTATTGCCTGCATGAATGTAAGTGTGCCTGTGTCAGGCAATGTTTACAGAAGTCAAAAAGGACATTGGATCCCCTGGAACTGGAGTTATGGATGGTTGTTAGCCTCCATGTGCATGCAGGGACTCAAAATGGATCCTCTGCAAGAGCAGTCAGTGTTCTTAACAGCTGAGCCATCTCTCCAGCACCCTCAGCCATCATTTTAAAAAGGAATATCCTAATGGGGGCCCAGGGAGGCAGCAGAAGCAGCAGTTTCCAACCCTCTGAAGTGAGATTATGAAGCCCAATCTTATCCTCGGAGACAGTGCCACCTACTGTCACAGAGACAGCTGCTAAAATGCTTCATGAAGCATCCACTCTATATCTTATTTGGGGCACAGTGGCAGGTCAGACTAATTTCGAAGGTACCACTGAACCTGAGTTAGTAAGGTGGCATCTAAGGGTACACTTAGGAGGCAGAGGCAGGCAGGTGGATCTTTGTGAGTTCAAGGCCAGCCTGGTCTACAGAGTGAGTCCCAGAGCAGTTAGGCTACAGGGAGACACTGTCTCGAAAAGACCAAAAAAAGGGGGTACACTGACATAAACATTACGTGGAAATGGAAATTAGGACAGGAAGAAGGATACAAATGGCATCAGGGCTCAGGGAGCTTCCAGGCCCTATTTGGGGTCACAGGAGAGTTGTGGTCTGAACCTGGACCTGCCATGGAAGCTCTATACACCAGGTGGGAGAGTGACAGGATGTTAACTGCCCGCACATAGCTTCCCTGTACCTTTTTTTTATTTTTTATTAATTTTATTTATTTCTGTATGTGTATAAATGTACTGCCTACATGCAAGTTTGTACACCCATGTCATGCAATGCCGCAGATGTCAGAAGAGGGTGTCGGATTTCCCTGGAACTGGAGTTCTCCTGGAATTGGAGTTTCAGACAGTTCTCAGCTGCCATGTGGGTGCTGGGGATCAAACCCGGGTCCTCTGTAAGAGTGGTCAATGCTCTTAACCGCTAGGCCATCTCTCCAGCCCCCCTGTACCTTTTTAAATTTGTTTTTATGTATATGAGTGTTTTGTCTGCATGTATGTAAGTGCACCTATGTGTGCAATGCCTATAGAGGCTAGAAGAGCGTGTGAGAGCCCCTGGAACTAAAATTACAAATAGCTGTTAGTTGCTATATGGGAGCTGTGAAGGGAACCTGGGTCTTCTAAGAGAGTAGCCAGTGCCCTTAACCACTGATCCAGCTCTCGGCTCTTTCTTCCCTGTATCTTAAAAGAAATCAAGAAACAGGAATTAGCTGGTCATGGTGGTGCACACCTTTAATCCCAGCACTCCAGTGGCAGAGGCAGGAGGATCTCTGTGAGTTAGAGACCTGCCTGGTCTACATAGTGAGTTCCCAGACAGCTGGTGCTATAAGAAGACTCCACCTCAGAGAGAGAGAGAGAGAGAGAGAGAGAGAGAGAGAGAGAGAGATTAGTAAAGGGCTTTATTTGGCCAAACCAGAGAGAGAAAGACTCTGGTTTCCATCTTTTCCAACACACTGTTAAGATTTTTTAATGTTTATTTATTATTTTTATTTTACGTGTATGAGTGTTCTTCCTACATGTATGTAAGTGCACCCATGTCATGCAATGCCCACAGAGGCCAGAGAGGTTGTTGAATCCCCCAGAACTGGAGTTATGGACACTTGTTAGCTGTTATGTGGGTGCTGGGAATTGAACCTAGGTCCTATGGAGAACAGCAAGTTTCCTTAACAGCTGAGCCATGTCTCCAGCCCAGCAGTATTAAGAATTTACACCCAAGCCAGGGAAGGTGTGCCTGTTAATGTAATAGTGGGTGAAGTGGGCAGAGCTGTGTGAAGCTCCTTTGTAGGGCAGGTCTCCTCTGGAGGTA
This sequence comes from Rhizomys pruinosus, assembly GCA_009823505.1. Taxonomy (NCBI): domain Eukaryota; kingdom Metazoa; phylum Chordata; class Mammalia; order Rodentia; family Spalacidae; genus Rhizomys; species Rhizomys pruinosus. The sequence goes on along the minus strand of VZQC01013763.1, from coordinate 6,010,109 downwards.
CCACGGTTCACCCTGTCCCCTCCCCAGCATGAGGTTCCCAGGGAAACTTTAAATATTTGATGTCCATTACTTAAAATTCTGGTAGCCAAAGGAAGGGCACAGATGTCTCTCTGTAGAGTTTCTTGCCTCCTGAAAGAGCCATGGTTCTAGAACTGTCAAAGAGTGAGAAGAAACCACCATTCAACAGAGAGAACTCAAGGGAGGGTGCTATGTGACAGACGTTTCCTGGGGAGACACAACACATATGTCTATTCATCCCAGAAAGGGAAACCATGACAGGCCATGGTAATGACTGCACCCAAGTCCAACTTGGCGAACCAATGAGTTTTTATTTGGGTCACTAACAGGATTATGGGTGAGGGGTGACTACCGGGAGCAGGAGGGCTGTAACGCAGCTGCATCTATGAACAGCCCACCCTATGTGTGATGACTGGGCAAAGCTGCTCCCCTAGAGCTCTCAGCAGGATGTGCAGGCAGCGAGGCTTCTCAGGAAACCTCTTGCTCCTGGGCTCTGCTGTCATCTATACCCCAGCAGTTTTTCACTCCTTCAATAAAGCAAGGGAGAGGCTTCTAGCACCTTCCAAGTTTCTGCTTTGCCAGAAATGTGAAATTTTGTTTACCTGTTGTATTAGTCACTTTTCTGTTGCTGTGATAAAACCACCATGACCAAGGGAACTTATAAAAGAAAGAGCTGGCTCAGGTACCACAGTGGGGTCGTGTGTTTGGACTCAGGTTCCCGACCTGATAGGAACACTTGGAGCCGCCCAACACGGCTCCAGGCAGGTAAAAGCTTAGGACAGAGTGATGTTTGTGGTGCTGGACAATTGATTTTCTGGACTGTGGCAGAGGGCCTGGTGGCTGGCGGGGGCTAGATTGGAGCCCTAAGTCCAGCAGGTCACACTTCTCCCCTCGCAGCCAGAAGGGGTCCTGAGTTTGGGTCTGACTATGTGCCTGACTCAGGTGCCAGGGCGTGGGCTAAGCCAGTCATTACCCCTGCCCTGCCACCAACAATTGGAATTGAGGAAGAGAGAGTATCCAGTGGATTGGATTAGGAGAACTCTCAGAACAGGAAAGGAAGAGTGATTTAGACTTCCAATATGCAATCTATAAACAAAAGTGAAAGCCTGAAAACCTGGACCAGTCAACACTCCATAAACAAGGAGTGGGAGAAGAAGAAAAAAAAAGCATAAGAAAGAGGTAAGCAAAACAAAACAAGCTTTCAGCCTTCAACAGGCTGAAAAGGCATTTGTGATTTGAATCACAACATGGAAATCCACATGCCAGGGACACGACGAAAGGGACAACATGGGAAAGGTGCAGGATAATTCCACACCAAGCCATACCAACCCTGTAGGAGATAGGTACAATGGGATCCCCTTGGAGGTGACCCCAGAAACAGACCTTAGAGGAATAATTGCAGACCTATGCAGAGAAATTAAAGAACATAAAGAAGAATTCAGAGAACTAAAGGAAGGGATTGACGAAACTCCAGAAAGAACTAGAGCGAGAAAAAAACAGCACCTTAAGGAAAGTAGGAACAACTGACAAAAAGGGACAAGCCAACCAACGACAGTAAGAGAGCACCATCAAAGAGAAGCTGAGAACCTCAAAGGAATGGATAGATTAAAGAAAGCACACAAGGACTGAAAATGAAAAAGGAAATAAACACTCATCCAACTCAAGAAGAAAGGGAAAAGAAAATTAAGCAGCAATAACAGAAAAGAAATGGAGGAGAAGCGAGACAACATGAAATCAGAATGAAAGAATATCAGAACACCCGAGAATGAAAGCGACTAAAAACTCAAGTAAAGATTATGAAAATTTAAAAATCAAAAGAGTGGAACACCAGGGAAATATGGGACACTATGAAAGATAAATAAACCTCCACAATCATAAGCGAGGAATAGGGAAGGAGAAGAAANTAATTTATGGGTTTTTGAATAAAGTATTCAATCACATTTTAACCAAAAAGAAAGCGTGTTTTCTCTTCTATATCAAACAAATTAACTCAAAATCAAATAATCAAAAGAGACAAAGAGGCACATTACATCCTTATGTAAGGGAGCATTTACAGATAGTTTCACAAGTCATAACTAATGATGACCAACCTCATTTCCACCAAACTTTATAAAGACAATTCTTCAGATCTCAAAGCACAGATTAAACCCAGCACACTGATAGTAGGAGACTTCAATGCCGCGCTTAACCCTCTATACAGTCAACAGGAACCAAGGAGAACAGAAGAAGAATCATGAACTAATGACACATACAACAAAAGGACTCACAGAGTCAACCGAAGTATGTCATTCCCCAACGCCATAGCATACAACTTTCTACTCACACCTCATGGAACATTCTCCCAAACATAAACCATATACTGGGACACAGGAAAACTCAACAAATAATAAAAGGTGAAATAGCTCAGGCATTTGCCCCCCTTATCAGCCCCAGTCAATAAAGCTCAATAAAGTAGACACGGAAAGAAACCCGACATCCTACAGGACACATGGAGACTAAACACACTGTTGAATAATGAGTGGTCAGGAAGAATAAAAAAAGAAATAAACATGCCTGGAACTGAAGACAATGATAATACAACAGGCAAAATAGGATGGGAACAAGCGTAAAGCAATCCTAATAGAAGGTTATTATAGCCCGAAGTGCCCACATTAAAAAAACAGAAAGAGCACAAGTGACGATTCTAACACTGCAGCTAAAATAACTTATTAGACGAACAACAAATGACCCTAAAACGAGCAGACAAGAAGAATGACAAAGCAGGCAGAATCATTGAATAGAAACAAGCTACACATAAAACAAAAAATCATAGAATCCAAAGTTTGTTCTTTGAAGAATAAACAAGATAAACAGACCTAGCCCAGTTACCAAAGAGAGAGAGAGAGAACCAACTCCACTGCAATAAATCTGTGGATTAAAGGGGAAATACCACAACATACAATGAAAAGAGCCAGACAATCAATCTTACTAACTTTCAAAAACTTAGTATTCTACTAAGTTTGGAAACCTAGAAGGAATGGATGAACATCTAAATCCTGGAATCACCATAGCTCAACCAAGAAGAGAATCGACAGCTTAAACAGACAACAATATCCTCAGGAATAGAATCGAAGATGTATAGGTAGCACTCTCAACAAGAAAAGTCCAGGCCTGGATGGATGCACAGCAGAATTCTATAAAGATTTCAAAGACTATACACCATTACTACTTAAATTGTGTAGAAGGATACAATCAGAGGGAATCATCCCAAATTCCTTCTATGAACCAAGCATTCGCTACTACCAAAACCAGTGAAGGATACAACCAAAATGAGAAGCTATAACACAGCCCCTAAAAAAAAACAAAACAAAAAAAAAAAATTGGGAAAAGAAAAACACGCAGATGCCAAAATTCCTAAACAGGATTCTGGCAAATCGCATACAGATTCACATCAAAGAGATCATCCACCATGACCGAGATTAATTGGATTCATACCAGACATTCAGGGATGTTTCAACATACGAAAATCGATACTCTCAACCAGATCAATTGACTGAAGCACAAAAACCAAGCATCATCTCATAGATTGCGAGAACCTTTTACAAAATCCACACACTCATGTGTAAAGTCCTGGAGGGAATTGTTCTGGAGGTATCATTCCTCAATTTAATCAAATCCATATACAGGAAACCCACGCCAATATCATCCTAAGGGGGAAATGACAAGAAAGCATTCCCCTTAAAGTAGGAACTCGGCAAGGCGGCCCCCCTGTCAACACTCCTCAATTCAATATAAGTCTAGAAACCCAGCTAGGGTAATAAGTTAAGAAAGGGAAATTAAGGAGTGCTGATTAGAAAAGAGAAGGTCAGCATAGCCTTTTTTCTGAATGTATGATTAGTCTACCTAAGGATCTAAAACTCCAACAGAAAACTCCTAGAAACGATTAAGAACTTTGGTAAAGTGTGCGAGGAATACAAAATAAACTTAGAAAATCAGTAGGCTTTCTTGTACACCAACAACACGCATTGAAAGAAGGACTACAAGGAGACTTCCCCGCACCATAGCCGCAAAAACAATAAAATACCTAGGAACAAAACCTAACCAAAGACACCAAGGACTCTACAAACAAAAATTTAAACCATGAAAAGAAATTGATGAAGACATCAGAGGATGGAATGACCTCCCATCCTCAAGGATTGTGTAAATAAATATAGTAAAAATGTCCGATCCACCAACTATGGTACATAGTTTGATGCGGATCCAACAGAATCCGCCAATTTTTCTTGCATCTTCACAGGCCCCATGGAAAAATATCTCAGTTTCATGTGGAGAAACAAAGACCCCGAATAGCAAAGCAACCCTGAGTGAAAAGAGCAATACAGGGGGATATCGCTATAACCAGACATCAAACGTATACTAATAGGGCTATAGTCATAAAGACAGCCTTGTACTGGCACAAAAACCGACCTGTAACCATGAACAAAAACTGAGATACAAATTTGAGCTTACTACAATTTCAGCGACCTCATCATTGAACAAGGGGGCCAAAGAGACCAATGAGAAAGACAGACATCTTCAGCAAGTGGTGTTGGAAAAAACTGAAGATCACCACTGTTAAGAAATAAAATTAAACCCCTACCTCTCACCCTGACAAGTCAATCCCCAAATGAGATCAAAATCCTCAAGTGAAACAGTAAACCTAAACGGTGACGGAGGAAATGATAGAAAGAAGCTTGGCAAAGACTACAAGACAAGGTGTAGGGAAAAGACTGTCTAATCAATACAGGCAGCTGCAAACAAGAATAAGGGTCGACAACTGGACAAATGGGTACACTCATTAAAAACTCAAAAGTTTCTGTACACCCAAAGAAACACATTCAGAAATGGAAGTGAGAAGACCCACAGAGTGGAGAAACACTCCCACTGAACAGACATTCTGACAAGCATTAAACTTCCAGATTATACAAGCTACTCAAAAAAAAAAAAACAAAGAAAAAAAACAAAGTAATAAATTAACATACTCAAAGATGGAAGCAAGAGGCATTGACAAAAGCTTCACAGAGTGAGGAGTAGGATGTCTGAGAAACATCTTAAAAAGTGTTTCAATTCACTCTGAATAATTAAGGAAAATGCAAATTAAAACCACTCGAATATTTTTCACCTCTACATAAAACTAGGCAACGATCAAGAACATGAAAATGGGACACCAAGTGCTGTAGAGTTGGTGGTGAAAGGGGAACACTCATCCTTGACGATGGTGGGAATGTAAACATTTGCAGCCACGATGGAAATCAGTGTGGAGGACCCTTATAAGACTCAAAATGACCTTCCATTTGACCGTCATACCACGTCCCTGTGGTATATACCACAAGTACACACTACTGAAATACGTGCACAGCTTTGTTTATTGCGGCTCTGTTCACAAGAGCAAAAGCTGGAACCATCCCAGGCCATTCTCATCACGAGTGGATGAAAAGTGGTAGCAGTATCGATGAATACTATGGCAGCAGATCAAGAGGGACAACATGACAATGAAATTTGCAGGTAAAGTGGATGGAGCTAGAAGACATTTGTTAAGAGTGAAGGTAACACAGTCCCAAAAACAGAAATGACGAATGGTATCCCTAATATGTGGATAGTAGCACCAAATCCCAATATAAATATTTCTGCATGGAGAGGAGGCGTGTACAGAACAAAAGACTGCGTCAGAAAAATGGACTGATTGGTGAAAGTGGAAGGGGGATGGGTGGGGAGAGGGACACGAGGTAGTAGTATGTCCGGAATTCAGGTCTATTTTTTAATTGACTGAGCTCAGCAAGGTACCGCCGCATTTTGTTACCCCGCCTAGACACTGTCGCTACAGTACAGCATAGTGTTTTTTAGAGACTTATGAAAGTAAAATAATCATGGTGTTGTATATTAAACCATTGGTTTGACAAATCCTATAAAAATGTGGTAAAGCCTCTAAATTAATGGAGATAGTAAATTCGCTGTTTGCGCCACATTTGGCTTTACATACATGCTGTAGAGCAAGAACTGTTGGATTGACACATACATGTTCTCTATAGTTTGTCTCTGTTAGTACAGATACACCATTGTTAGCATTTCTGTTTAAGATGATTTAACGTAAAATGTAAGTTTGCTTCCCAAGTTAATCATATATAAGTCACCCAAACACATGGGTGAATTTGATGAAAATCATGCCTTGATTCCAACCGCTAGTAAAGTCTGTAAATAGATCCAACTATCTTCTGAGACTCAAATACGCTAAAAAAAAAAAAGGGGGGGGGGGGGGGATCCAGAAAAGACATGAACCTTGTTCATCAAAACCCCTGCAATTCAAATCTAAAAATAACTACTGGAAAAGATTTGTTTCTTCCAACAGGACAAAACGTCACCAAACTTAACGCGTTTAGAAAGGAAAGATACAGTTTTGCATTGGGTAGGATGTACCAAAAAGGGGCAACGGAAAGGCTGACCCGGCTGAACATTTCAAAGGAAGAAAAGCCTCAGTTGCCATAAACATCGAACGCCCTCTGTGGATCCTACATTAAACAACTAGTTTACAATGATCCTAAATGAAACTTACCTTCTAGGAACCACAAAAGTTTTAATACTAGAGAATTACTTGCCTTCCCACCCATAGAATAAGGAGAAATTTGATGATGATGTCATTCTCCCACTGTAAATTTGAGACAACTATTGTAGAGGTATATTTTTTTAGTATTGTTTCCCCTCTATAGTGAATGCCCGGTGAAAAAAAACTGCTTTCTTAAATTGACTACTAGACATGGGAGCTGTGGAAGGGATTACTCTCAATTCAGAACCAAATATAATACTAGAGGCCTAGGGCTATGGCACTCAGCAAAATTTATAGACGGAGCTCTCTCAGCAATGGATTGTTCTAACAAGGAGATGTTGGCCCAGGGGATCCAAGGCCCCCAAAAGGTAAGGCTCCTTGCCTCTAAGTTGGGATACCTACAAGAAGATCGGAAGAACCCTGCTGCCGAAGACCTGACGTTGACAACAATGGGGCGGTGGATGTATTGAACCACCATGCATGTACAGATGGACCTCTGAAGCCAGAAGAGGTGGACCAAAGGCCAACTAAATCAATAAAGCAAATGTGGGTCCCCCTGAGTCAAGCAAGCCTCCACCGTCCGCAACGAGAGTACACTACCTGCCGGGAATGACTGGTGCAGCAGAGGCAGCCATGTGCCTTATATCCCAAATCTAATTGTCGTATTGGCTCTCCCATTGGAGAAATAACCCATGGCAAATGCCACAAGCTTACATCCACAAGCTTACATCCTCTACAGTTAGATTTCTAAGCACAGTAAGACCCTGTCAATATTTACAGGGGGGAAAATTGTTATTCATGGATTAACATACCAAAATTGTGTCCTATGCTAAAGTCAACTACCAATAACTAGTAGTCTGCTTAAAAATAATCTATATACTAATGGTTGTTCTTCATAGTAGGATCAAGTTTATTCCTGGACATACTGTCAGCTCATGAAAGGAGACAGCCAGAGTTGAGCAGAGTCCAAGACAACAAGCTCCAGAGAGAGTGGACAGTTTTAACTCTCATCTACTTGTGCCCCTTTTCTAACCTAGGGAACAACTCGAAGATGGGTGTGGTAGAATGTTAAGGGCTGCGATTGTGGTGAAAAGTGAAACTACAGCAATATAGTCTGGACACTACACTTATTTGATCAACTTTGTTGAACAAACAACCTGTCATGCCCCACTGGATGGTGGGGCTGTGGTGTTTGGGCACAACAGCCAGCAATTGGTTTTGCCATGAAGGACCGTTGTACTCATGGATTATCACGTATAGCGAAAAAATGAAAAAAAAACCTAGAGAAAGATACAGGAAGTTTGGCAGAAATCATGATCTGGGATGGGGGGGGGGTGGGGGGGAGGGGAAAGGGAAGTAAGCCTGAACTGAATTGGAAAATGTGTATGAAATGCACAAACTAATAAGACATTAATTTAAAAAAAAATCAAAAAAAAAAAAAAAAAAAAAAAAAAAGAAAAAGATTCTCGTACCCCAGTTAGACTGGCTATGATCAAGAAAACAAAGGATCCAAATTCTGGAGAGGGTTGTATGGAAGTGTAACACTCATTCACATGACCATGGGAGTGCAACCTTAGGGAGAGCCCCCCAATGTGGAGAAGACTCAAAACAAATCTACCACCTGACCCAGTCCATACCATCCCGGGTTAATATACCCACAATTCATCCTAGTTAGAGATACTGCCCACATTTTTATTGCCCTCTCTTCACAATACAAAAGAGCTAGAACCAACCATAAGTAGCCGTCACTGATGGAATGAAGTAAAGAAAATTGTGTTTCAAATCTACACATGGAGGTTTCTATGCAGCAGTAAGAGATGATCATGAATTGCAAGTGAATGGATGGAGCTAGAAGCCGTTATGCTAATGAAGTAACACAATCACAAAAAATGAATGCATATGGTGTCCGTCATGTGTAAGATCCTAGCAACAAACCTTGATTGTAGCAAAAACTGAGTATTTTGGTTTTTTTAAGTAATATAATGCCACATTAAACACTGAAATGGTACGAATTAGAAAGTCATTAATACATTTATCAACACCTCATGATAATTTAGGATTGTAAAGGAATGTTTCTTTTTACCACATAGACTCTGTCTAAAATTTTTGGAATCTCTAACATGTGTTTGGAATAACCTAAGCCTCAATTATTTTCAGGCTTGGGTAATTATTGGGTATATGTTTGGAGTGTAACAACGCATATTTTAGTAGCAATATAAATTAAAGCGAAAAGAATATAAATTAAGAGACCAACACACAACAAAGAAGTGTTCAAAGAGCGGACATAAACTTCTCTGCCCAAAAAATAAAAGTGCTGAGAAAAGAGCAAGACATTTATGGCAAATGCTGTTCTGCTGGTGGGGGCATGGGAGGAGGAATGGCTCTAAAATTGATTAAAAACTGTTGTATGGAATGCACAAAAGTTCAATAAAAACTTAAGAAAAACATCTTAAATTCATGTGGAACCACAAAAGATCTCAAGTAGATCAAATAATTCAGCACAAAAATAACAAAGCTGAGACATCTATAATTGTTTTTTAATGTTTAATATACGCCCAGATCCCTAATCACACAGTGTGGCAACTCCACGCAGATTAAAATCAGTATATCAATAAACTTCTGCTCAAAGCACTAAACTTCTGCACTCAAAATTTTAAAAGAGACTGAAAAAATGAAAGAAACGTGTATGGCAGAATTCATGATGCATAGCTCTGGTGGGGTGGGTGAATCAAGGAATGGAGAATGGTCTAGACTCGATTGGAATTCCACTGTATGAAGTGCACAAAGCTTTCAATAAAACTGGCTTAAAAATAATCAATTGGTTTTCTGGAACTGGGCTGTTGTTTATGAACTAAACTCGCAGGGCGTGGGCAGCTGGTGCTGAGCAGCAGCAACTGTGTGGACCAGCAGTTTTGGCCCAGAGGATTCTGGGAGATAGGGAACTATGTTTGGAACTCAACTCCCAGGGTGTGGGCAGCTGGTGCTGAGCAGCAGCAGCTGTGCTAAGCAGCAGCAACTGTGCAGACCAGCAGTTTTGACACAGAGGTTTCTGGGAGCTGGGGAGCTGAGTTTTGAACTCAACTCACAGGGCATGGGCAGCTGGTACTGAGTGGTGTGTCAGTGGCTGTGTGACCAGCAGTTTTGGCCCAGAGGATTCTGGGAGCTGGGGAGCTGTGTTTTGATCTCAACTCGCAGGGCATGAGCAGCTGGTGTTGAACAGTAGTGGCTGTGCAGACCAGCAGTTTTGGCCCAGAGGTTTCTGGGAGGTGGGGAGCTCAGGTTTGGGCTCAGCTTGCAAGGCATGGGCAGCTGGTGCCAAGTGGCAGTGGCTGTGTGGACTGGACCAGCAGTTTGGGCCCAGAGGTTTCTGGTTGCCGGGGAGTTGTGTTTTGAACTCAACTCGCAGGGCGCAGGCAGCAGGCTAAGCAAGCAACTCAACATCACCCCCCCCCCCAAGAGAGTTGCTGGCAGCAGAGGGAATACAGTACTCAGAGGGTGTCATCTGGGTTGTTACCCAACCAGTTCTTGCAGAACAAAAAGGGAAGAGTGAACTACACCTCCCAATATATAACCAATATTGAAAGTCTGAAACCTAGACAAGCCAACACTCCATACATAAGGAGAATACAATGAAGGCACTTGAAGGAATTAAGGAAAGCAATCCTTCAATGAGGTGAAGAGGCATTCAAGATATGCATCAGAATACAGGCAAAAGGCAAACCACATGCTGAGAGCACAACGAAAGAATTATATGGGAAAAGTGCAAAATAACTACAATGGGATCTCCCTAGAGGTAATGCAGGACACATATCATAGAATAACAATCACAGATATATCCTAAGAAATCATAGAACTAAGGGGAGAGAATGAAAAACTCAGAAAGGACATAGAGGAGACAAGGACAAACTTCAGAATGAACTAAAAGGAGAAAATGACAGACTCCAGAAAGAGCTAGAGGAAAAAAATGACAAACTCCAGAAGGAAGTGGAAACACTGAAAAGAAACGGTGCTGAAATGAAAAGGAAACAAACCAGTGAAGTAAGAGGCTATAAGAAAAGATTGAGAAGCTCCAAGAGGAAGTGGAAATAGTAAAGAAAACACAGGAAGAAATGAAAAATAAAATTGAACAGGCATCCAATCAAAAGAAAAGAATGAAAAAGCCTCAGAAACAGCATGGAAGAAGCAGAAAAAAGAATATCAGACCTAGAAGATAATGCAGAACTAAAAAGCTCAAGTAAAGACTATGAAAAATTTAAAAATGCACAAGAGTGGAACAACCAGGGAAGATGGGACACTATGAAAGATCAAACCTCCACATCATAGGGATAGAGGAAGGAGAAGAATCCCAAGAGAATGGTATTGATCAGATTGTCAACAGAATAATAGATGAAAATTTCCCCAAATTAAAAAAAGACAAACCCATACAAATACAAGAAGCACATAGAACACCAAATAGACTAGACCAGAAAAGAAACTCCCCCCACCATATCATTGTTAAAATGCTAGACACCAAAAACAAACACAAAATTCTGAAAGCTGCAAAAGAAAAACAAGTTACATATAAAGGGAAACCTATCAGAATTACAGCTGACTTTTCAGTGCAAACTATGAAAGCAAGAAAAATGTGGCCCACAGCATTCCCAGTGCTAAACTACTACAAATGCCAACCCAGGTTGTTATACCCAGCAAAAATGTCAATTCTAGTTGAAGGAAAGAGAAAAATCTTCCATGATGTAAACAAGATGAAAGAATATATGTCCGGAAAACCAACCCTTCAGAGAATAGTCGAAACAATTCAAAGGACAGAGGAGGGGAGCAACTACCCCCAGGCACCTTGAGAGAGAAATTAATAAAAGGAGAAATGCACAAGAAGAATCAGATGAAAAATGCAAATGGATAATAAGATGAAAGGAAGCAACAAACACCTCTCAATTATAACCTTAAATATTAATGGACTAAACTCCCCAATAAAAAGGCATAGACTGGAAGAATGGATTAAGAAACCGAATCCATTGATATGTTATCTACAAGAAACTCATCTCACCCTCAAGGATAGGCACCAACCTAAAGTGAAAGGATGGAAAAAATAATATTTCAAGCAAATGGTACCAAAAAGAAAGAAGGAGTTGCTATTTTAATATCAGACAAAATAGACTTTAAAGTAGAAGCAATTAGAAGGGACAAAGAGGTCGATTACATCCTTATCAAAGGGAAAATTAACCATGAAGAGTTCACAATCATGAATATATATTCACCAAACTCTGGTGCACCAACCTTTATAAATACAACTCTACAGGACATCAAGGAACAGATTAACCCAAGCACACTCATAGTAGGGGACTTCAGTACCCCCACTGAGTCCTTTGGACAGATCAACTGAACAAAGAATAAACAGAGAGACATCTGAACTGAACAATTCAATACAGGAATTGGACCTCACAGACATCTTCCAAATATTCCACCCAAGCACCAGAGAATATACATTCTACTCAGCACCCCACAGAACATTCTCCAAAACTGACCACATATTTGGACACAGAAAAAAACTCAACAAATACAAAAAAAATGAAATAATTTCATGCATTCTATCAGACCATAGTGGAATAAAGCTCAATATCAATACCAGTATAAGCCCTGCTAACTCCATGAACACATGGAAACTAAACAACATACTCCTGAATAGTGAATGGGTCAAGGAGGAAACAAATAAAGAAATAAAAGCATTCCTGGAACTAAACAACAATGACAGTACAACACAATAAAACCTATGGGACACTTTAAAAGCAGTCCTAAGAGGTAAGTTTATAGCCCTGGGTGCCTATATTTTAAAAAAACAGAAAGAGCACAGATAAATGAGCTAACATTGCAGCTAAAAACACTTGAAAGACAACAACAAATAAACCCTAAATGCAACATACAGTAAGAAATAACAAAAATCAATGCACAAATCAATGAAATAGAAACAAAGAAAATAATACAAAAAAAAAAAATCAACAAATCCAAAAGTTGGTTCTTTGAGAGAATAAACAAGATAGACAGACCCCTAGCCCAGTTAACAAAAAGAAAGAAGGAACACCTCCAAATCAATAGAATCTGTGATGAAAGGGGAAATATCACAACAGACAATGAAAAGATCCAGACAACCATACGGGAATACTTCAAAAACCTATACTCGACTAAATTTGAAAACCTAAATGAAATGGATGAATATCTGCAATTTGGGGAATCGCCAAAGCTAAACCAAGAAGAGACTGACAGCTTAAACAGACCCATAATATATGAAGAAATTGAAAATGTAATAAGAGACTTCCCAACTAAAAAAAGCCCATGTCCAGATGGTTTCACACCAGAATTCTATAAAACATTTAAAGAGCCCTTACAACCATTATTACTCAAAGTGTTCAGAAGGATACAAGCAAAGGGAAAGCTCACAAATTCCTTCTATGAAGCCAGCGTCACTCTAATACCAAAACAAGGCAAGGATGCAACAAAAAAGAGAACTACAGACCCATCTCATTAATGAACTCAAATGCAAAAATTCTCAAGAAAATACTTGAAAACCATATACAGACCCACAACAAAAAGATCATTCACCATGATCAAGTTGGATTCATACCAGAGATACAGGGATGGTTCAACATATGGAAATCAGTAAATATCATAAAACACGTAAATGGACTGAAGGACAAAAACCACCTGATCATCTCAATAGCTGCAGAAAAGCATTTGACAAATTCCAGCATCCCTTCATGATTAAAGTACTAGAGGGAATTAGACTGGAAGGATCATTCCTTAACATAATAAAAGCCATATATAAGAGACCCACAGCCAGCATCATCCTAAATGGAGAAAAGTTAGAAGGATTCCCCATAAAGGTAGGTACCTGACAAGGCTGCCCCTTGTCCCCACTCCTTTTCAATATACTGCTTGAAACACTGGATGGGGCAATAAGGCAAGAAAAGGAAATTAAACAAATACTCATTGGACAAGAGGAAGTAAAACTATCCCTTTTTTGCAGATGATATGATAGTTTACCTAAAGGATGCTAAAAATTCCACCAGAAAACTCCTAGAAACAATTAAGAGTTTCAGTAAAGTGGTGGGATACAAAATCAACCTAGAAAAATCAGTAGCCTTTCTTTACACCAACAACAAGCAATTCAAGAAGGAATACAGGAGACCTTCTCAATCACAATAGCCTCAAAAATAATAAAATACCTAGGAACAAACCTAACCAAAAACCCCAAAGATCTCTACAACAAAAATTATAAACTCCTGAAGAAGGAGATTGAAGAAGACATCAAAAGAGGGAAAGACCTCCCATGCTCATGGATTGGAAAAATTAATACAGTAAAAATGTCCATTCTACCCAAATTAATATACTGATTCAACGCAATTCCAATTAAAACCCCAAGGACATCTCACATAAGCTTGGAAAAAAAATTCTTAAATTCATATGGAATAACAAAAACCCTCGAAATATATCATAAAACAAACAGCCTAGTACTGGCAACAAAACGACCTGTAGACCAAGGGAACAAACTGAAGATCCAAACTGAGCACCTACATTTTCAGCCCCTCATATTTGACAAAGGGGTCCAAAAAGACAATGGAGGAAGACAGCATCTTCAGAAATGGTGTTGGAAAAGATTGAAATCACCACTTGTAAAGAATAAAATTAACCCCTACCTCTCACCCTGCACAAAAATCAACTCCAATGTATCAAAGACCTCAATGTGAAACCCAGAGACTCTGAAGGTGATAAGGAAAAGATGCAAAAAACTTACAAGACAGAAGTGTAGGAAAAGACTTTCTATCAAGCAGAAGCTGCACGGAACTAAGGTCGACAATTGACAAGTGGGCTTATTAAACTCAAAGTTCTGTACAGCAAAAGAACAAAAGGAAGTGAAAAGAAATCCACAGAGTGGGAGAAAAACCTTCACCACTGATACATCTGACAATAGCATTAACTTCCAGCATATATAAACTACTCGAAGAAAAAAAAAAAAAAAAACAAAGAAGAAAATAAATGACTCAGAAGATGGCGTAAAGAGCTGAGCAGAGACTTCACAAGTGAGGAAATAGAGATGGCTGAGAAACATCTTAAAAAGTGTTCAATATCGCGAATAATTAAGGAAATGCAAATTAAAACCACTCTCAGATATCATCTCACTCCAATACAACTAGCTAAGATCAAGAAAACAAAGAAAACAGATGTTGGAGAGGTTGTGAGGAAAGGGGAAGACTCATCCACTGCTGGTGAGAATGCAAACTTGTACATCCACTATGGAAAGCAGTATTGAGAACCCTTAAAAGACTCAAAATGAGCCTACCACCTGACCCAGCCATACCACTTCTGGGAATATATCCATCAGACTCTTCCTACCACAGAGATACATGTACAGCCATGTTTATTGCAGCTGTCTTCACAATAGAGAAGAGCTAGAACCAGCTCAAGTACCCTTCAACTGATGAGTGGATAGAGAAAACGTGGTACATCTACACAATGTAGTTCTATGCAGTGGTAAAGAAAGATGACACCATGAAATTTGCAGGTAAATGGGTGGAAATAAAAGATTTTATGCTAAGTGAAGTAACACAATTCCAGAAAAACAAAAGATGAATGGTATCCCTCATCTGTGGATGCTAGTACCAAGTACCTAGTTGTAAGACAAACTGAGCAACATTAATGTTATATTCCTCATGATATAAAGATAAATGTGCTCTTGCATTGTGAATCCCTGAACGGGTAACATACCATTTGTTTCCATAGGACACAGTTTTAATATAGGTGCAATGCAATAGGCTGGTGCAACCTAGCCTTTCTGGGTGCTTAACGACCATACTTAATGCCCATGTCAACTTGTCCGAGGGACCTAAGGGATAACTTTGTTCCTTGCCCTCAAAGTTCAACTAAGTCTCAGGGGATTATGCATGGGGGCATCTCTTGAAATATCCTGCAAATGTGGGTCACCAGTCTTCCTGTTCAGGGAAGTCTTGGAGAGCCACTAATCGGACTTCAGCCAGTGTCCAGTCTATAAAGAGGAAAGTCTGCTCATGCTTCAGAAAAGGAAGCCTGGTCTAGCAAGATCTCATTTTGCTCTCAAGTGGAGGGACCTGGTAAATGAAAAGCTGAAAGGAGCAAGGTGTTCCCCCCTCCCCTCCAAAAATAAACCCTGAGAGACCCCTGAGGACCAGATCCTCAACTGACCTGGAGTTAACAAAAGCCTTGGTTAATTTGGGCTAACTGTGTGGACTTAAGCATCCAAAAGGAAAGTACAACTAGATATAAATAATCAGTAAGACTAGAGAAACTATACTGCAGACATAGAACTTGAGATCTTACTAAAGAGACAAAAAGAAAAAAGAGAGAATATTGTTGCTTGGTCTGTCTTCAATTCTTACTGGCAACTGCATCAACTCTGTGGCTGCCACCACTTTTGGCACTCCTTAAAGACATGAGACACAGCTTTGCAACCTTCCAATATGGACTGAGGACTCATGTCTCTCCAAGAATACTCCAAACTTTCAATGCCAGATGGGGACTACTGAGATACCCAGCTTGTGGACTAAACAGCGAAGGGGATATCAGCCTCGTGAGAATATAGACTGCCATTGTTGGACTACCTGGGTCATATCATGGAGGCCAGTGCAGGGGGACCGAGACAGGATGCATGCTTACTGGACTCCATTTGGAGGACCATGGGAGGGAAAGACCCCCATGTGGAGCAAAGGTGCAGGATTGATAGCTGTTTGGGATTGCCAAGGAGAACTTTTGAGCACTTCCTTAAGGAAAATATGATATCTTTTAGAAAAAAAAAATCCTTCAAGTGATATATGTATGTATATGTATATATATTTATGTATATATAACTATGTAGATATATATGTGTGTGTGTGTATACATGCTGTAGCAATACAAGTTGGAGAGAACAACAAAGAACAGAAAAAAAATAAACTCTGGAAAGACTCAGAAAATGAATCAGGACATGTATGGCCAAGGACAGGGACTTGAGTGGAGTTGGGGGCATGGAAAGTGAAGCAGTTCTAGATTCAATTGAGAAATGATGTACGACCTATGGAAAAAGTTTAATAATAATAAAAAAATTATTTATATTTAAAAAAGGAAAACATCAGATGTCAATCAATGGGAAAATTGGAGATTCCACAAATAAATCCAGGTATTTATACTCAAATATACTTCAACAAAAATGCCAAGAAAAAGGAGACTCTCAGAAGATTATGGTGAGTAAACTTGATATATATGAGCAAAGGAATGACATTGAATCTTTATCTTACACCCCATGTAAAGATAAACTCAAAATGGATTATGGATTTAAATCTAACACATAAATCTATAAAACTATTAGAGTTCAGAACATCTTCACGGCTCTGTTCTCAGCATAGATATATTGGAAATGACAACAAAAGCAAGAAAATAAAAAATAGAGAAGAAACTACATCAAACTAAAAGCTTTTGCAGGGCAAAAGAAATAATCACTAGAGCGAAAGACACTTCTGGATTTGGATAAAATATTTGCAAGCCACAAACCTGTATTTCATAGCCAACACAAGGTGCTCCTTAAAACTCAATGAACCTGGTTTGAAAACCTACCATGAATTTGAACAGATATTTATCAAAAGAAAACATACACTAATGTCTAAGAGGTATATGGAAAAAAAAACCTTCACATCTCTAATCTTCATAAATATTCAAATCAGGAATAGTTAAGAATGATACAAGGGACAGACAGTGGTGCACAAACTCAGTGACCAGGAAGATGTCTGGTGCACAGCCTTGCTGCCCACCAGAGCATCTGCCACCCACCAGTAGAAACATAGAGAAGAACTGTGTGCATGGATAGAGGGACAGACAGCAGCGCACACACTTGGCCACCAGGTGGGTGTCTGGTGCACAGCCTTGCAGCCCACCCAGGGCATCTGCCGCCCACAGCTAGAACCATAGAGAAGAACTGTGCGTTTGGATAGAAGGACAGACAGCAGTGCACAAACTTGGGGTCCAGCATGTGGGGCAAAGGAGTAACACACCTCACCCCCACCCCCCACCCCCGTGTGATCAAGCTACTAGTACTGTGGTGGAGAGGATAAGCTGCTGGTGCTGTGGCTTGCTGTGGTTGGGACGATCCAGCAGTGTCAGTGATTCTAGGCTGCACAGCCAAAGCTGAGGAAGAAATCAGCAGAAAGCAAACTGAGTGACCAACCAGCCCTCCAGATTAGCATTTGAGATTAGCAACAGAAGCTAAACAAACAAAGGGGAAAAATCCACATGCCAAAGACACAACGGAAAAACAACAATATGGGAAAAGCTCATAATAAATTCCCACCGAACTCACCCAGTCCTGTAGAAGATCCCAACGAGATCTTCCTGGAAGGAAACCAAGACACCAACCTTAGAAGAACAATTGTAGACATATTCAAAGAATATAAAGAACAAATCAGAGAACTGAAGGGAGAGAATGAAAAACTCATGAAGTAACTAGAAGGAAAGAATGATAAACTCCAGAAAGAAATAAGAGAGATTGAAAAACTCTGAAAAGAACTGGAGGAAGAGAAATACAAACTCCAAAAAGAACTAGAAGAAGAGACATACAAACTCTGAAAAGAACTAGAGGGAGAAAAATGACAAACTCTGGAAGGAAGTAGAAATGCTGAAAAGATCTCAGGCTGAAAGGAAAAAAGAAAGTGACCAGTGAAGCAAGGAGCTACAAGAAGAGAATGAAAAGCTCCAAAAGGAAGTGGAAATACTGAAGAAATCACAGAATGAAATGAAAAAGGAAATTGAATATTCATCCAATCAACAGTAAATGGGAAAAAGCCTCAGAAGTAGAATGGATGAAGCAGAAAAAAAGACTATCAGACCTAAAAGGATAACACAGTGCAGCTAGAAACCTCAAGTAAAGTTTATGAAAAATTTTAAAACACAAGAACCAGCAAATGTGGGACACTATGAAAAGACCAAATCTCTGCATCATAGGAATAGAGGAGGAGAATCTCAAGAGAATGGTATTTATCAGAATAATAGAAGAATCACAAGAGAATGGTATTGAACAGAATAATAGAAGAAAATTCCCCCTGAAACTGAAAAAAGACAAAACCATACAAATACAAGAAGCACATAGAACACCAAATAGACAGGACCAGAAAAGAAACTCTCCATGCCATATAATTGTTAAAACACTTAATGCTCAAAACAAAGACAAGATACTGAAAGCCACAAGAGAAAAGCAACAAGTTACATATAAGGGGGAAACCCATAAAATCACAGCTGACTTCTCAGTGCAAACTATGAAAGTCAGAAGAACATGGACCAAAGTATTCCCAGTGCTAAATGACTTTATATGCCAACTCAGGTTAATATACCCAGCAAAAATGTCAACCATAGTTGAAGGAAAAAGAAAAATATTTCATGAAACAAAATGAAAGAACACATGTCAAAAAAACAACACTTCAGAAAATACTCCATGCAATTAAAAGAACAGAGGAAAGAAGCAACTATCCTTAAGCAACCCAAGAGAGAAATTAACAAAAGCATAGCAGAATAAATAAATACCTAGACCAAGAATGCAAATGAAAAATAAGTTGCAAGGAAACAACACACATCTTTCATAATAACTTTAAATATTAATGGTCTAAACTTCCCAATCAAAAGACATAGACTGGGAGAATGGATTAGGAAACAGTTTCCATTTACATGCTTCCTACAAGAAACTCATCTCAGGCTGGAGAGATGGCTCAGGGCATTGGAGCACTGACTGTTCTTTCAGAGGACCCAGGTTCAATTCCCAGCACCCACATGGCAGCTGAGAACGATCTTTAACTCCAGTTCCAGGGGAATCTGATGCCCTATTCTGACCTCTGCAGAATTGCACGACATGGGTGTACCTACCAACATGCAGGCAGTACACTCATACACAATTAAAAAAAAAAAAAGAAACCCATCTCACCCTCAAGGATAGACATCACCTTAGCGTGAAAGGATGAAAAAAAATATTCCAAGGAAATGGTACCAAAAAGCAAGCAGGAGTGGCTATTCTAATTTCAGACAAAATAGACCTCAGAGTAAACTTAATCAGAAAATAAAAAGAGGGCCATTATATCCTTATCAATGGAACAATTAACCAGGAACATTTCACAATCTTAAATGTTTAAGCACCAAACTCTGGTGCACCAAACTTTATAAACACAATCCTTCAGGACCTCAAGACACATGCTAATAGTGGGGGACTTCAATACCCCACTGATTCGATTGGGTAGGTATAACTGAACAAAGAGATAGAGACCTCAAACTGAAAACAATACAATACCCCAAATGGACATCACAGATATCTACAGAAATATTCCACCCAAACACCAGAGGATACTTTGCACTCAAGTGCCAACCATGGAACTTCTCTAAGAATGCCCACAGTACTGGACACCAAAAGAAACCTCAAAAAATATAAAGGAATTGAAATTATTTTTTTTTGGCAATGGCTTCTATCAGACCACAGTGTAAAAAGCTCAATTTACCCCAGGATAAGCCCTACTACAATCCTCAAGAACACATGGAGACTAGAACACACAATCCTAAATAATGAGTGTGTCAGGGAAGAAAAGAATGAAATAAAGCATTCCCTGGAACTAAATGAAAATGACAATACAACACAAAAATAGTGTGGATACATTAATCAATCAAGCCCTAAGAGGGAATTTATAGCCCTAAGTGACCAAAATGCAAAAAGAAAAAGAAAGAAAAGAAAAGAAAGAAAGGACGAACAAATAAATTATCTAACACTGCAGCTGAAAAAAAAAATACTTGAGAGACAACAAAAATGGACCCTAAACCCAACAGACAGGAGGGACAATAACAAGAAATCAGAGCAGAAAATCAATTAATAGAAACAAAAGAAACAATACAAAAAAAAATGATCCAAAAGCTGGTCCTTTTAAAAGATAAACAAATAATAAGAATCTAAGCCCAGTTAACCAAAAGAAAAGAAAAGGTGCAAACTCCAAATCAATAGCATTCATGATGAATGGAAACATCACACAGATAAAAAAAAAGATTAGGCAATCATACAGAATACTTCACAACCTATACTCTACTAAAGTGAAAACCTAAGAAATGGATGATATCTGAATTCCTGGAATTCACCAAAACTTAACAAGAAGAGATATTGACAGTTTAAACAGACTTATAATACTTGAGGAAATTGAAGATGGCATAATAAGTCGAAACGAAAAAAGCCCAGGCCCAGATGGTTATTTTCTCACAACTGCACATTTCTATGAAACACTTAAAGAGGTCTTGCAAACATTACTACTCAAACTATTTTCAGAGATGTACAAACAAGGAAATATCCCTAAGAAGTTCCCGTTCTATGAAAGCCCAGCATCATCACTTCGAATACATGGAAAACAGGCAAAGACCAACAAAAAGAAAACTAGAGACCCAATTCATTAATGAACACAGATGAAAAAATGTCTCAACAAAATTAGTTGCAAGATATATGACAAAACCACAACAAAAAAGATCATCCATCATGACTAAGTTGAATTGTCAATACCAGAGTTGCAGAGATGGTTCAACATACATAAATATATAATAATAACACATAAATGGACTGTAACCAAAAACCACATGATCATCTCAATCAATGCAGAAAAGCTTTCAACAAAAATCCAGCACCCTTCATGCTTACAGGCTATAGCTGAACTGCACTTGGAGGGGATCATTCCTCAAAAATTTGTGATCAAAGCCATATACAAAAGAAAACCCACAGCCACATCATCCTAAATGGAAAAAAAATGGTGGGAAGCATGCTCCTAAAGGCCGGAACATGGGACAGGCTGTCCATTATCTCCACTCTTTTTTCAATATAGTTCTGGAAATGCTTGCTACAGCAACAAAGAAAGCAAATTAAAAGAGTTACTAATACAGAAAAAGAGAAGTAAAACTATCCCTTTATGGGGGGGAATATTTTAGTTTACCTAAGGGATGCTAAAAACTTCCACCAGAAAACTACTGGAAACAAATTTCAGGAAAGTGGGGGGATACAAAATCGGGAATTGGTAGGGGTGGGGTGGGGGAAGGGAAGGGGGATAGTATGCCTGACTGAATTGGAAATGATGGTATGAAAGTACATAAAACAATCATAAAAAAATAACTAAAAAAGAAAAAAAACCTGAGAAATACGTACCCCCTTTCTTTACACCAACAATAAGAACCTGGAGAATGAATATAAGGAAAACTTCCCAATCACAAAAGCCTCAAAAAATCAAATACTTAGGAACAAACCTAAAAAGACAACCAAAGACCTCTACACAAAGTTTTCAAACCCCGGGAAAGGGAGATGAAAGTGACATCCCCCAAAAGAATGGAAGACTTATTCCCATGTCTCATGGAGTGGAAAATTAATATGGGTCTAAAAAGTCCCATTCCTACCCAAATTAGATATACAATTCATGCGTTCCAATCAAAACCCCATTGACTTTTTCCCACAGACATGGGGAAAAAATATCTTTAAATTCAGATGGAAAAACAAAAAAACCTCAAATTAAGCTAAAGCAACCCTGAGCAAAAAAGTGCAATGGGGGGGGTAACTTTACCATACTTCATGCTATAATTAACAGGGCCCCTATAGTCTGAAGACAGCCTGGCAAGTGGCAAAAAAAAAAAAAAAAAACAGAACCATGTGACCATGGGAACAAAATTGAGATCCAAATTTGAGCTCAGATAACTTCAGTCACCTCACTTTTGACAAAGGGGCCAAAAAGCTCATGGAGGAAAGATAGCATCTTTCAGCAAATGGTGTTGGCAAAAACTGGATATACAATCATTTGTAGAAGACAAAATTAAACCCCTGTAACACTCTCATCCTGTACAAAGATAAACTCCAGTGGATCAAAGATCTCAACCTGAACTCTGAAGAACCCGAAGTGATAGAAGAAAAAGGTGGCAACAACTTAAGCTAGGCATAGGAAAGACTTTCGAAGCAAACAGCAGCTTAACAGAAAATAAGGACAACATCTGACAAGTGGAACTCATCAAACTCACAGCTTTTGTACAGCTAAGAAAACAATCAAGGAAATGAAAAAAAAAAAAACCCCAAACTCTGAAGGTGATAGAAGAAACAGGTTTGACCAGTAGCAGACTACAAGACATAGTGTAGGAAAAGCCTTCCGAAATCGACAGCAATCTGTGCAAACTTAAGGGTAAAGGGCGACAATTGAACAATTGGGGACTCATTAAACTCAAAAGGCTTTGGTACATCAAAATGAAACAATCAAGGAAGAGAAAAACCCACAGAGTGGGGAGGAAAACTTTTCACGCGCAGAAACATCTGACAAGATTTGAATTTTCCAAATAAACTACTCAAAAACCACAGAAGAAAGAACCAAAGCTGACCCACTCAATCGATGAGCAAAGAGCTGAAACAGAGACTTGTCAAGTGGGAATTAGAGATGGCGAGAAACCCCTCAAGAACTGTTCAACATCACGAATAACTAAGGAAATGCAAAAACCACTTTGAGGTTTCATCTTATTCCAATAAGACGGGCTAGGAACAAGAAAACAAAATGATAGCCGAAGTGGCTGCTGGAGAGGTTCTGGGGGAAAAGTAACACTCATCCCTGCTGATGGGAATGTAAACTCGTACGACCACTATGGAAAGCAGTGGTGGAGAACCCTTAAAAGACTTTGTGAATGGAAACTTTTTGCCACATGACCCAGCCATACCGCTCCAGGGCATGTAGCCATAGGACTCATCTTACTGCAGAGCTTACATGCACAGCCATGTTTATTGCAGCTTTCTTCAACATAGCAAGGAGCTTGAACCAACCCAAGTGGCCCTCAACCTATGAGTGGATAGAGAATATGAGGTACATCGACCAAATGGAGTGCTCTATTGCAAGCAGTAACAAAGACGACAACAATAAGCTTTCAGAAATGGCGGAGCGAGATGACCTCTGCTAACTGAAGTAAAAACAGGTCCCCAGATAAAAGATGAATTGTATCCCTATCTGTGGATGCTAGTGCCATTTACCTAGTTGTATTTCTTGTCGTGGCCCCTTGAGCTTTTGTCAAAGCAGCTGGAGTGATGCTATTGGAAACAACAACAAAACAACAACAACAACAGAAAGGATGCATCGAAGAACTAACTGAAACAGTGAACGTCTACTCAAAACAGTCAACTGCCTCATGGATATTATTGAGAAAGACTGAGAAGAGATAAAAGCATGTTTGGCAGAATGCATGAGCTCTCGTGGGGTGGGGGAATGGTTGGGAACATGTCTAGATTTGATTAAAAAAAAATAAAAATAAATAAATAAATTTAAAAAAAAAGAAACGATCAAGGAAGTGAAGAGAAAACCCACAGAGTGGGAGGAAACCTTAACCACTGATACATCTGACAGAGCATTAACATCCAGAATATATAAACTACTCAAAACACAAAGAAGTAAGAAAACAAATGCCCTACTCAAAAGATGGAGCAAAGTGCTGAACAGAGACTTCACCAGTAAGGAAGTAAAGATGGCAGAGAAACATCTTAAAAAGTGTTCAACATCATTAATAAGTAAGGAAATGCAAATTAAAACCACACTAAGGTATCATCTCACTCCAATAAGACTAGCCAAGTTCAAGAAAACAAAAGCACCAAATGCTGGAGAGGTTGTGGGGAAAGGGGAACACTCATCCACTGCTGGTGGAAATGTAAACTTGTACATCCACTGTGGAAAGCAGTGTGGACAACCCTTAAAAGACTCAAAATGAGTCTACCACCTGACCCATCCATACCACTCCTGGGTATATACCCACAAGACACATCTTACCACAAAGATACATGCACAACTATGTTTACTGTAGCTCTCATCACAATAGCAAAGAGCTGGAACCAACCCAAATGTCCCTCAACTGATGACTGGATAACAAAAATGTGGAATATCTACACAATGGAGTTCTATGCAGCAGTAAAGAAAGATGACATCATGAATTTTGTAGGTAAATGGATGGATCTTGAATCCATTATGCTAAGTGAAGTAACACAGTCCAAGAAAAAAAAGGCAAATGGTTTTCCTCATTTGTGGAAGCTAACGCCAAATCCCCAGTTGGTAGGCAAACTGAGCAACTTTATTATTATATTTCATTGTATCTAAAAGCAACAGTGCTATTATAATGTGAATCACTTAATGGGCTCTAGAATTGACCTACCACTTGTATTCACACATTGTAATTACCATATATGGGTGGAAGATATGTATTCATATTCTAAAAAAAAGAATGAAAAGTTATACTTTTTACCTGCATGCAACTTTACTGTTAAAATGTGAATCTGTAAATGTGTTTTGGAATTAATCTACAGTTTATTTTCAGATTTTTGATTTATGTGTGGAGTGTTTATATACATATTTTGGAATAATATAAAATTAAAGGAAACAAAAAAAGAGAGAGAAAAACCTGTTCAAAGAACTAACCAAAAGTTTAAACTTCTGCATCAAAAAGATTATAAAAGACTGACAAAAAGATGCCAGACAGGACTTGTGTACGACAGAATCCATGAGCTCTGGTGGGGGGCAGGGGGCATGAAGGGTGGGCATGGATGGGGGAATGAGTCTAAATTTGATTAAGAAATGTTGTATGAAATGCGCTCAATAAAAATTAACTTAAAAGTTAAAAAATAAAATAAATGATCATCCGTGAAAAGAAAAGAATGATACAAGGAACTTCTACCCTATTCATATGTACAACAAAAAGCAGAAATCTGGCTTGTTTGTAGCAATAGAGTGGCAATGGCAGCATCTGCTCATGATCATAGATGTGCAACCCTGCTTGTTTTGAAGGACCATCAGATGGCCCACTGAAATGCCCAATAAATTGCTGTCTCTACCCTGGATAATTTTATCCTGACCTTTGATTTTAAGAAAAACTAAAGACCATGGAATTTCCCCTTTATCTGATGCAGGGACAATGTGATGTCACACATTACACCCTTATCTACAAATTTCAAAATGCCTTCCTCATAGGCCGTCCATAAGGCAGCATAAAAGATAAAATTCTGAAAGCTCCATGAATGATAGACCAAAAATATGAAATACTTCAAAGATTGAGGCTCATAATCTTTTCCCCATTGTAACTTTCCCCAAAGTTCATGACAAACCATCTGACAGGAACTTATACAGTGTATGCACACTTAATGTCAGAGAAGAATTAGGATAATACTGTTATAACTGTACTGAAAGACAAAACCCTGTAGTTTTATAGTGCATTTTCACCACAGAGGACATTACAACTATAGATGTATAAATTTTAAAAAGCAGCAACAACCACCATGCAGAATGGCTTTTGTTCCAAAAATTACTTAGCATCTGCCCAAGACTTATCATTACCCTCTAGCCAGGACAAGCTTCTCCAGATTTTACATTCAAAATCATCCTAATGTTGTCAAAATTCCTCAAGACACAGATGCCCTTCAATGCCAGAAATCTTGCTATATAGACATATTAAGCAGATATTGATAGAGCTGACTTCAGAAGGGTTAAGAATTCCTGTGAAAGATAATCAGGCAAAATGTGAAACTTTCAAAAACTGAAAATAGTTGTCTAATGGGATTCTAGAAGCTTTCCTTGTAAATTGAAATTAGTTCTTTTTTTTTTTTTTTTTTTTTTTTTTTTTTTTTTTGGTCTTTTTGAGACAGGGTCTCCCTGTAGCCCCAGCTGCCCTGGACTCACTCTGTAGACCAGCTGGCCTTGAAACTCACAAGGGTCCGCCTGCCCTCTGCCCCCAATGCTAGATTAAGGCATGCACCACCACGCCCAGTGAAAAGAGTTCCTTAAAGTGGCAAAGCAATCCTACTTACAAATAATGCAAGGGGTAAAATTTTAGTCTATACATATAATTTTGTATAATATGAATATATAACATACATTAGTTTAATCAAATCGTTGACACTTTTGGACTGTTTAGTTGGAGGTAGATTGGTTCCTTGTAATATATTTTTTCTTATTCCAAATATAATCTCCAGTTAACCTTATAATTTTAGTGGCCTTAAAACTGAAAGAAAAAAATAAGGAAAAATTGGGAAGAAATTGCAGGTTTTCAATATAGAAGCAAGCTAATACTTTACATTTTATCTGCAGATTCAAGCAGTTAGTTTCTTGAAAAAAAGTCATAGAGCTTATCACAAGAAAGTAAGGGTTAGCTAAGCATTACAAAATATGTCAATTGAATCCACCATTTAGTCCACAAATTAAAGGACAAAATTCCTATGTTCACCTTTCAAGAGAAGCAGGGAAGCTTTTATAAAATTCTGCATTCAATCCTTTTTTTAACTATTCAATAATAAATAAAAATATATTTCATATTTTCTAATAATAAATGGGATCAAAGTATCATATAATTATTACTATGCAGGTGGAGTCTTTTTGTCCCAGAGATGCAGTGTGCCTACTACGCCCTTCTTCATTTCAATGTAGTGATCCAGTGTGACCCTCCCTCTGGAACCTAGCACGTGACGTCTAGTGTGGTTTTTGTTTGGATTTTCTCACTTATATTAGAGTGAGTTTCCTAGGGCTCAGTGGGTCTGCACTTTACCCAGCACCTTGGGAAGCAGAGCCGGCAGATCTCTGTGAGTTCAAGGCCAGTCTGGTCTACGAGTGAGCGTCAGCCCGCTGGGACTAAAGGGAGACCCGCTCAAAAATACCAAAAAAAGTGAGTTTCTCCCTCCATAGTCTCAACAATAGTTCAAATTTCAATTTTGCAAAATTTCAAAAGAGAAATGATATGAACATGTTAGTTTTGACATATTGTCCACATTAGGATGTTTGTAAACACGCAGGATACAACTGGTATATTACAATAAACTACAAACACCTACCAAGACATCTAAAATGAATGAAGCTATCAAGATCATTTGTTGAAAATGGAATAACTAGGGCTGGAGAGATGGCCTAAGATCGCGGTTAAACGACGCCGACCGCTCTACAGAGGACCCGGGTTCGATCCCCAGAACCCACATGGCGCCGAGAACCGTCTGAAACTCAATTCCAGGAGAACTCCAGTTTCAGGGGGAATCCGACACCTCGCTTCGAAACCTCCGCGGAATTGCATCGGTTACCCGGGTGCACAAACTTGCATGCAGACAGTACATTCTACACATACGGAAATAAATAAAAATTAATAAAAAAATTAAAAAATTAGAAAATGGAATAACTAGAACACTGGGAAATAAAATCTGATATAACTGTTGAGGGACTGTCCTTCGATAAATGTTCTTCATGAACATTTATTTCAAATGCAACCCTAATGCACTTTTGCTCCAAACAGCCTTCCCTAGAAAGTTTTATGGAAAATATCTTGGAACTAGTGTCTCTTTCCAAAGCAAGGGAAGGCATACTTATTATCTAATACAAATAATCTATGTTCGTCACACTCAGAATTCCTCTCTTACAACAGCTATACCCTGGATGTCTAGGACATTTACCCTCCTTACATCACCATGTGGAAAGTAGGAGTCAGAGACAAAGCACAAAAATGCTGATAGTCTCATGAATGCTACTTCTACAGTACCGTGTCCCCAATCCAGTATCCTTGTGGATGAAAATCTGGCATAAGGAACACCTTGGAACCTTTATAGCTCTTGAGAAACACCTTTTGACAGTACCTCTGAAACTTGACTTGGAACTTCCCATATTGGATATGCACTCAACAAAAATCAGTATCAGTATCAGCAAAGAATATCTGAAAAACTGCTCATGTCAGCTTCACTCCTAATATCCAAACTGGAAATAACCACTTTGTTTACCAACACATAATGACAAAGTAAATAGTGGTGTGCTCATACAATGGAATAGGGCAGAGTTAACACATGAGGACCGGACTTTGAGCAGTGGTCACTGTGAAAGAGTTCTGTGACTGAAACAGAGTGATGAAAGCCATTTAGTATAAATAGACTTGACACTCATTTGATCAACTTGATTGAAACAGCAAGCCCCCCTTTCAGGATGGTGGGACCCATGAGCTGTGTGGGCACAACTGCTTGCAATTGGTTTTACATGAGGATGCTTGTACTCACAAATTAATCACCTATTGTTAAAAAAAATGAAAACAAACAACAACAGAAAAGCAGAAGAGAAGATGCCGAAAACTACGGCAGAATGCACGATCTGCGATGGGTAGGGTGGGGGGGGGGGAAGGGAAGGGGATATAATGCCTAAACTGAATTAAAAATGATGTATGAATACACAAAGCATACATAACTAATTAAACATAAAAGAAGTACCTTGTATTTTTTCTGAATGCAAATACACATGCAATTATCATGCACATATAACTATATATTATATATATAATATATATATATAATATTTATTTTTTGTGTTGTTATATAAACTTAGGCTTATGTTGTAAAATCATTGCATGACACACTCTAAAATAAAAATAAAATAAACAAGGAATTAATAAAAATGCAAAGGATACATTTTGACTGACAAAATTTTATCAAGTTTTTGTGCATTTCACATGATGGTTTACTTGAACACCCTTTTCACCTTCCCATAGCCTTCCTCATCAGGTATTCTATCATTATGTCCTATCCAGTCAAGTATTGGTATCCAGATAGCCCTAATGAAAATTCATCCACTAGAGTCTAGACAGCCTATCTAGAGTCACTCCCTTAAAGAAGATCTACTTCCCCTCACCAGCAGTAAGCAGTTTCCAATAGTGCCTTGCCTAGGGTTTGGGACCTGATGCCCATTTCCCCCTTCTATGCTGGGTTTTTGCCTGACTGAGTAGGAATGAGCTAAGTGTTTGTCGTCACCATTGTTGCAAGTTCATGAGCGCATTCCCAGAGACCTGAAAGCCTTTGTTTCCTTTTGGTAAATCACCACCTACTGGCTCTGGACAACTCCCGTTCTGCTCTCCTTCTTGCCATGTGCTCACTGAACAAGCCGTAAAGTCAGGTTTGAATAAGAGAGCCGTATCCAGGGACACAAGGGATTATTGCCTTCGGGTGCATTCGCACTCTGTTATGATGAAGAAAGCTTCCTGGGTGAGAGTTGAGGGGCATGTATAGTATTTTCTTCTAGCCTCCTGTTTTTTGCTATGTTCCATGAGCCTCAGGGGGAGGTACACTGTAGATGTGTCATTAGTGCACGTCGTTGGGATGTCTCTCCAAACATATATTCCTTTATGTGACCAGTGGTTGGTACTCTGTAATAGCCTCTGTCTGTTTGCAATAATGATAGCTTTTCTTGATGCAGTAGGTAATACTGGGAATTTCAGTACTATATAATTATGATTATACTAATATAATACTCAATATTATATAGTGATAATATTATGTGAAACAATTCCTAGTACCCCTGTCAAACTATGAATATAAATCATACTGTAGAAATATTGGTTGACATTCCTTGTTAAACCAGAACCTTCCACAGCATGTGTAGGCAAATTTTTCAATATTATCTTAATTTTCAAAGATATAGCAATTTGCCTCTTTAACCTGGACATTCCACTATGGGAACTTGTCCCAGATTAAGTGGTATATAGAGGTTGTTTATTGCAGAATGAATAATGAAAATGAGAAAAGCCTGGAGACAGTCCAAATGCGCCATATGTAGGAAACTGATGAGACATTCTCTGATGACTCTATGCGATAGGAAACAGTTTGGATGCTGAAGAGAATACTCTGCTTTATTTACTCTACTTTGCATCTGCAAGATTGTAGACTTACAGCAGTATAAATAAATAAACTTTAAAAGATAAGACACTTGAGAGTCAAAAGGCATTGGCAGGAAAACAAATGGAATTGGAAATCAGTAGCCTTTCCATATACTATCAAACAAGGAGAGAAAGATTATGCAAGCACTCACATTTAAACTACAATACACTCTAAGAAATAAAATACTAGGAAGTAACCCTAAACAAAGACATTAAAGATTTAAATTGTGTTAAACACAATCTTTGAGGGAAAGAGACCATTGTCATCAATGGAGTGGAGAATTAAATAATAGTGTAAAATGACCATCCTGCCAAAGCAATTTTACACAGATTCAATGCAATCCTTAAATCATATTCTTCATGAATTACTTCAAGAATATGGAAAAAAATTCTAATAGATCCGTGGTTAGATGCACAAAGACCCAGATAGCCAAGGCAAATCTGAGCACAAATAGTAATGCTGGAAGGATTACCAAACCAGGTTTAAAACTATGCTAAAGAGATTCATAGAAACAACATGATGTTGGCACAAAACAGACATTTGGATCAATGGAACAAAATTGAAGACCCATAGTTGACAGAGGTGCCAGTAATACACAATGGACAAAAGACAGCATCTTCAACAAATGGTGCTAGGAAAACTAGATCGCTACATGTACATAAATGAAATTAGACTCATATCTATCTCACATAAAAGTCACTTCCAAATGGATCAAAGACCTTGATATGAAACCCAGAGCACTGAAACTTCTACAAGAAAATATAATACCCTTCAAGATATAGGTTCAGGAAAGGACTTTCTAAATCAGACTTTAGTTGTTGAGGAATAAAGGTCAATAAATCACAAATAAGACCCCGTTATCCTAAAAAGCTTCAGTGTGGGAAAGGAAACAAGAAATAAGTGAAGATGAAGATTTCCACAGAGCGGAGAAACTTAACCACATAACATGTTGACAGAGGGCAAATGCCCAGGTTTCTAGTTTGTCTTCCATTGTGTGTGACAAAACACCTGACCTTAACACTAAGAGGGAACGATGGTATTTCAGCTCACAATCTCCAAGTCAACAGTTCATCATCAGGGGAGCCAAGGCGGTACTCATGTGGCAAGAGAACCTGGAGGCAGGGAGCTGAAGTCAAAGGCCATGGAGGTTCTGTTCTTACTGGCTTGCTCCGCTTGGCTCATGCCCAGCCTGCCTTTTATTCAGCGCGTACACAAAACCTGCAGGGTGGCACACACACTTGTGGGCTGGGCCCTCACAGCTGCTCGACCATAAGACAAAGACTCCACAGATGTGCGCACAGGCATCCAATGGACCAAGATCCACATTTGAGGCTCCCTCAACCCAGTGTTGTCAAGTTGACACTAAAGTATCCACACACAGATATATATAAAAACATAAAGAACCAGGAGACCAATGAGCCATTTAAAAACTGGATATTGAAGTCTCAAAAGAACTTTAAATGGCTAAGAAACACACTTAAAAGTATTCAACATCCTTATTAAATATGGAAATTCAAATAAAAATTACTTTAAAATTTTACCTTACCACAGTCAGAATGGAAAAGAGCAATGGAGAAAAATGACAGCAATGTTGGTGAGGATGTGGGTGAAGGAGAAATTGGATTGGAAACAACTTATTGAATTGGAACCTGGTGAGACCACTATTGAAATCACTGTGGAGAATTATTTAAAAACTAAAATAAATCTACTGTATTATCCAGTTAAACCACTCCCTAGGATATACCCAAAGGATTCAATATTCCACTACAGAGATAGTTGCTCAGCCATTTTGGTTGATATTCTTTTCACAATAGCTGGGAAATGGGAACAAGCAGATAAAGAAACTGTGGTGTATTCGTCAATGTGAGTATGCTCATGTGTAAGGAACACTAAATCATGAAATCTGCAAGTAAATGAATGGAACTAGAAACTGCTATACTAAATGAGGTATCACAGACATGGAAAAACAAACTATGTAGATACTAGTTCAAGATTTTTACATGTGAACTACTATATATCCTAATGTTATCACAGGAGCCAGGAAAATGGTAAGCAATGGAGGTAAAGGGGAGTAAGGAGCTCAAGAGAGGGGAATAGGAGACAGGTGTTATCAAGGTGGAGATGGGGGAAATATGGGATACTTTAACTGTGGAGAAACTAGGGAGGACTATACAGGGGAAAGAGAGAAGAGATTAAATAATGCTGAGTGTAAAGAACCAAGGAATATCATATCAATCATATCTTATATGTCATATATATTATATATATGATATATATATACATATTATAATATATATAATAATCATATACATATTTAATAATATAGTTATTACAATATATAAATATGTATATATATATATATTATTAAGTACAGTGCAAAGGAAATTCCCTTCAAGTTGTTGGAGCAGAGTAGTTCAGAACCCCAAATAACACAGCTATGTTACAGCTCTTGATGCCTCCTGAAACTTGAATTTGAGTAAGACCCTACCCATGAAGACAGGACATACTTCAGACACAGAACATGGAGAAGTCAAGCTGGAATTGACCTGGAATCCTCCTCCCTGAAAACTTGCTCTCACAGTATCAGAAGATAGTATGAAAAACTACAAGGAAGAAAAGCAATCAATGATTCCACACAGCAGTGAAGTCTATGAACCAGCACAATGACCAGACGAGGAAATAATCTCTACTGGTACAGCATTGGCACTTCTATCTTGGAGGTAATAAACAGCTGTGCAATTGGACCTAAGGCCCATTCAGTGGGAATGAATTCATGTGTGGTGCTATAAACACAGGCAAATGCACATGGCTTGAGAGGACATGGACCCTAAGGTAAAACCTACTTTTGTCACATGCCTAACCAATATAACTTCTTCCTCTATTCTAAAATCATATCCTTGCATTTACAGAAAAAATATACTTCTCATCATTCATCAAAGAAGCTTTTTTCTTTTTTATTTATTATATTTTAAGGGATTCACAATATAAAAGCACAGTTGTTTTCAGATCACATTGACATTGCTCAGTTTGCCATACAATTAGGTAATTGGTGCTAGCACCCACAGATGAGGGATACCATTCGTCGTTTGTTTTTCTGGGACTGTGTTACTTCACTTAGCATATCTTCTAGCTCCAGACATTTACCTGCAAAGCTCATGATGTCATCTTTCTTTACCGCTGCATAGAATTCCATTGTGTAGATATACCACATTTTCTCTATCCACTCATCAGTTGAGGGGCACTTGGGTTGGTTCCAGCTCCTTGCTATTGTGAAGAAAGCTGCAACAAACATGGCTGTGCATGTATTTCTGCAATAAGATGAGTCTTGTGGATACATGCCCAGGAGTGGTACGGCTGGGTCAGGTGGCAAGTTCATTCCAAGTCTTCCAAGGGTTCTCCACACTGCTTTCCGTAGTGGCTGTACGAGTTTACATTCTGACCAGCAGTGGATGAGTGTTCCCCTTTCCCCACAACTTCTCCAGCACTTGGTATCATTTGTTTTCTTGATCCTAGCCAGTCTTATTAGAGTGAGATGATATCTTAAAGTGGTTTTTATTTGCATTTCCTTAATTATAAGCAATGTTGAACACTTCTTAAGATGTTTCTCAGCCATCTCTAATTCCTCGCTTGTGAAGTCTCTGTTCAGCTCTTTGCTCACAACATATAGAGACTCTTATAACATTCTACCACTTGTTACAGGCAGAGAACAAATGTTGGTGAGTTACCTAGCCCTAAGTGGCACATCTGCAACCTAACCTAATGCCTCAGAACATATGGGAGCAGATGGCTGAAAGAAATACTAATGCATCTCTCAATGCTCAACAGTGAAGCTTCCTCATGCGACAGATGGTGGTTAATACAGAAAGCCATAACTGGCCAAATCCAGAAAATAAGAGACTTCATAGTATTTATCACTGAAGGCTCAGGGACCACTGTAGAAGAGGGGACAGGATTGTAAGTGGTAGATGATCACATAGAAACAGAGTTTTCTAGACAGCTGGAATGTTATTTGAATGAACTTACAGCAATGATAACAGAATGCACAAGACTCATGCAAGCTCAAAGCCAAACAAAACCCCAGCATAGAAGTGGGGAAGTAGAAAGAAGCCCCAGCCTTAGCTAAGGAACTACTGGCAACCAATAACTACAGAGAGTGAGAAAAGCTGTTTTCTTTAGGGGGTTACATAGGTTAACCAGGCTCTGATGGATGGATGCACACCAATGAGTACTTGGGGACATAATATGGTTCAATAGGCCTTAATATATATGACAGAATACATAAAATCTGGGGGACATCTATAAGACAGGAGCAGGTAGGGGAGTGGGTCTAAATATGATCAAAATGTATAATATGAAATTTGCAAAAATTCAACTAAAAATACTTCATTCTCAGATGGTTTGTTTTCATGTTCAGAAAAAGAAAAGCTGTCTGTGGACACACTCACTAATGAGTTAAGTATCCTGACTTTCCAGTTCAGTGACTTTGGACTAGGGTAGTGGATGTACACTGTCATCTCATCTACAGTGGCCATACTCACGTCCCTGCTTCTCACCAACACCTAAACAGTTAGCATGTTGGCAGTCTCATAGTAAGCCTTAAAATTTTCTATCGGCACTATCATTAGCAAGCTTCACTAATGGTGTCTTCCTCACATCTGATGCTGAGTTCAAGAAAATAGAATAATTATGAAACAGTCAAACCCAATCCTGCCAGGGAGGACTCTCAGAAAAATTCGAGTGGCTGAAATGGCCCCAAACTTGAACTCTTTCTCTGTTTCTGTCCACTCTGTGAGCTTCTTCGATGTATCCATAGAATGTTCCCAACCTCAGTTGCTTGGCCTAAAAATGCAGGCACTGTCTACCTTCTCTCACTCTACCAGGCTGAGTGGAGCAGGAGATCATGGATGCTGAACTGGAAGAACAGGGTGGCTGTCTCCCCTATGGAAACATTTTAATTCTATAACTGGCAACAGACACAGTCTTAGTAGCATTGCCTCAGAGCGTCTTCAGAACCCAATAGTGAACGGAAGGTCAAGTTCAATGCTTCTCCCTCCCTGAAGTAATCCTAATGAATGCTTGGGAATTTCCTTCACTTAGTCTCCTCTCTCTCAACCCCAGCCTTTGCATATGTTCTTTCTCTGCAAAGGGCATAGATGATTCCCAGTGCCAGTGGCAAGACTGGAAGAAATCTGCTGCCACCTACATGGTGTGGCATGAGCCAAGTCCTCATAAATATGAGATTGGGGTAAATTATTAAATATTTCTGTAGTTGTTTTCCTTTCTCTGAAAAATGAAATGAATATAATAGAGTGTCTAGAATGCCTAGTGCTACACTTAATAAAAGCAAATGGCACAAGTTCCTCAAAGGCCTCTTGACATATTGTTTCATACAAAATGAATCCTTTCTTTTGGTAAGATATCACATCTCTGAGAATACCTTGTTAAACAGCACTTATAAAAAAACAATATACACTCACTGGAATGGCTGAAATTAAATAGAATGCAATACCAAGTGTTGACAGTACACTGAAGAACTAGACAATGCCAATTGTAAATTGATGAAATTGCTGAAACAGTTCTCAAGAGAAGTGTGAGGCAACAACAGCTTTTACAGTCACAGCCTTCAACCTGCTTATCAGGTGACTCTCTGGCCTCTGCAAGTGGCCAGGAGCGAAAGTTGAAGGCACTCAGGTTCTATGCTTTCGTGGAAGAAACAAATACTTTAAGATTAAGCAAAAGCGTTCAGTTCAAAGAGGCACGGAAGATACAAATGAGTAAATCTGGTGCTAACAAACTTGATAGTACTAATGGCTCCTAAAGCAGGAGACAGGGGAAGGAGAAATTTAGGAACAGATTCAGACACTGGCCTCAAAAAGAGAACATAAACATGGAGAAAGTGACCACCCAACACAAGCAGGTCAACCCTAGAAATGCATGACCCAAATGAACATCTTACTGGCTGCCTGGATTGATTTAGACAATATGAGTGACTTTTCCAAAATAATGATGTCACCAAAAAAAATCATTGTTCTAGTTTCTTTTCAATTGCTGTAACAAAACACTCTAACCAATACCAACTTGGGGAGAAAATTTATTTGGCTTACACACCCTGGGTCACAGTTCATCACTTAGGAAGCCCAACATAGAAACTCAGGGCAAGAACCTAGAGGCAGGAGCTGAAGCATAGGCCACGGAAGAATGCTTATTACTGGCTTGCTCCTCTGTCCCATGATCCAACTGCCTTTTTTATTTTATTTATTTTCTTATGTGTATGAATGCACTGTCTGCATGTAGGTTTGTGCACCCGTGTCATGCAATGCCGAGGAGGTCGGAAGAGGGTGTCAGATTCCCCTGGAACTAGAGTTAAAGATGGTTCTCAGCTACCATGTGGGCACTGGGGATCGAACCCCAGTCCTCTGCAGGAGCAGTCGGCGCTCTTAACCGCTGAGCCATCTCTCCAGTTCCCCCCAACTGCTTTTTATATAACATATCCTCAGGGGTTGCATCACCCATGATGGGCTGGGCCCTCCCACATCACTCAGCAATCAAGAAAATGACCTACAGACATGGCCACAGGCCAGTCCAATGAAGGAAATTCCCCAGTTGAGGCTCCCTCAATCCAGATGTGTCAAGTTGATATTAAAGCTATCCAGCCCAATCACAAAGCACATACTTTTCCTTACTGAAAATATTTTCTGTATGGAACCTAATTTGAGGAACTTGTGTATGGACAATGTTTTGTAGTTCATAAATGGTATTGCCAAAATTCAAGGACTAATCAACAGCAGTAATAAGACGTGAGGCCAGCCCTGCTATCCTCAGCCGAACTTTGTACCTGAGTCTCAACTAGGAGATGTTCCACCCAGAGGTGCAGTAATGTGTAAGACATTCAAGGGGAAGGGAGTAACTGATATCTTCTGTGTAGAGGTAAGGACTTCAACAGAGTATCCTATAACATAGAGGACAACTTCCCTATGATGAATTTTCATGGCCAAACTCTCAAGAAGCCAGAGCTAAGGAACTTTTTTCCGGACCAGTTGGCTTCCCAAATATACAATGTAAAACTGATTCTCTCAATTGTTAAAATACATGAAGTGGGAACAACATGTAGGAAACCCATTCCTTTTCTCAGTTTCTCCATATCCAGGGTGCTGGATATCTTCAATTATCAACTTGACCCATCTGGGGGGAGGGAACCTCAAATGAGAAATTTTCTACATTGGACTGGCCTACAGGCACATCTGTGATACATTTTCTTGATTATTGAGAGATGTGGGAGGGCCCCGCCCACTGTGTGCAGTGCCGTCACTGGGCAGATGGCCCTGCATTGTCTAAGAATGAAGAATGAGCACAGGCCAGAGGAGTAAGCCAGTAAACATCATCCTTCCATAATCTGTGCTTCAGTTCCTGTGTTTGGGTTCCTGCTCTGAGTTCCTGCCTTGACTTCCCTCAACAAAGGACTGAGCTATAAGTCAAATAAGTCCTTTCCTCCCCCAGTTGGTTTTGGTCAGTGTTTATAACAGCAATGAAAGCTAAGTAGGACAGAAATAACTGAATTCCTGATTATAGCTGGTCACTGAGCGTATGCCTGAGCAGACCAGG
This sequence comes from Rhizomys pruinosus, assembly GCA_009823505.1. Taxonomy (NCBI): domain Eukaryota; kingdom Metazoa; phylum Chordata; class Mammalia; order Rodentia; family Spalacidae; genus Rhizomys; species Rhizomys pruinosus. The sequence continues at coordinate 5,972,214 of VZQC01013763.1, read as the reverse complement.
CACCACAAGGCATAGGGCTCTGATCAATATAATGGTGGCTCATCCAGCACAAGATAACTGGATATTTCTCCTTTGTATTATGTGTCCGAAGCCTGTTAGCATAGTCTTTGCCCCTCCCCCCCCCAAAAAAAATGCTTGGCACACAGGTCATGAGGAGCTTGAAACTGTGAACATGAAACTGTGCCGTCTACAGCATGCCCTCGAGTGTAGCGTAAGAGAGAACTTCAAGGCTGCACTCTGTAGCTAAAGATTTTCAAATACATGACCCAAACCTAATTCAGGAGAGGCTGGGAAATAAGCTCAGAGTCCCTTTGAAATATAAGCTTCATTGACTGGGCCCAGACTAAAATCTGAGTCCTACGTTCTCTATTTTAGAAATGGACAAGACGAAATGGTGAGATGTCTCAGCAAGTAAGGATGATTTCTGCCAAGCCTGAAAATCTGAGTTCATTTCCTGGGACCCATGTGGTAGAGGGAGATAACAGATTCCTACAGGCTGCCTTCTGACCGCCACACAAATGCCATTGCACACACACACACAAGGTAGGAAGGAAGGAAGGAAGGAAGGAAGGAAGGAAGGAAAGAAAGAAAGAAAGAAAGAAAGAAAGAAAGAAAGAAAGAAAGAAAGAAAGAAAGAAAGAAAGAAAGAAAGAAAGAAAGAAAGAAAGAAAGGGTCAGTTCAGTGCTCAGGGGCGCAGAACAAACTGCTCTCCAAGGTGCTTATGATTTGTCTGAAGTGCACAAGTGCTTTTCACTTTACAAAATTAAAGATATAGTTGTTGCCTTTAATATACCTACATCAAGTACCCCAGACACAGAGGACTATATGCAAATTGAAGTGTTCATAGCAGGCAAGGACATAACTCCTGGAAACATGACATGCTTTTGGAAAACATGGAGGATAAAATAGCAGATGGGCCACATCCAAGAGGATTTTGAATCTGGGGAATTCTAAAGGCAAGGAGGAGACCAAATACTTTTCTTCTCAAGGGCAGTTCTGACTGAGGCTGCAGCTATCTTATTTAGAGTTTATCCCTGGGATCAACAGATGCCTCATTCAGCCACACTATGTCTTTGATCTCTAGTCTGATCAGGACTTCTGATACTTGCTGAAAGTTTCCAAGTCCCAAGGACAACTCACTTCAGACCAGCTAGTAATAAATCCAAAAGACCCATGGACACCCTCAGGTTTGATAATCTGCTAGTATGACTCACAAAACTCAAGAAAATGCTATGCTTAGTATTACAATATTAACATATGCAGATCTTAGTAAATGAAGTAAAGAGGCATGTAGGGAACTGGGGACAAGGTGGGAACATGTGGCTTTTGTGTCCTCAGTCTATCTTAGCCTTTCAGTATCTGCATACCCAATGTATTCACTGAGAATTAATGACTCAGAAACCTTGCCTGAGCTTCATGTGCATTGCTTTTATCAGAGTGTCATCATGCGGGCATGACTGACTGAATCACAACCCACAGGGATGCCCAAAGTCACAAGACATGACCAGCCCTCACCTCATGCCATCAGGTGTCCCCGTGAATAGTATGGCATTACTGACACTCAGAAAATCCCAGAGGTTTGGAGGTTATTTCTTCCAGGGCCAGGGACAGAGGCCAGATCTCACTTTGAGTGGAGTTAATTTCTCACTATGCAGCAGGAAACACTAACAATGCTTTCAACGATTTTATCATCATTGAATTCATAGATAATGCATTTTGTAAGTATTTTACTATCAATGGAGCTATGTATTTAGGATAAAACAGGCCCAGTTTTAAGTATTTTATATGTGTTCTTCCTAAAATCTTGCTATATATTCCTCATAAAAAAAAAAACCTTTAAGAGAGGTGTAGTTTACAGATGAGAGGGCTTGCTGTGTAGAGAAACTTGTGATCATTTGTCCAGTGGCAGAGGCTGGGGAATATTCTAGGCCTCAAGTCAGATTCTAGATCACATAACGTGAACCACAGTACTGTGATGAGTGGCAGGGACTGTTGCCTCCACAGGGCACAGTGTGGACAACATGCAGCATGCATTCACTATTGAGAACAGGAATCTAGAAGCCAAATGGCATGGTCTCCAGGCCCACACCAGCCCTATGTTTTCCCATAGTCAGCCATGGCCCTGCCCTTGACCCTCAGCTCCATAGTAGCATGGGGAAGGCTTACCCTACCTGGCAGTTTGGAGATGCTCAGAACTGAAGCTCTCTATCTTCATTTTCATAAATAGTGCCGTCTACACAACTTGCTCTTCTGCTCCTACAAGGCCATCCTAACACTGAGCAGCGTCCCATACGCTGACGTCACTTGGACTTGATCCTGGGCACATTTTTGTCCCTTCCTCTGGTTCTGTCTTGGGATAGCTGTTGGTGATGAGTTTCTGTGTGGCTCTCTGCTCCTGCTCCCTGCCCTTCCCTTGCTCTGTCTCTACCCGAGAAGACTAATTCACCTGTGTTTGCCTGTAGCCTGCTCACCTCTGTGTCTGCAGCCATGCAGGGATGTTTACCCCTTTCTGGGAGAGGAAATGAGTAAGAAAAAGCCAAAAGATGGGAATCTTTCAAACTACTTTCTAGTCTATAAAAGATGTTGGAAATTATTCAACTATAATTTTATTGAAGGATACAAGGTCTTCAACTTTCTAAAAGCCTATCTCCCGACCCAGTGGGAGAATACACTCAGTACCAGGCCTATCTCCCGACCCTGAGGGAGAATACACTCAGTACCAGACCTATCTCCCAACCCAGTGGGAGAATACATTCAGTACCAGGCTCTCACTCTGGCCATCTGCTTCTTTCATATCCAATTTCCTAACCTTTCTTTAACTGTGCAAAAACTTGTGGTGAGAAGAAACTTTCTAAAGTGCATTCTCAGAACCCGAGATTTCATTCAGCAGAGAAACCAAAGGTAATGTCACAGAAAACAGGAGAAAAATGAAATGCATATTCTGGAACTTTGCTGTAATGAAATAATCTCCATGTGGACAGAAGGCACATTGGGTGGAGCAGAGGGCTGGGAGCGTGCTCTGTAAGGCAACCCATTCCTTCTATGCCCCTCACCTGTGGCAGGTGGTTAACACAACACACAAAGACTTTGGAAATCTGCCCCCAGGATATAGGTATTCTCAGAGTTTTCCAGAGGCAAGCCTGGGAAGACCCTGAATGCTGATACTTGAAAGTTAAAGTACTTCTAAAAATCCCTCTTTTCTCAAGGAGCAACTTCAAATCTCTTATAATCAACACACTCAGCATCAATAAGGAAAAGCCCCAGTTTAACCATTTGCTTTGGAAAGATGCATCAAAAATTAACGGAGAGCAATGGTTTCCTGTTGTTCATTGGATGCCAGCAGCAAATGTGGCAAAGCCAATATCGGTATCCTGCAAAGGGCCAAGATCCCTGAGAGTGCCTAACCACAGTGGCCCTTACAGCTATGCTATGGTTATATATATTTTTCTATTTATTATTTTTATTTTATGTGTATGAGTGTATCGCATGTCTGCAAGGGCACCCTTGTGTAATGTCCACAGAGGTCAGGAGACTGTGTTGGATCCCCCTGGAGCTAGAATTACAGACAGTTGTCAGCCATCATGTGGGTCCTGGGAATCAAATGTAGGTCCTCTATAAAAGCAGCCAGTGCTCTTAACCACTGAGCCATCTCTCCAGCCCCCAAATCTATGCTGGGTTTATCCCAGAATATTCTTTCCCATCATGCTTTCATATGGAGATATTTGGTTTTCAGATATGCTTCCCTTGTGCCCAAGCTGAGCTGCTCGGTGTTCTGTTTATTGCATCCTGTCCATAGACTTGGGCATCCCTAGAGACGTTTCAGCCTGTACAAGACTGCTGATTCAGTCAGCTATTTCTCAGGACATTGTAGGAGGTGCTTGGAAACCATAATTTTCTGGCTAACTTCTCTAAGCATAAGACTTGGCAAATGTGAAATGTGGCAAAGAAGACCCGGGAACTGTGTCTGCAGCAGATTCGCACCCCTGTTCTTCGAGCAAGACCTGTTCCAGGAAAGCAAACGGTATTTCTTTACCTTCAGCATCTATTAAAAGAATGCTAGGCATCACAGGCTGTGCTGTCCCCTCAGGTTAGGGGAAAGAACTCCATAAATGTCACTTTAGGGATAAACCTGCAAAAAAGACTAAAGAGCCTTTGGAGTAAGCAGGAAGATGAGGCCGCATCAGAACTGGCTCTCTACACAGAGCTAGAAAGCCATGCCTGAACATCAGAGTGGTAAGACAGAAGCCCAGAGGCACACAGCACAGGGATGGGTCCTATGTGAGCACAGCTGCTTCCTGTAAGGAGTGACTAGATCTGAGCACATTCCTTGTCCTGGCCCCTAACATAGCTGCTCCTCACACACCTTCAGAGAACTGGGCCCAAATCTCAAAAGGCGATGGAGCTTGTTGCAACTGGAACAAAAGCAGGTTTGTTTGTGTGAAATGAAAAATGACTTCGTCCAAGGTGTTTTTCAGGCTGTTATATTTTTAAGGAGATTCCTCCCAAATGTCGGAAGCAGCAGAGATGGTGAGAAGAGAACTCAGCAAGTGCAAACCCAGCCCTGGCTCGGAGACAGCCGGCAGAATGCTGGCTTGCAGCAGGGAAGCCACCAGATCAAGGAAAGCTTAGCCAATATCATTCAGAACTCGTGCAGAGAAACAGTGAGGGGCAGAGAATCCCTGCAGTCACACCATACAGCTATGAGGCCCCAGACTCCCCCGTCACTAGCAGCATCTTGGGAAATGAGAGAAACAAGGAAAAGAATCGTGTGTTGGTCTGAGAGGAGCCCTACAAAAAGGCATTCAGTCTTTATTTCTCAAACAGAAAAGAAAGCTTCTATGCTGTGGTCTTTTTGTCCATAAGACATAGCTGTTAATCCCCACCCTTTTCTCAGAAATCTTTCTTAAAATGATGCAAGTGCAAATGTTCACATCAAAAGCAAAGTGTGAGGTGGAAGAATACGCGAGTTCATGGTAGGGTCAGGTCTGCTATGAAACAGAGAGACCATCAGGCATCTCTGGCTTAGCTGGAGCCATTTACCGGTCACGGGACACACAAGAAAATATACCCTGGAGAAACTCACCCACTAACACAAAAGGAAAATCCTGTCCAACTAGGCCTTTCTAAACTTATATGCACAATATGCAAATCAAAAAATGAACACACAGGAATATCCACTTGAGAAAACCAAAGCCAAACCCAAGTTTAAACTAACTGAAGAGCCAATATTAATTAGTGAAAAGTCTGAAACATACAACATGACTTTACAATAAATTTTGTTACTGTCAACAGCTCACTTAGTATTACACACTAACCGGTCACTTTCAATGGCAAGGAAAACAACGGGAGCAAGTTACAGAGATCTGGGGAAAGTATGCATCGACTATGGGAGTCTACAAACACCAACACAAGGCTCAGAAAGGGTTTAGTGTTAGGGGCTGAAGAGATGGCTCAGCAGTTAAGAGCACTAGCCTCTCTTGCAGAGGACCCAGGTTCAATTCCCAGCACCTACATGATGGATAACAACCATTAATAACTTCAGTTACAGGGCATCCATCACCCTCTTCTGACCTCCATGGATGCACTTATACACATGCAGGCAATACACTCATACACATAAAATAAGAAATAATAATAATAATAATAATAATAATAATAGAAAAAGAATCCAGTCCTAGACACATCAAGAATGGTTCTCAGCTACAGAGCCAGGGCAGTGGCAGGAGTCTAACAGGAGCTGCCAGCCACCCAGGACACATAGACACTCTCCCTGTACTAAAAACACCATAAGCTCCTAAAGGAAAATATTTTCAATTAGTGTAATGTTTCTTAAAAGTGATGGGTTTCTAAATGACATCTTTTCAAGTAAACCCTGTAGTTTGACCACATAGATTCTTGGTTACTGTCCCCTGAGCCTTCCTGCTTCCCACAAATCCCTTCTTATATCATGTCATGTGTATTTTTGTGGATGTGTGTAATTATGCACATTTGTGAGTGTATTATATGCAGGAGTATGTGTGTGTTCATGTGTATGAATGTGAACATATGTGACTGTGCATGTGTAGGAGGAGGACCCTGCACTACACTGCAAGGTCTTCGTCATGTCTTCCCAAGCTGCTCCACTAAAGCAGAGTTTAAGACAGGGCTTGCACACTGCACACAGGAAGTCTGTCCTTGGAAGTAACTTCTGGGAATAGGAGAGAAAGACCAGCAAGCTTGAAACAAAGGAGTGAAATAACCTGAACTTTGTATCATCCAGCTGTTCACACCGTGCACATCCAGGCTCCGTTCCCCTGGTGCCTCTGTACAATGTGCCTCTCCTCCATAAGATCCAAACCTTTCTCCTCTGGCTTTAAATTCCTATTGGCAAGAGCTACACTACAGTACATTCATTCCTTTACAAGTCTGGGTTTGATCAAATGCCCTTTCTTTGCCATTAAGAAAGCATGGAGCATATAGCAAGAAATCCACAGCTGAGCCAAGAAGAGGTTTCCTTTGGGCTGCATCTGACAGGGTTGGTTGGTACAGTGATGACTAAAAGGTAAACTGGAAGCATGTGAGGCTGGTCAGGGTGTGTCTGCTACAGTCAGGAGTTTGGAACACGCAGATGGATACATCCTTCACTAAATCAAGCACAACAGAAAGTCTTTAAATAGGTGATTAATTGCACTCTCTAAAAAGATCTAATTCAGAAAAGTGTGTTGCATGAATCATAAGTCCCCTACTGTCCCAGGTCCCCAGCCACAATCCACACTCATTATCTTCTGGTCTACCTCCTTCTTCAGGTTCCCTCCAACCTGCCCAACATTTGGGAGGTTTATCTACTTCTCAGTGTGAGCCAGACCCTCAGCACCAAGGGGTGTGATCACTTAGTTATTGAATCAGGAACAAAACCAGGTAGCTGCATTTTGCCTTTTACATTGATAATCACACTAGAGGTACCAAGGTATGTGTCCCAAACTGGCCCTCCCCACTGCAGTAGGCAGTAACAACTCTGGGTTCTCCTGGCCAAAGAAACTGACACTAACCAGGGGACTCCACTATCATGAGGAACCCAAAATAACCAAGGGGCACTCAAAGTTTCAAGTTAGTGGCACATTTAACATGGGATGTACGAAAGCCCTTCTTTCCTTCCCACCAGTTCTCCAAATTCTTTGGCAATATTATTCCGAAGGATCCTAACTTGAGCATCAACTTAAGGCACAGGCTCCATCAGCTCCTAGACTTACTATGTCTAATCATCAAGGAGCAGTCATCAGCTGTAGGCTTATGCCATTCACAGAATGACAACTCCCAGCAATAAAGGCATTAGTGTTGGACGTACCTTGATATTAAACTTTAATTGGCCATCTCTACACTCTGCTTTATAGCAATGCAGCATATAAAATCCACCCATTTTTCCTTTACCTTACCATAGGCCTTCTGCTCAGAGATGTATTTGTGTGGGGTCTATGCTAGTAGATGAGTGGTCACTTAGGCTGTCAAATGGGCTTACTGGCAGAGTAAGAGAGTGATGATTGATCCAGTGGGGCAAAATGAGTCTGTGTATACATGTGACTAGCCGGTTCTAAAGACAGTCCCCCATCAGACTTCACTGATGGCAGGCTGGGATCCCCACGGTAATGGTCATCCACTTGACATGATGCCACACTGCCCATGCTGGGAAATCATCGTGTAGCCTCTGTATCCATCTTCTCGTCCTCCCTATTCCTGGCCTCAATGCCTCAGGCACTAAAAGCCAAGAACAAAGGCTGGCTGGCACCCACATGAAGGTCACCTTGTCCAATCAAGAGCCATATTTCACTCTGTCATGCACTCTAGTGGCATTAGTATTTCAGAATAATGCTCACATTTGTGAGGTCATACCCGTGACTCTTCTCCAACCTCACTTGTGTCTGCTCTTCCTCAGTGAAGGCCCTCTGAAACAGGCCATTCAGCACAGGCGCACAGCCACCTATACACCCACACCCAAGCATGTCTCCTCTATTCCAATCATCACCTTTCTACTGTCCACTAGAAGTCCCCTGGTTTCTTTCCTCAGAGACTCTGTGAATGAGGCTACAATGTGGTGGTGGCAGCCCATCTTCCTCCAGCAGGGGGGTGTCATGTCCAGATTCAAGTCTTTCTTTTTCTGTAAATTGGTCATGTTGGGAAACCCCTGAAGGCCAAAGGTACAAGTTGAAGTGCTGATATCAAAGAAGCAAATGAGATAGAAGTCGGGGACCCCATTCATATAACTGACAGGTCTTTCAGACCCACTCAAGAGTGACCTCTTGTGAATCATTTTATATGGGATGATATGTACATGTGTCTGGACTGATGACTAGATGGATCTGGAAACAGCCAGCTCATGGTGGGCATCTCCAGTCAGACATAAAGGGCCTAGAAGCCCAGTTCTTCAAGTGGTAAGCAGATCTCTGCCACAGAAGTTTCCGCATTGCTCCTGAATTCCAAGGATTTACCAAACCTCTCCCCAGCACCCCTGTTCTCTGTGGCTACCTCCAGCACCATCAGCCTCACTGATTCATATGCTTTGAGCAGCAGAACAACTTGCACTGCAGCTGGGCCTGCTGCATAGTCTCTTTTGTTCTGCTAGCCTTTCAGAATTGGAAGCACTTGAGTTACCCAATAAATGGGCTGAAGCAATACTCCACTTCCAAATGCCAGACTCTTACCAAGCACTAAGCCTCTTTCTTAACACTGAGGGAAAGTGAATGCAATAGCTTGCCATTTATTCAAAAGGGAGTGAGACTGTATCATCTAAATCATCAAGACCTAAAACTTCACCAGTAAGACAGGCCACTGAGTCTTTCAAGCCATCTGTGTCTACTTGTAGCACCCAAGATTCTTTTTTTTTTTTAATTTTTATTTATTTCTGAATGTGTATGAATGTATTGTCTGCATGCAAGTCTGTGCACCCGTGACATGCAATGCCGCGGAGGTCAGAAGAGGGTGTCGGACTCCCCTGGAACTGGAGTTCTCCTGGAGTTGGAGTTTCAGACGGCTCTCGGCCGCCATGTGGGTGCTGGGGATCGAACCCGGGTCCTCTGCAAGAGCGGTCGGCGCTCTTAACCGCTAGGCCATCTCTCCAGCCCCAGCACCCAAGATTCTTAAAGATGGCAAGGTTTGACCTTCCTGCTGCTTTTTTTTTTATTCCCATATTATTCCCATATGCATTTTCATTGAATTTTTGTGCATTTCATATAACACATCACAATCACCCCAACCCCTGCCTGCAACTCCCAGAGACCTCCAGCAGATTGCATGTATTCTGTCATATATGTTAAGGGTTATGGAGTCAAGTTTGTGTCTCCAGACACAACTCAACACAAGTTCACCCTGTCTAGTGTCACCTACTTAAAGGAGACCAACTCTCCGTCATGCAGTGCTGATCAGCAGCCATTAGTCCCTCAGGTAAGTTTAGGGTTGTTTGCCCATTTCCCATGTTCTACGCTGGGTTTTCCTCTGGTTTCAGTTTGCATGTGTCTTGGTCATGCTGTCACCATTGCTGCTGATGTTTTGAAGGATGTGTGCCCTGGGGATACTCTTCTCTTCATGCCTCTACCACCCTATGCAGAGCCTTTCTGCTAAAACAGCTCCAGAACCTCTGCTCATCTGTTGTAGTGCACTATTGTGTCTCCAATTCAGATGGATTTCCAGCAACACCTGAGGACCCAATCCCAGTATCCTTGCAAGGACATTCAATCACAAGTCAAGGGAGGCTTGCTCATGTCCACACCCTCTACCCTGCCCTGCCTTTGTTTCGCCAACAGTGATGCTGCACTTAAGATGCATCCCATGGAGTCAGTAAGAGTGGCTCACCAGGAAAAAGCAGTTGTGCAAGTCTGATACCTGGGTTCAATCACCTGAAAGCACAGAGCAAGAAAAGAACCAACTCTCAAAAGCTGTCCTCTGCTGGGTGTGATGGCACCTTCAGTCAGGTCCCAGCATTGGCAGACAGAGGGAGGTAGATCTCTGTGAGTTTTAGTCCAGCCTGATCTACACAGTGAGCTTCATGCCAGCTGGACCTATATAGTGAGACTGTCTCACATTAAAAATAACTGTCTTCCACAGGACGCATTTAAGAGACCAGATTTATAGCAATGGAGCTGGAACTGACCTGGAAGCCACTTCCTCTGAAGGCTATCTCTCACAGCTTTGGAGAGAACTACGCAAGCTTCTAAGGAAGAACATCAATGGATGGTCCACCACCAGCTTTAAGATAAAATGTCCACATCATGACAGGCACATCATACAACATTGGCACAGTAGTGGCACTTTTATCTTGGGGACAATCGATGGCTAACTAATTGGAATTAAACCCCACACAATGGGAGGAAACTCCAGGTTTGGTACTGTAAACATAGCCACATATGCATGGATGGAGAGGTCTTAGATCTTAGAGAAATCCCCAAGGCTGTCACATCCCTAGGCTATTATAACTTCTTACTAAGTAAAAAATATATATTCCTATATTTACAGACAAATATCCCAGTCACCACTAATCAAAAGCTTCTTTTTCATCAGATGAAACTTTTTTTTATTGATGCTTTGTGTATTTCATACATCATTTTCCAATTCAGTTCAGACATATTTCCCTTTCCCATCCCCCATCCCGCCCCACCCCCTCCCAGATCATGCATTCTGCCATAACTGTCCTGCATCTTTCTCTGTTTTTTTTTTCATTTTTTAGCAATCAGTGATAATTTATGTGTACAAGCATCCCTCATGTAAAACCAATTTGCAGGCTGTTGTGCCCAAACCCCCACAGCCCCACCATTCAGCAGGGAGGAGGCTTATAAGTTGATATAGATTACCACAACTGATCATATACAGACATCACCTGTGAATTGCCAAGACTAAGCAGCACATCCACAATGCAACTTCTACACCTACAGAGGACCAGGAACACCAAAGTTTATATAAATGGCCAAACTGTGGAGATTAGGAGTCTGTAGAGTGGGGGTCCCTGGACAGGACTACTAGATTAAGCTTCACTCACTCAAGGCTCAGGGACCATTGGAAGAGGAGGCAGAAAGACTGCGAGAGCCAAAGAAATAGTGCATGACCCTATGGAAATAGAATCCTACAAGCTCCGGGGACCCTGATCATGTGAACCTACAGCAATGGTATCAACATCCACTAAACCCATGCAAGCTCAAGCAGACAAAAACCCAGCATGGAACTTGGGAAATCGGCAGCAGACCATGATCTTAGGTGAATAAAATATTGGCAGCTGATTACTATTGTGTGAGGAAGAGCTGATATTCTTGGAGAAAGGGATTCTGGATAGGCTGACTTGACTTCAGTGGATAAACTTGCATTGAAGAATGTCCCAGGACACTAATTTTGCATAGCAAGCCTTAACACAAATGCAGAGTATATGAATTCCCATGGGAGATCTGTGAGAGGGTCCCAGTGGAGAAGAGGGGACAAAGGTGATTAAGACTGAGAACTTCTGGATAAAATACAGAAACACGTTCGATAAAAGAACTGAAAAAATAATTGTCTTCTTACCTTCACAAATACTGTAGTCTGTATATGCCTACATTCACATACACATTATCATACATATCACACAGACAAACATGGACACACATATGCACACACACACACACACACCACAAACATGGACACACACACACACACACACATGCACACACACCACAAACATGGACACACACACACACACACACACACCCCATAATAGTAACTAATAGAAAAACTTATTTTTATTTTACTTGGGGAATTATAGAGATGGCTTAGTGGTTAAGAGCATTTGCTGATCTTGCAGAGGACCTGGATTTGGTTCCCAGTGCCCACATCAGGCAGCTCACAACCATCTGTAGCTCCAGTTCCAGGGAATCTGACGCTCTCTTTCTGGTGTGTATCAGTTACCTGGAATGCACATGTTACACATATGTACATGCAGGCAAAATACTCATAAAATAAAAATAACTCCTTTTAAAATGTTTTACTTTTTTATGTATATATTGTGCTTGTGTGTGTGCCACCTATCTGTGGGTACCCACAGATGATCTCATCTATGCCTGGCATTTTTCGGGCTTCTCCAGAGCCATTAGAAAAACCTAGGCAGCTCCCCAGCCTTTCCAGTGCCACGGACACCATATAAATGACACATCAGCTTGAAATTCTCCCAAACCACTCCAGCAGAAGTAGAAGTCTCAGCCAACAAGAGACCCTGATAAGCCAAGGGCTGTTTTCCTGATTTTCCATAGCACTAGGGCCCTTGTCTTAGTCATCCAAATTACTTGGTTCCCACATTCAAAGGACCAATTTTCCCTCATCTTTTCCAAAGAGCGTGAGACAAACACGGTGCAAGAAATTTCTGGAGATATCGTCCCAGAAGTGGGAACTGGGCAAAGAACAGAGAAAGAGAAACTCAGACACATGAGGGTGCTGGTCTGCGAGGTGGATCGTGAGGACTCAGGCCCACTGGGACCTTGTAAAGCCTGAGAATACACCTCAGAACTGTCTAGAAAAAGAGTGTATCTGCACCATCCCAAATGCCAAATACAAACTGCCTCTTAAGAGTGGACCCACCACCCTGCAGGGTTTGCAGGTTGATTTCAGGTAAGCCCCTGACATGGGGAGCTTAGGTATGAGCCTCTCACACTGATGAATCTAAGTCAGACCCTTCATACTCTAAATTTTGTAACACATGAGCCCCTTAGACTACCATGTTTGCAGGTGAAATCTCCTCGCACAGCAAGACATGCAGGTGAGTGCAAGTGTGAGCCCCTCAAGCTACTGGTGTGTGAGGGAGGGAGTGCAGGTGTGGGCATTTCTCCTGGCTCTGCGGGTGGGTGAACGCCAAATCTCAGTGTTTTATAAGGCCAGAATCAGACAAAGAAATATATTTAGTGAAACTACATTACATTCAATGAGCCTACATACATGTAGTGTTTTCCAGATAAATAAAATGAGTAACAGATGGGCAAAGAGGCTTGAGGGGGACACATGCTGTGTGTACCACAGAAACCATGAGGTTTATAAAAGGAAACCAAGGACATGAGGTTGACAATTGCCCTCTGGTCTCTTCCTGTTCCTGTAGCTGAGAAGCCTGTTTGCAGATCTCATCCTGATATACAAGAGAACAAGTGACCACCCTTATTCCTAATTCCATGCCTACCAAGTAGCCACTGAATATAATTTGGATTCCACATGTCTCTGTTTCAGGAGAATGTATTAGAGAGTGTGTGATTTTTTTTTTCATCACTATGGCAATCACAGTCTTCATTATAAATTAATTAGGGCAATAGGAGTTGATACTGCAGGCACTCACGAAGACTGACTGTATCAGCAGTATTAAGGCCAATGGATAGAAACAGGATTGGGTTTTAAGGCTGAAATCCTTTGGTTGTGAACAAGCAGAAAGATGAGAGCAGGGAAATTTCTAGGGACCCAGATTCTTAAGCTTCTGAAGCAAGGTAGAGACGACCAGTGAAATTACATTATTGGACCTTACTTATGTCAATGGACTACTAAGTCCTAGAAAATCTCAAATTACAAAATCCAAATATTGAGCCACAAATAACTTGACTCGACAAAAGCTAAAGCATCCTGAAGTCTTTGGAGATAAGGCCAAAGATAAGGCCAGTTTAAAAAAATTAATTGTTTGGATAAGAACAAGTAAACACTTAATGTGAGATCTACCTTCTTAGCAAAGTATTAAGGGCCTACCACAGAATTTTTAACTATAAATACAGTGTGTACACCAAATCTCTCTAGAGCTTTGTCATCTATGTAACTGATGCTTTATGTCAATTCTCTTCCCATCTCCTGGCAACTGCCACTGTACTCTGTACTCTATGCTTCTGTGACTATTTTCAACATGTCACATAAGCGACTTCATGCTCTCTTTATTTCACTCAATGTATTCTCTAGCTTTATTGAGATTGTCACACACAGCAGGAATTTTTAAGGCTGAATAGTGTACCCTAGTCTTAGCATATAATATGTTCTTCCATTCTTTTCATTCATTTGTCAACAGAGAGTTCAATTATTTCTCATTTTCAGGTCTTTGGCAATGAACAGGCAAATGCAGGTGTCAACTCAAGAACCTGGTTTCAATCTTTGGATACTCTTAGTTTCTTCTCCTGTAGCTGGGATAAAATGCCCTGTCAAGAGCAACTTAAGGGAGAAAGGGTTTATTTGGGCTCACAACTTATGGTATCCTCCATCACGGTGGGGAAGTGAAGGAAACAGGGGCCTGAAGCAGCTGGCCACATTGCTTTCATAGTCAGGGAAAGGAAGCAATGGATGCTTGTGGTCAGCTCACTTTCTCACATTAGTACAGCCCAAGATGCCATTCCAGGGAACAGCGCCACCCACAGGGGAAGGCTCTTCCCACCTCAGTTAACCTCAGATAATCCCCCACAGACCTGCCCAGAGGCGTGTCTTGGGTAATTCTAGATCTCATCAATTTGGCAATGGAGGATGCACACACAATAGTGAGACTATTGGAGAACATAACATTTCCTTGAGGAACGTCCAGGCTATTTCCATCATCCATACCAATTTACCATCCTTCCATGGTGCATAAAACAGATTCCAATTTTTCTGCATCGTTGGCAACACTTGTTTTGTTATTATTGTTGTTTTAGGTTTTCTTTTTGTTTGTTTAGTTTGAGGTGTTGTTGTTGTTGTTGTTGTTGTTGGATAATAGCATTCCTAAGAAGCTTTGGGATATATGTTATTGTGATTTTGACTTGCATTACCCTGATGACCAGTAACTTTACAGCTTTTTCATATACTTGTTAGCTATTTGGATGTTGTTATATTTAGCTTCAGTTTTCAACTTAGCACATACCTAGAGTTGCTTGGGAAGAGGGAATTTCAACTGAAGCATTTTCCCTGTCAGACTGGCCTGTGGGTATCCCTGTGAGGAGGCATTTTCTTAATTGCTAATTCAGGTAGGAGGCCCGCAGCCTACCATGGGAAATGTCCCTAAGCAAGTGTGCCTGGGCTGAAGAAGAAAGCTAGCTGAGCATCCCAAGGGAAGCAAGCCAGAAAGTAGCATTCCTCTGTGGCCTCTATTTCACCTCCTGACTCCAGATTCTTGCCTTTGGTTTGCATCTTGGCCTCTTGAAATGATGGACTGTGGCCTGTAACCCAAACAAATGTTTTCATTCCTGAAGTTGGTTTTGATCGATGTGTTTATTGCAGCAAAAGAGAAGAAAACTAAAGCACATGTTTTCTTTCTCAGAGATTTTAAACGTATTTTCTTTATTAATTTCATGTGTCTGTGTGTGTATTGCCTGCATGTATGTAAGTGCACCTATGTCATACAGTGCCCTTGGAGGTCAGAAGAGGGTACTGATCCCCTGTAACTCTAGTTACAAACAGTTGTTAGCTGTCAGGTGGGTACTGGGATTCGAATCCTGGTCCTCTGCAAGAGCAGACAGTGCTCTTAACTGCTGAGCCATCTCTCCAGCCCCATTACTCAGAAGCTTTAAATTAGGATTTCTTGATTTGTTTCTTCTTGTTTTGCTTTGCTTTCTTATTTTAGTTGTTTTACTCTATTTGGGGGGGGCTTGAAAATTGTTTTTGTTGTTGATCATAAAGTTTTATTTTTGTTCTTGGTTCTGCTACTTACTGAGTTAACAGATATTAGCTCAATGGTAGCTAAATGGTTTGCAGATAGTTTCTCCCAATCCACAGGCTGTTTTGGATTCGTCTGCATGTCTCGCTGCCTATAGCTTCATAGTCCAATGTAATCCTGTTTGTCATTTTTTTTCTTTGTATTCTAGAGAATACTTCAGTCACACTCTAGTAACCTACCAAGTTCCAGCATAATGAAGCTTTTTTATGTTTTTTTCTAGAAATGTTACACTTTCAATATTGTTTAGTTTTAAGTTCAATCCATTTTGAGTTGATTTGTGTGTAAGAAAAAGGCCATTTCATTGTTTTACACATGAATACTCCATTTTCCTAACACCATTTGTTGAAGACCGATGAAAATTCTCAATTTGGTCTGTGCTTCATGTAAGTCTTCTAATCAGAAGTACCAAGTGGCTGGTTACATCCATTCTTTCACATGGACCTTGTGATATGCCTCTTGTTATTTTGTGATAAGGTATTGTTTTAGACATGGATGAAACTCTACGGTAGTGTGCTGTGTGTATATTTTGTTTTTTTAGGACAAGCCGCTAGGAAGAAACGGCAATCCATTCTCAGTCTTGGCAGGCTCTGGCTGGCACCCACAACCCCTGCCCTCCCCAAGAATACAACCAAGGCTTCAAAAAAGCCTGGAGTAGAAATTCTGGAACAGCCCACCCCAGACTGCCCAATAAGTAAGGAGTTAGATAACAAAAGGAAGGAAAACTGCATCTGTGTCTTGGGAACTGTGTCTCCTGATGGTCAGTCAGAATCCCCACTGTGGTAAAACATCCTTACCTTAAAGCTTAAAGTAGGTTGTTACCACTATGTCAGGTGCTGTGGCACATGCTTAAATCCCAGCATGTTTAGCGAAGGCAGAAGGCCCTTCTGTGATATCAAGGCAGCTTGGTACTACCCTCATAGCAAAGTTCCCAGGTAAGTTCGGGAGCTAAGGAAGCCCTGTCTCAAAAGGGAAGGAAGGAAGAAAGGAAGGAAGAAGGAAGGACCGGAAGGAAGGAAGGTATACAGGAAGGGAAGGAAGGAAGGAGGGAAGAAGGAAGGGAGGAAACACAAGAACACGTTGCTAACCCAGATCAAGAAAAAGCCACTGATGATACTTTACTGTCTAGCGCCAAACACAGCCCACCTCCAGGCGACTGCCTTCTCTCCCCATCTTTGGCCCACCTCCAGTGCAGTCATCCGACTTGGAAGGCTTGCTTTGCCTCTTGGCTTGTTTTTCTTGACCACTTTGGCTTAAAGAAACCTGACCCTGGACGGCTCCTATGCCACCTCATATTTCCCCTTCCCACCTAATGCACTACACATTTTCCTTCTGTCACAATGGACCAAGANTTGCCTTTAATCCCAGACTTGGGGAAGGGCAGGAGGACTCTGTGATTGAATATTCAAGGCCAGCTTGGTCTACATAGCACTTCCAGGAAGTTCGGGACTACAGGAAAGCCCTGTCTTCTCGAAAGAAAGGAAGGAAGGAAAGAAAGGACGGAAGGAAGAAGGAAGGAAAGGGAAGCGAAGGTAGGAAGGAGGAAGGAAGGAAGGAAGGAAGGAAGAGGAAGGAGGGCCGTGGGGCAGAATAGAAAGAAAAGAAAGGAAAAGAAAGAAAGACAAGAAGACAGAAAGAAAGAAGAACGAAACGAAAAAGAAGAAAGAAAAAGAAAAAGAAGGAAAGAAAAGGAAAGAATAAGAAAAGAAAAGAAAAAGAAAGAAGAAAGAAAGAACAAAGGAAAGATAAGAAAGAAAGGAAAGAAAGAAAAGAAAGAAAGAAGAAAGAAAGAACCCGAAAGAAGCAAACGAAAGAAAAGAAGAAGAAAGAAAGAAAGAAAGAAGAAAGAAAAAGAAGAAAGAAAAAGAAAGAAGCACAAAAGAAAAGAAAGATAAAGAAAAGAGATAAGAAAGAAAGAAAGACCGAAAGAAAGATAAGAACGAAAGAAAGAAAGAAAGATGAAAGAAAGAAAGAAAAGAAAAGAAAAGAAAGAAACGAAAGAAAGAGAAAAGAGACGGAAAAGAAAAGAAGAAGGCACAAGGCGTGTGATTACATGCACACAGTAAACAGTCTACCTTCTCACGGGAAACTTACGTTAAATATCCTCATTGTGATATTGTCAACAAATATCCTGAAAGGAAGTATCTACTGTCCATGATTATTGACAGAAAAAGGGTCACATAACTGTGAATATGGCATCAGTTTCAAAAATCTTTACAAAAATGCTTAAACTCTGCAACACACAGCCCACCAGGCTGCTCCCCATCTTGCCACCCAGTGCAGTCATCCTTGGAGGCTTGCTTTGCTTTGCTTTGTTTCTGCCACTTTGCTAAAGAAACCCCTGCCTGAGCCTTCTATATCTCCTAACTAAATTCATTCCTTCAAGAAGTTAAGAACAGACAAACCAGTGAAATCTGCAACAGTAACATCCCTAAAAGCCCATCAGCTGGGGGACGTGTCCCATCCAAACCCCAGGATAGGAGAGTACTGCAAAGGCATTTGGAAAATGCAGAATATGCACAAGAACTCACAACAAAAGCTAGCAGCACTGAAGTTTGCTTGAGGTAACCAACTTCTGCCTAAAACAATAAAATTACAGGGCCCTCAATGTGTAAAGGCATCTGCCACCCAGCTTGAAAACCCGAGCTCAATTTCTGGGACATACATAGTGGAAGAAAAGTACTGACTCTGGCAAGTTGTTCTCTCTAACTTGAACAAAACACAAATAAATATGAATACCAAATAAAATAAATAATAAATTGAGTAATAAAAATGGATAATTAACATTTTAATCTTCCAGTAGTGGTGCATGCCTTTAATCCCAGTACTTCAGAGGTAGGTAGATCTCTGTGAGATCAAAGCCAGCTGGAACTACAGGGAAACCTTGTATCAAAAAATACATCGTGTGCTCTCTTCAGCAGCACATACACCAAAATTGGAACAGAAACAGCAACACTCACTCCATTTTGTTCTATCTGACATATGCTTTGCCCTGTGGTTTTTCCCAGCCACTGCAGCCAGCCAGGCAGAACCTCTTCTGGAGAGTTTCAGGGAATACATTGTTTCTACCACACTGGGAAACTTACAAGTAGCCAGGTAGCACATCCTCCCACCCAGCCTAACCAAAACTTTCTGTTAACTGAAAACCTCTTTGTTAACTGACCTGGCCCTGGACTGGCATAACTTGGTGACCTGATATAACTATGGTAATCTGACATAACTATGCTTATTGGCTTTGCCCCTGACATGATGTAATTGTAATTTTAGGTATTATAAACCCTTCCCTGCTTCTTCTCAGAGTCAACAGTTCTTTGGGGGATTAGCCCACTGGCTGTTAATAAAGAACTCCTAATTTAACCAGCACCATGTGGTGTTTTCTGTGCATATCTCTCAGAATTACAGAATGATACAGAGAAGATTAGCATGGCCTCTGTGCAAGGATGATAGGCAAATTCATAATGTTTCTCCTATTTTTATAGAAGAACAGGGGTAGTAAGAATACTAACACACCCCTCAACTCTCACAAGTGAAGCTTCCTCATGCGACAGAGTGCAGTGCACACAGAAGGCCATATTTTAGAGAATAAGGCAGAGAGTATTTGTCCCTGGATAGGACTCCTATATTAAACCTCACCCACCCATGGCTCAGGGACCGTTGTGGAAGAGGGGGGAGAAAGAGTGTCAGAGCCAGGGTCAGTGCATGAGCATAAGGAAACAGAGGCTTTCAGGCCTCTGGGAACTTGCTCATATGAATTTGCAACAATGACAACAGCATGCACAAGACCCACGCTGACTCAATCAGACAAAAAATATAGAACTGGGGAAACGGGCAGCAGACCCCAAACTCAGCCAAGGAATGATTGGAGCTAATTCTTCTCAGATGAAGGAGAGTAGTTCTTCTTTAAGGGAGTGACCAGATAGGCTGAGTAGGCTCCGGTGGATGAACTTGCACTGAGGGACATCTGAGTGTAAATTCTTGAATAAACAGGACTTAAAATTATAGAATACATGAAATCTGATGGCAGAGGTGTGATGGGGAGGGGCTTACATTTTATTAAGATCTACTGTATAAAATCCACACTCATAATAATATGATAAATAATAAAATTATATACAAAATTATATAAAATTAATAATAGAAATATATACATTAAAATAAAAGAAAGATCCTTCTAATATTTCCTCCAACTAAATGGCTCCTCTTCCTCCGTTAAAAACAAACCTAAGACAGATGCAGTCAAATGTCGGTAGGCCAGAGGTGGGGTCAACAAGGTTCGGGCATAGCACCTGAGCTCCCACTGGACCGCTCCTCACGCAAAATTAAATACAAAGGGTGGAGATGTAGTATAGCCAGTATGCTGAGAATTACGCATGTGCAGAGCTTGTCCCTCATCAACCTAACCTGCCCTAGGCAGGTGAGACCATACAAGCAGCGTTGCAGACCCAGGCCAATCATGAGCGGGAATGCGAACAGTACATAGCCTCTAACCCTTCCCCCAATAAACGAGTCCGAGACAGCTCGCCCTCAGTCTGCGTTCACCAGAAAAAAATCCAGTGGAGATTACTAACCACGATATTCATAAAAACTGATCATTGAATAATCTCAGTTGCTCTTAAAACTTTCTTAATTCAGTTCCTCTCCTCTTCCATGAATTGACCACAGTGTTTAGCTTGAAACAAGGAGGGCTAGGCTGTCGCGCAGGGGTTGGTTAGCCGATGAAACATATGGGACAGGAAGATAGCTAAATATGTGCAAACGCAATAAGATAGAGAGGGAGTTATGCTATTCTATTTATATACTTTATATATAATATATAGTTAAATATTATTAATAGTTATATTTATATATATGATCAAAGAATTAATATATATATATATATATATATTCTATATTATATATAACCCTTGCATTTAGGAATCTTGCAATCTCTGAACTCAAATCATTGAGACCATGATACATTCTTCAGGCAATGTGCAATATGGCTTCTTTAACCCAAACATTGTCAAATTCTATAGATACATGAAGATTGGCCCAGCACAGCCCAGTGTAACTTGGTACTCCTTCTCTCCTCTGAGAGATCCGGGTTCCAGCAGTGTGACTTGGCTAGAAAAACTAGTCTTAATAGACAAAGCAAGGTGGGGAAGCAAAGACAAATTGTATACAGACAGATAGCTTTGTTTTATTTATTGATCATGGAAACAAGAAGCATGCCTATTAGAGGAGGTATAATGGATGACCATTCCCATGGACCTAAAACAGACAAATGCAGGACTGCTTACAACTGAGTTCCTTAGCCTCAGCTTATGATTAAAAAGATCATCCTCAGAGAGGAGGTTTCTGGGCCAGATCCAGCTCCTTTGCTGTAAGTCCTAGGCCTGAAGTATGTCCTCCTATCTTCAGCAATTGGATCTTACAAGTTCTGGGAGGCAATCAAGGGCTGCATACCACCTAAGCACTATTTATCTCTGTCCTCTCCCCACACCAGTATAACCCTACCTATTCCCTCTCATTTTCTCCGTTTTCTCCTTTAATAACACCAGCTCTCCTTCTATCCTCCTCTCTCCAGCTCCCTTGCCTTTGCTCCATGGTTCCTTTCCATTTTCCTGGCTCTTGTGGTTACATCAGGTTATATACTCACATCTAAGGATTTGGAGCTAGTATCCACAAATGAGAGAGAACATATATGGCTGTTTCTCTGAGTCTGTGTTTCTTCACTTAGTATAAGCTTCTTGTTATATCCATTTACCTGTAACTTTTATAATTTTGTTTTTATTTACCACTGAGTAGAACTCCACTATGTAAATGTATAACGTTTTCATTAGCCATTCATTGGTTGAGGGATATTTAGGTTGTTTCCATTTCTGAGCCCTTATGAAAAAGCAGCAACAAACATGGCTGAGCAAGTATCTTTGTAGTAGGATATTAAGTCCTCTGGGTTTCTACTAAGAAGTGATATAAAAAATTTTTTAATTTAAATAAAAACGAATAAATAAAATAATTCTTTTAAAAAATGGGGCCGGAGAGATGGTTCAGGGGTTAAGAGCACTGACTGCTCTTGCAGAGGACCTGAGTTCAAGTCCCAGCACCCACATGGCAGCTAAGAACCATCTTTAACTCCAGTTCCAGGGGAATCCGAGCCCTCTTCTGACCTCTGCTGCATTGCACGACATGGGTGCACCAACCTCCATGCAGACAGTACACTCATACACATAAAAAATAATAAACAAATAATTAAAAAAATAAAAATGAATAAAATAAAATAATTCTTAAAAAAAAAAGAATTGGTATAGCCAGTTCATACAGTAGATCTGTTTTTAGGGTGTTTTTAAGAGCCCAAGGTGATGCATGACCAGACAGGTGGTGAGTTTACTCATATGAACTCACAGCAACAGTTCCTTGCAAGCTTAAATCAGAAAAAAAATCCCAGCATAGACATGAGGATGTAGGTAAGAAGCTCCAACCCAACATAAGGAAACTGTATCAACAAATGGCTACTGGTAGGGGAAGAGACGGTCTCTTTCAAGCATGGTATTCTTGGTAAGTCAACCAGACTCCAGTGAATAGAGCCACAATGAAAGACATTTGGGGACACCAGTTATACTCTATAGGCATGATAGATAGATGATAGATAGATAGATAGATAGATAGATAGATAGATAGATAGATAGTAGATAGATGATAGATAGATAGATAGATAGATAGATAGATAGATAGATAGATAGATAGATGATAGATATAGCATTAAATTGTGCAGTGGTGATAAGGGAAGGTTCTAATAGGCGAGGTGATCTAAATATCATCAAATAGAATTGTATGAAAAATGTAAAGTTCAATCAATAAAAGAGTTCGCCACACTTATTTCCATAATGGTTGTACAAGTTTGAAATTTAACCAGCAGTGAATGAGGGTTCCATTTTCCCTGAATCCTCACCAACATTTGGTGCGATTTATTCTCTTGGTTATGGCACTTCTCCCCAAAGACTAGCTCTTATAGTATCAGAAGATACTATGCAAGCTGCCAAGAGAGAAAAATCAATCAGCTGTAAAGCCTGTGAGCCACAACAATGCCCAGTTCAGTAAATAAACTCTGTCATTATAGTAGTGGCACTTTAAAAATATTTTTTTTATTTTATGCTTATGAGTGTATTGCCTGCATGTACGTAAGTGCACCCATGTGGTATAGTGCCGTCAGAGGTCAAAAGAGAACACTGAATCCCCAGGAACTGGAGTTACCAGGGGTTGTTAGCCTCCATGGGGATGCTGAGAATTGAATCTAGGTCCTCTGCAAGAGCAGCCAATGGTCTTAACTACTAAGCCACCTTTCCAGCCCCTGCAGTGGCACTTTTATCTTGGATTTAATCAACAACTGTCTAATCGTACTCCTCAATGGGAGAGAAATCACTTGTGATAATGTAAACATAGCCAAGTACATATGGTTGGAGATGTCATGGACCCTATGGAAAAATCTACTTCTGTCACTTCCTTAGACCAAGGTGAGTGCTTACTGTATTCTAAATATGTATCCTTATCCTTGCAGGCAGATGTACCTCTCCCACTCATCTAAAAAGCTTCTATTTGCAAAAGATTTTGAAACAGATGAAAACCATTTCAAAGTACCACAGCTAGTCAAATGTGGAGAATAAGTGTGAGGCGCCCAGTCCCAAGTGATATATCCACAATGTAACCTCTACACGTAAGGCTCAGGGGACATTGTGGAAGACGGTGCAGAAAGAATAAGACACCTGCTGCTGCTCAAAGCAGACTAGACATGATAGAGAAACTATATGAAGGAAATTGTCACAGTATGGTAGTCTAACAAGATCTGCAATAAAATAACAAAAGCATTCCAGGGAAATTTCAAGGAGTCCCACATCAAGATGAAGAGCTACAGGCAATCAATGGATGCTGAGGCAGAGAGGATCCATTTTCTCCAGGGATGAGCTCCCTGAGCAGTTACATAATTCCAGGTGGGCAGCCCTAAGCACAGGTGCACAGGACCACCACTAAATGGACTCAGTGAAATATATAAATGAATGCATGTTTAACAATAATCATAACAGAATTGGACAAGAAATTTAGAGGGAGTAGAGGGTTGGAGGGGGACTGGGAGACTGGGAAGTGCAGAAATAATGCAAAGACAATATTCTTGTATGATGGTCACAAAAATACATTTTAAAGATACATTTTAAAAAGATTCTCTTTGGCAAGTCCAGGATTCCTTAGCCCTCTCCATACCATAGCAGCCTGGCTGCTGCTAAACACAGTCTCCCTTCTTCTCTGTGTGTTGATGAATGCCTCACATATGCAAAGATCAGGCTCTTTCCAATGTACCAATAGAACAGCAAACTAGCTGACAGGTTCACTAGAGAAACACCAGTTTGAATTTGTTAAGAGGGATTGTTCACAGAATACATACCCATTAGGGCAAAGATCTCTTGTACAGGTATCATATCTGTGCTAAATACTTGGGAGAAGTTAGAATGGAAGATATCCTGGCAAATGATTGCAGCTCTTGTAATAAAGTTAGAAACTGTCTATTTGTATTCTTCCTTCTTTCTGAATATGGTTGATGTGTAGTTAATGGTCTAGTTAAAAGAGTCATGTAGACCCAGCATTACACTTCTCAGATGTGAATGGAGGATTTCCAAAATCATATTTCTGCAGGGTTGAGCACAGCTCAGAATTCAGGAGAGTAGCATAGAGTTAAAGTGGAAGTTGGAGGGGTAGCTGGCAGCATCAAATGCATCCCAGTGACAATCCCTATAACCCTGGAAGAGTCAGCAGTTTTCTGTGTCCCTCACCCCATGCTGAAGCAGGGCATTGAGTCGAGTAGCAGTGAAGCCAGTGATGCATCCCTGTGTGGAAGTAGCAGGGAAGCATCCATCACACTGCCTCTTGCAGCTTATTCCAAAGAGAGTGCCTCAGAGAATACAGGAACTGATGCTAGGGACTCAGAGAGTACAGGAAATGATGCTAGGGCCTCAGAGAGCACAGGGGCTGATGCTAGGGCCTCAGAGAGCACAGGGGCTGATGCTAGGGCCTCAGATAGTACAGGAACTGATATCAGGGTGCTATCTTAATAGCACTGCAGCTGCAACACTGATCTGACCAAGGTTCACCTAGTGGAGCAGAAGGAGGTATGTACAGGAACCTTCCAGAAAGGAAGGACAGCTGCCACAGAGCATGGGACAGAGCGCCGTCCTGGCTCTTCAGAATAAAATACTTCAAGCTCAGCTTCTTGGAGTTTCAATGTTACATCAGAGAAAGAAGAGAGTGGCTGCCAGTCCAAGTTGAGGAAACTCACAAACCACTCAGTGAGATTCATGTGAAATTCTACACAGTAATCTAGAACAATACACATAGTTTTAAAAAATGTATGGGGCTGGAGAGATAGCCTAGCGGTTAAGAGCACCGACTGCTCTTGCAGAGGACCCGGGTTTGATCCCCAGCACCCACACGGCAGCTAAGAACCGTCTATAACTCCAATTTCAGGAGAACTCCAGTTCCAGGGGAATCCGAGACCCTCTTCTGACCTCCGTGGCATTGCACTACACGGGTGCACAAACCTACATGCAGACAGTACATTCATACACATACAAAAATAAATTTAAAAATTTTCTAAATGTATATAAGGAAGTACAACAGTCAAAAAGAAAACTAGGGAGATGGCTAAGAAGGTAAAGTGCTTGCTAGACAAGCATGAGGTTCTGAGTTCTGATCCCCAGTACATATGTAGAAGTCAGTGCAGCAGCACATGTCTACATGACCCTAACACTGGGTGGGGATACAGGAAAAGCCCAAGAGGCTACTGGGTGGCCAGTCTAACTGAATTGATGAGCTCCAGATTCTGTGGGAGATCCTGTCTTTAAAACTAAGGTAGAGAGTGACCTGTAGCACACACACACACACACACACACACACACACACACACACACACACGGTCAAATACCACAAAGGAATACAAAATAAATAAGAATAGTATAATTTATTTCTTCACCTTTGGCCCTATTTTTGGATAACATGCTACTTCTATTTTTTTTCAAAATTTTCTCTGCTATCCAAGTAATTATATATATATATATATATATATATATGCATATATATATATAAATGTAACTTTATAATTAGAGGCCTTCACTCTTTAGACAGATGCTGTCATACTACAATATTTTTCAGCAACTTTCACTTAATACATTATGTACATTGAGACATAGACTATGAACACTATACCAAGGTAATTGTAGATGAATTTTGTCAATCTGTTCACGCCAACATCAAGTTTTATCATATGGATTTCATTCTCATAACCAGTACTCTATTGAAGGACATTCAGGTTGTTCGAAGATTTCTGTTCTTACACAATTCTTCAATGTAAAAATCTTTACACTATACCTTTGGCTGTAAGTGCAAGTGTGGCAGCTTAAGCACCAGCTCCTAGAATGACTAGGTCAAGTGAAAGATGCATTTTCAATGCTGCTCTGTTTGCCAACGTGCTCCCAACAGGCCACACCCACTCATGTCATGCTCACTAAGTGAGATGCAGCTCCTATGCCACTAATGGGGAGTCAGCCTCAATAAAACATAAAATAAAAACACTGACAACATTCACGACTGGTACAAAATCACAACTTAAGATCATTTAAATTCTACACAGAAGTAATGTCAGGCAAAATGGGTCACTTTGAGGTCAGAACAAAAGACAGAGGCCACATTCTAGACAAGGGTCTTGTGTTTGTTGCTCCTGCAGAGACTGTATTCTTTGTCTCATAAGCTTTGACTGAAACTAATTAGATGACCCAACCCTTTTATATCAACAGAGACACTTGGTTAATGAGAGAATAATGGACATCTATTAAGCATCGTAAATATCCAAGCTGCTCACTGATTCAAGTATCAGGAATACAGTGTTCCACATGAAAAGTTTAGCATCAAACAAGATAAAGATCATAGAAACCTGGGAAGGATTTCATCCACATGGATAAAGAAAATAGAGGATACCCTTCTTTGTTGTTTTGTTTTCTTTTTTCTTAACTTTGTTTTTGCCCTCAAAAATATAGAAACTGCTCTGAAACCTAAATTGAAAAACAAAAAGAAAAAAAAATTAAATGCAACAAAACAATGCCTAAATTTAAATCAAACCTCACTCTTACTAATATCTTTAACTAGAAACGTAATTGATTTTGTACTAGACAGATAGGAGGCTGTCAAGCTGATATTTCATTCCCAAGATCTCTACCAAAATTGTCAGGAAAGGCAAACACTCATTACTTTATCCACAGACCCATCAAAAGCCCATTATTTATTTCTTCAATTATTTATGAAGTCGAATGCAGATACTTTCTCCAGGTGCTCCATCTAGTGGCTCGCACAAGCAGTCCTACTCTGTTCCCTTGAGCTCATATCCCAGCAAGAGAGAAAGCTTTATCAGTGTAGCAATTAATGGCGTCATTTATTTCATTTTGAAAAATATTTAATAATAAAATTTACAAGCTCAGGTTGAAATAACACCCACCATGAAGATGCCCCTGTATTTCCTTAAGGAGAGAAGAGAAATATTGTTGTCAGGTTAGCAAGACCAAAAAAATAAAAAATAAAAAAGCCCGCTTTAAGCTTCTGTGGTAACCAAAGTTCGCAGAAGAATCAATCAAGAATGTCATCAGAAAGTGAATATGAGATAGTTGCCATGGCAACAGGGTTATAGAGGTAGATCTCTGTTGTGAGTGTTCACGTTCATTTAGAGCTCACAAATAAACATTGCAAGCAAGCAAAGGGGTTGGGGGATGCTAATTAATAAAACGCCATCCAAATGTTATGTATCCCATAGCCACTGCTCCTCGGGCTAGCTCTACAAACGATGGTGATTGGATAATTACCCTGCTTCTTAATGATATTATCATTGCTGCTATGCCGTGAGCAGCTGTATTCTCCATTGTCTCTGAGTATCACAAAATAGGAGACTTTGATAAACTCAGGCTACATGGAAGAAGCAACAGGCTATGCTCCACTCAAAGGTCCTCACAGAATGCTTCATAACTGAGATGCAAGCGTTAAGCACACAAGCAATCAAGGATGCACAGTGGTAGTCTAATGACTCCCCTAAATGGCAGTTTCATCAAATGCTTTATTCCTGCCTGGAGTGAACACGCTTATGATTCACAAATCAAACTTCACCCCAAAATATGTCTACATGGTACAGCAAGACCCTCTTTCTACTGCCCACACAAGGTTAAGTCCCCAACGACTCAGGAGTGTCACTGAAGAAACCAAATTAAACAGGGAGAGAGAGAGAGAGAGAGAGAGAGAGAGAGAGAGAGAGAGAGAGAGAGAGAAACGCCTCTTTCAAAAAGAAGCCCATTAGTTGCAAAAGTCTGCTTAAAACAGCCTCACTGTGATAACAGCAGGCTAAAGATGCGGAACAGAATGCAAAGAGATTTTTCTGTCCTTTTCAAAACATCACAGGGCATACCTTGATAAGACAAGAGAAAGAGACAAAAGAAGAAGAAGAGAAGGAGAAGGAGAAGGAGGGGGAGGAGGAGGAGGAGGAGGAGGAGGAGGAGGAGGGGGGAGGGAGGTGAGGAGCGAGGAGGTGAGAAGAGAGGGAGGAAAAGGAGGAGAAGGAGGAGAAGGAAAAGAAGAGACATAGATCAAAGGGTGAAGAGAGGTTTTCTACAGTGCTCATGTGAGTATATTCATCCACAAATATTCTCGTCAGAAAGCAATGGCAACTGTTGGGCCAGGGAGATGGCTCAGACAATAAAAGCATTTGCTGAATAAGCCTGACATCCAGAGTTGGATTCCCTCAAACCCTTTAAAAAGCCTGACACATTGGCGCTGGAGAGATGGCCTAGCCGTAAGAGCTCGAACCGCTACTTACAGGAGGACCGGGGTTCGATCCCCAGCATCCACAATGGCGGCCGAGAACCGTCTGAAACTCCAATTCCAGGAGAATCGCAGTTCCGGGAGAATCCGAGCCAGCCTCTTCTGACCCTCTGACTGCATGCACGACCATGAGTGCACCAACATTGCATGGCAGAAACAGTACATTCATACACATACAGAAATAAATAAAATTAATTAAAAAAATAAAAAATTTAAAAAAATAAAAAGCCTGACACAGGAGCATGCATCTGCAATCCCAGAATTCCTACTGAACAATAAGTAGGCAAGTAGGCAAGAGAATCAGCTGAAGTTCTGCAGCCCCATGGCCAGGAACAGGAGATATCCTGCCTGGAAAAGGAGAAAGACTAGAACTGACTCCCAAAAGTCGTCTTTCAGTCTCCACACTCATGCTATGGCACAAGTGTGTACACACTCCCAGCACATACGCATGCACACACACACATATAAAGTAAATTTTTTAAAGCTTAAATGGTAAATAGTTGAGATGATTGACAGATGTGGTGAACATTGCAAAATGCACGCATGCACAATGGAAGCACATGTGAGCTGAAGCCACACTGGACCTCAATGAACTCATACAATTTACAAGGTAATCAAGGAACATCACCCACAAAAACTGAAGACTGTCATATCAATCTGACATAATTGTCATATCAAAGGGCTGCCATCTGGGTGCTATGAACAATAGACCTAGTCCTGAATTCTAATCTGGGATTAAGGTATCTGCAGGGCTGGTTTTATCAAGCCTCTCCTAGGTAGATGGTCAACCTGTCCCTGTGTCTTCATGTGGCTATATTTCTGTGCCTGTCTGACCTAATCTCCTCTTTTTATAAGGACACAAATGACATGGATTTAGATAACCCCAATGACATTTTTCTTAACATAATCATCATTTGAAAGACTTTATTATCAATTACAGTCACGTTCTAAGGTTCTGTGGTCTTTGTACTTCAACATGTCAAGGGAAGGTACTACATACTCCATGCAGCCATTTATGCAGCCAGGAGCTTAAGAAATGGGAATACTAATTGGAGTACTCTTGTGGAAATAATCCTCCCTAGGAAGCAATAGTCTTTCCTCATAAGGTCTAAGACACAGGCTCCTGTTGTTGGTCCAGAGTTGGCTGATAGATCCAGGGAGGCGAAGGAGTATGTATTGTGCCGACAGTGTGCTGCCTACAGCCTAAGGAGGAAAGGAATTACTGAGGTCCTAGACCCCTGGGACCAGCTTCTCAAATTCTTTCCACATGCTAACATTTGAGTGTGAAATGTTCCCTGAAGTGTCCTGTGTTTTCACACTTGGTCTCTGAGGAGATGCACTCTGAAAGCCACTGCCTCTCTTACATTAGTTATTAACTATTTTATCGTCCTCCTTACAAAGGCACATGTGAAGAGCTCAGCATTCATGAGACAAGTCCTGTCCAAATTGCATGTATAAAAGCTCTGTATGTTCCCATCACCCAACTGAGATCTTCTCATGTCCTTCCCCTTCATTTCTAACCCTGAGAGGCAGTGGTCCCAGGCAGACCGAGGAGACCATCGAAGTAACAGTGGGATTGGTCACCTTCATGCTCAGGCCAGCTCTTAAAAGTTGTAAAGGAGGAAACTGTTTGAAATGACCTTACTTAGAAATTCTAAATAATCACAAATCCTGCATATGCAAACACCCAAGAAAATTGTCTTACTGAACCAATATGCCTACACTACCTTCAGCTCTGGATTAAAAGAAAATGAAAATTGACTTGCCTCACAGCTCTGAGGCTTCCTGTTGTATGCCCAAGCATCTAAAATAACAGAAAATTGGGGGCAAAATAGAAAGCTGAAGATCCATAGATGAGAATAATTACAGTTCTTGGAGAAGAAAAGCTCTATTACCAAGGACATGAAGGAAACTGAAGCCTTCGGCCTGACTGTTGACTTGCTTAGTTCAGGAGAGCTCACTTTTCAAAGAACATCTAGGACCCGTAAAACTTTGAGCATCAGGGAACTGCAGTAAAAAGAGAGTTGCAGGGATCTGCTCTCGATAACATCAGTAATTACATCTCAAGGAAGAGCTCTGTCTGGACCCAGACAAGTCCATCAGCACAGGATCCGCAGACAGACAGAAGTTCTCATCAAGGCTTTATAGCCAGCAGGCTGAGTCACTTCAGGAAAACCACTTGGCGACTCTGGACCTCAGAGTCTCAAGTATAAATCAAGACAGAAATGTAAACTTCCATAACACCTTGCAGAGTTAAGCCTCAATAGAAAATAGATTTCAGTAGCTTTAGGGTCTTTCTCCAAATCTCCAACTAACTGAGGCAAAAACTCTTATAGCTCCCAGAGGACTGAATAGATAAAACTAAAGAGAGCAGACCAAGCAAGAACACAGGGGGCTTGTATTTCCCCCTAATGACCAGTTCCAACTTGACAGCCCCCACTCAAATTGCTCTATGCACCAGAGTCGTTTCGCATAAAGTCTTTCATCAATATATTTGTGATACATTTTGTAAAGAGAGAAAGGAAGGAAGAAGAGAATGGAGAGAAGGAAGTGTGCAGGGGAAAGGAGGAAGGAGGGGAGGGTAAAAGGAAAGGGAAGAAAAAGCTTCTCACCTTCATTCTCAGAGCCAGTGGTCTCCACATCACTGTAGCCTTCCAAGAGAGCCTTTTATGCAAACTTGATTTGGCAGGGTAAAGCGTGTGTGTGTGTATGTGTCTGTGTGTGTCTGTGTGTGTCTGTATGTGTGTGTGTATGTGTGTGTGTGTGTACGCGCATGTGTATCTGTGGGTGTGTCTGTGTCTGTGTGTGTCTGTGGGTCTGTGTATGTTCAATTCATGTGAATGCACATGTGTGCAGGCGCACTTGTGCACATGTGTGCATGTGTGTGAAGTTCAGAGGGCAACCTCAGATTGCTATTACTCAGGTACCTTACAGTTTTTCTCTGAGGCAGGGTCTCTCATTGACCTGGGCTGGCTGGCTAGTGAGCTTCTAGGAATTTTCCTGTCTCTATTTCCCATTCCACCCATGTGCCTGGCTTTTAATGCATGTTCCAAGGACTAAACCCAGAAATTCATACTTGAATGGCAAGTGTTTTACCAACTAGCCCCTCCCTTCAGCTTGATAAACTTAATCTTTAAAAGAAGAATGAAGTGATAACAAATGATCTGTATATCTCAGACCCCTACTGTATGTTCAAGTTCTGGCACAGGGACAGAGGTATAACAGGAAGGCTGGTTACTACATCTTGGCTTCAGTGTCTCAAGGTCAACAAGGACCTTGCTGGCACTGTGCTCAGTGATCCTGCAGGAGTGCAGGCTGAGCTGGGACAAGCACTGCCAGTCTGCACAAGCTGCAGGCAATGACCCTTGTGACTGTTTGGATGAAAAAGAAATATACTTGAAATAGTGTGAGGGAGGGGGCTTATGAAACCCTGTCTTCAGTGTCCTCTAAGAAGGTCTGTTGGAAATCCCTCACTGCAAGAATTTCTTTAAAAAGTCTCCAGTACTAAAGTCAACTAAACAGACGTGAAAATTGAAAGCTTATATTTAATGCATATGACTTTTAATATGAGATATCTTCA
Source organism: Rhizomys pruinosus (assembly GCA_009823505.1). Lineage (NCBI taxonomy): Eukaryota > Metazoa > Chordata > Mammalia > Rodentia > Spalacidae > Rhizomys > Rhizomys pruinosus. Next base: position 5,940,132 of record VZQC01013763.1, on the reverse strand, counting down.
GATAATTTATAGAGTCGTTTCAGGCAAAAAGATTGTACAAATTAATTGTTTTCAAAGGCAACATTTTTTTGAAGTCCGAATGATTGCAAACTGATAAATACGATCCTTTACCCATTTTTCTTACTATTAATTCTCCTTAGACCTTCCCCCCCTGAAATTAGGTTTGAAAGACCATTAGCTCTCCCAGATCACAGACATCCTTCCATTCTGAATTGATCATCAGTCAGAAACCGAGTTTCACAGTGCGGAAATTCTCCCAGCATGCTGATTAGAAGGCAAGCCCTGCCCTCAGGGAAACCCACATTCCCAGGACTTCCAGCAAACGAAGGACATGGTGTACAGCAGGACACAGAAGCCAGCTCTGAGCACTGCTGCAAATGAAATTGGCTTGCATCAGTGGACCAAGTAGAGTTCAAGTAGGAAACAGCTCATGGTGTCACATGGATGCCCTCCACTCTTCAAAAGCAGACATTCAAGACCAGGCAAAGATTTCAAATGATGCTATCCCAGATTTCTTTAAAAAGCAAAAAATAAAAAAGATTTCAACAAAAGTATATTGGGCTTCAGAAGTTTCAGAGTGTGATATTAATTGGATATTAAATGCCAACATAGGTTTCCCAGGGAACTTTGGAGGCAACTCAAGAAAGTTGACATTTAATTTTGTGCACAGGCCTTACTCCAGATGTCTTAAAGCTCATCAGTGTCAGTACCTGGTGGGAGTAGAGAGGAGAGGATGCCAAATGGTTCTAAGGAGGGAGCCAGTCCTAAGCAGCCCCTGAGAGAACATCTGCAGCCATCCGTTTGCTCACCTGCCATTTTAGTCTATTTTGTGCAGCTATGACAGAAGGCCTAAGACTGGGTGATCTATAAAGATGAGAAGTTTATTGCTCATAGTACTGGAGACTGGGGATATCAAGGGGTTACATCTGTGAAGGCCCTCTTACCATTTTGAGACTAGAAGGTCTCCCAGGGCAAGAATAGGAACTAGTTCAGGTCTCCCCTCCTCATAAGCCACTAAGCTATCATGGGAACCACATCCTTATGACCTCATCTAACCATAATTATGTTCTAGAACCTCAACCTGCAAACACCAACAACATATGAGTGTGGTGATAAAGCTTCCAACACATCCATTTCAATAGCAACCTTCCAATCCATGGTACACAGGGTGCAAAGTTTCTACCATTGCCACCTTCTGGAGATTCAGTTTGGGGGCAAATCTGCAGAAGGTCTCAGGCAAGTGACAAAACTAACTAAGAGGTTGCTCCCATACTACATACCCAGGAGAGGGGTGCAGTCCAGAGCACAGATTCCTCCTCTGTTATGTACCAAGCACCCTCACAGGAACCCCTCACATTCAAGTAGATGGTTGAGTATAGATTAGCAAGATGAATCCTTAACCTGGAATTCTAGGACTAGATTCTGAGCTGTCACGTGGCAAGTCAGTACTTGGGCAAAGCACATAACTTCAGAGAGGTGAGAGGGCAGAGGTGGCCAGCGGAACATGTGAAGAATAACAACAAAATATTTGTGCTCTTCCAGCTAGTTGGGTTCTGTCTTTGGGAATAAAATTGGTAACTTTCAGCCAACAAACATCTTTTCTGCAAAAGATTATCAGTGACATTCACAAGGGAAGAAGTCGAAGGAGTGGGAAGAGTAGTCATTTTCTTGAAGTCATAGAAGGACTTGATACAAAACCCAAGATTCCAGTTCGGATGAGCCAGCTCTGGAGCCCATGGTTTCTAGAAAATCTACTGCAAGAAACATGAAGACAATGATAGTAATCCTAGTATTTACCCCTAGCTGATCTTTCTACAATGGCTTTACGTGTAAATCAACTCAATTAAATAGGGATTTGGAAAACAGGAGAATTCTGATTGGAAGTAGATGGAAGAAGAAATAAAGTAGGTCATAGCTTGACATCTTAGATTACAGGATATATATGGGAACCTTTCCTAGGGCCTAGTGGTCTGAACACACTCCTGAAGGTTGTGCTGCTGTAAAAGCTGTTGAAGAGCTGGTGCTGGGCTTACAGGACAAGCGGCTACAGAAAGTGCCACAGTGAAGTTCCGTTTCCTCCATCAGGAGCAACAGCAGAAAACTGAATGTTTCAACAAACTGAGAAGCATTTTCATGAGAACCAACTTGGTTGAGATCCTTCTACACTGTCATACCATCAAGTGGTAGGTAGAGTAGAAACATCCCCCAAAGCTATATTCCAGGTTCCCAGGGAATCCCTGCATGTCACCCAAGACTACCCTGGCTTCCTGAATTTCCCAACACATCTCAGACTGACATGTGACCCTCTCACCATCTGGCCTCCTTCACACTGTTAGTAACCACTGTTAGTCAGAACCTAAGATTGGGGGGCACTAGGTTTAGAAAAATTTACCATCTATAAACCTCTTGGGTGGGGGGAGATCAACTGACTCCAGTTGGGAGATATTTACCTGTGAAAGGCTCTGTCTGGAATTCCCATCATTTATATAGATAAACTTTCCAGAATACCAAAGGAAAATGTGAGCTAGTAAAAATGTGTCCCTTAAGTACAGCATATTGTTTTTCCAAGTCCCAAATTTCTTCTGTGCTGCACAGAGCCTCTTCAGTGCAGTCTCCAGAGACAGTCCCAGCAGCATACCCCATTAACCAGGACGCACATCCACAGCTCCCTCACTCATCCCTACTTGGTTTGATGCCTCCAGTTATTTCAGCTTCTCCCTCTGCAGTGTCAGAGCTTCAGGCTAAAGATCTATAGCTAATAAAAATCTGCGAAGACAGAATTTCTTTTAGTGGGTATAACCTTAGTATTTTCTCTTGTTGACAGGGTGTTAGTTCAGTGCCCTCAAGATGCTGTCTGGGGAAACATTTAGCCCTCTGGCCTCCAGAATGGGTTATATGCTAGCATTTCTAACAGCAGACAGGATAGCTTGCAGCAACAATTCCTAAACCTAAATATGAAATCAGTATCGATTGGATACCAATGAACTTGTGTCTGGGATCCCTGAGAGAAGAATGCTTGCTCCATGGGGCAGACAGCAATCTGTAACACTCTGATGATAGGGTCAAAGCCTACTAGATGTAGGAAAAGGTTTTAGTTTCTATTTTCTAAGTTAAACCAATACACTGGATCTGTGTTCCTTCTAGAACTGCCTCTTTCAGATATACAGGAGTGGACTTTGAAGATCTGCCTATGGTAGGGTTGTCTAGCATGCAAATGGTAGAAGCAAGAGAAAAAAATGGGCACCTGGGTAGACCAGGGGATTCTCTTAGTCAAGGGTCAATGTGATAAGCTTATTTGACTTTCCAGAGGTGAGAAGAGCAAGCAAGCTACAGCAAGAAGTCACCACCAGGGTGGTGTAGTGTGGTATGGTGTGGTGAGGTGCGGTATGGTGAGGTGCGGTGTGGTGTGGTGTGGCGTGGTATGGTGTGGTAGCACCTCCAAGTAAGGGTGCACTTTAGGAGTGAGGAAGGAAACAGGGTTACCAACCTTTCTTTAGTCTCCATGTCTTTTAAACTCAGTGGGATTTCTCCATGATGTTGCCTCATTTGCCAGGACTCACAAAATTGCAGAAAAACACCCCAAATAACAAAAATATGAAGATTATTAGGGGACAAATTGTATCCTCTAAAAAGAAAGTTGTGGGCTGAGGAGATGGCTCAGTGGGCCAATGGGTGAAATGTTTGTGTCAGAAGTGTGGGGACCTGAGCTCACGTCTCCAAAACCCAAGCAAAGTGGATGCATGAGTACACATCTGTAGTCCTAGTGCTTCTAAGTGTGATGGAAGCAGATATGGCAAAAATCCCAGCAGCTTGTGGGCCAAGTAACCCACTTCGCCCTACAGCAAACAATGAGAGAATCTCAAATGAGGCGGAAGATGAAGACTGACACCTGAAGTTGTCCCCATGTGCTGTGCTGCCCCTCCACATGAACACACACACACATACACACACACACACACACGCACACACACACACACACACACACATTACACACATACACCAAAGACTAAAAAAGAAACTGGATCTAAACCATCAATGAGTGTCAGAATATGACCTTATTTGCAGATAAAGTCTCTACAAAGGCCACCAAATTCAAATGACATCTTTAGGGTGGGTGCTAATACAATACAACTGTATTATAATTTTAAAAATGGAATTTGGCCCAGATGGAAGGAAGATGATATGGGGAAATGAAGAGAGAAGGTGGTTCTATACAAAGCAAAGGGGGGGGGATGGCTTGGAACAGATTCTTCTCCCAGTTCTCAGAGGGAACCAAGGTCACCAGCACTTTGATCTTAGAGTTCTCATTCCACTACTGTAAAGCCATCAATTTCCATTGTTTAAGCCATTTAGCTTGTGGTACCTTATTACCCCAGGCCTAGCAAATGAATAGTGACTGCAGTAAAATAAAGGGAATTGTCCCAAGAGTACATTCTCAGTGGAGGACATATAGTCAACAGCAATGCACCTGTTATAGACTGAATGAATGTAAAATGTCTCCCAACAGCCTTGTGCATTTGAACACTTGGTCTCCAGCTAGCAGTGTTGTTTGGGGAGGCTCTGGAACATTGTGAACATGGGGCCTGACTTAGGGGTGGGCTGGAAGGTTAAAGTGGGTCTTGGTTCCAGCCAGAGGTTTCTGCTTCTTGGCAACCTATGTGATCTAATCAGTCACCCAATGTTCCTAGAGCAACTACCATAACCTACTCCCAAACCATGCCTCCCCCATCATGATGGGGTTTATCCCCTGAACCATGAGCTGGGAAAAAAATCTCTACCTCCCTTAAGTTGGTTCTTGTCCAGCATTTGGCCACAACAGTGAGAAATGTAATTGGCACAGAAACCCGTTAATTCACTGAGAATGTGTTCTGCATGCTAAGTTTGGAATATGGCAACAACCAGCACATCACAGTCTTCCCTTCATGAAGCTTACAGTCAGTCGTGGGAGTAAATACATAGCACTAAGCGACAGGTGGGGCAAATCTGTGAAGGAAAGAATAGGATAAAAGTACTTGGCAGGGCTTGTGTATGCAAAATGAAAAGCAGAATGTTTTAAAAAGTACACAAGACAGTGGAAAGTCAGACATCGAGGTACTTGGTATATAATAAAATCAAGATTACTGAAGAAAAGTCTGTTAGGCCGGCTGCTCAACATCAACCCAAGTCTCAGATCATAGGCAATATTCAGAGAAGTCAGCCAGAAGGGCTGATGCCTGGTGATTTCAAGTGACCAAGGAACCCTTAAATCCTTTCCAGACCAATTTCTTCAGGTTCTCCTTAAATTATGGGAAGAATTATACAATCTTCCAACATATCACTTCTTACAAATTAAATGGCTGTAATTTAATCATTGTACACTGATACATTTGTAACATTGAATTGTTTCTACATGGATTAATTTAATATTTACTATAATCACCATAATTCATCCCCTTCACTGCCCTCCCACATAGCTCTGGTAACTATAGTTAGAGTCCTAACTATAATCTAAACTACCCTGCCACCAGAAGGATCTTCTTCCAAAAATGCTCCAAATCATAGAATCTCTTCTTACTGCCCAGTTCAACTGGCAAATACTTTTTTTATTCACCCTCTTGCTTGCCTCCAAAAGCACTGACTCAGGATAGCTAGATTTATCAGCAGGTAAAGGAACCTGCTACCAAACCTGAAGACCTGTGTTCAATTCCCTGGACCCATGTGGTGGGAGGCAGGAATCAAACCCAAACAGTTGTCCTCTGACCTCCCCACCAGCATTATAGCACAAGTATCTACACACACGCACACACACATGAACACATGAATAATTTTTTTCCAAAATGCAGGCTCATACTATTGTGAGAGAACATATATGAAGATGTGTCTTGAGGCCTAGAATTGACTCCCATGTTGTATGTAGAAAATAATCGCCATTTATATCCTTCTTTTTGTAATAAGATCAAGACACATCCATGATAGTCACCTATTGTAAGCGTCAAGATCCTCTTCTTGCAAGTCAAGAATTCACAGTTAGAACCTATACTATCCCTGAGCAAAAGAGAATCTTCCAAACTATTAAAATTGGGGGCTCATCAGATTTCCCTTGACTATCCCCCTTCATGTGAAGTAGCCTGGAGTTTAATATCAAAAATTTGGGGTCTGGAGAGATGGCTCAGTGGTTAAGAGCACCAACTGCTCTTGCAGAGGACTCGGGTTTGATTCCTAGCACCCACATGGCAGCTAAGAACCATCTTTAAGCTGGGCATGGTGGCACACACCTTTAATCCTAGCACTTGGGAGGCAGAGGCAGGTGGATCTCTGTGAGTTCAAGGCCAGCCTGGTCTACAGAGTGAGTTCCAGGCCAGCTGGGGCTACAGGGAGACCCTGTCTCAAACAAAAGACAAATATTCCAATTCCTAGCTATGCCACTTGTTGTCTGTGAAAACCTAGGTGAGTCTTATGTATCCAGACCTACAACACAAAGATCATAATGCCTATCCTTCAAACACAACCAGAAATCACTAGAATGACAATATGAAAGCACCTCTAAGATCAAGGAAAATTCGAGGGGTTCCATAAAAGAAAGGTTATTCATGCTTTAATCAGATGGCAGCTCTTAGTAAAATAGATCTCATTTTTAACTTATGTGAAATTGTCTTTTATTTTTTATGAATTAAATTATTTGATGCTTTCATACATGTAACAGTTTAATTGTTCTCACTCCATATTCTCTTATCCCCCCCATCAACCTCGACTCTCCATACAAATCCCTTTCTCATGTTCATGAGTTTTATGTTTTATGACCAATTGAGTTTAAAATGGATCTTTTGAAATTACTTAGCTAGCTTTGTTACTTACAGTAGCAAAACCATTGCTAAATCCTAAACATTACTACTTTCAGTATCCAGGTTTATTCTTGTGTATATCCATGGATTCCACACAGATTTGCTTCAAGCTTCATCTCTGTTAATATGTCTTCTCCATCCAAGGAGCCCCCTGCATATGGGTTGTGCTGTCTCTGCCACAGGAGAAGAGCAATTGCATTTACAAATTCTCTCCTGGAGACTAGAGAAATGGTTCAGCAGTTAAAAGCACTTGCTATTCTTTTTTTTGTATGTGTATGAATGTACTGTCTGCGTGTAGGTGTGTGCACCCATGTCAAGCAATGCCGCAGAGGTCAGAAAAGGGCGTCAGATTCCCCTGGAACTGGAGTTAAAGTTGGTTCTCAGCCGCCATGTCGGTGCTGGGGATCAGACCCCAGTCCTCTGCAAGAGCAGTCGGCACTCTTAACCACTAGGCTATCTCTCCAGCCCAGCACTTGCTATTCTTACAGCAAATTCCCAGCACCCATATGGTAGCTTACAACCTTCTGTGACTCCAGTTCCAGGAGACCCAACAGCATTTTCTGACCTCCACATGCACCAATCTTGTATATAGTGCATATACATACATGCAGACAAACACACATATACATAGCATAAGCATTTAAGTAATAAAAGAAAAAGAATTCTGTCTCGATGCACCACATACTATATGTGTTCCTGTTCCATCAACCACAGTGGTCATATGGCCTAACCTAGAAAAAGTAATAAGGAAGTCTCTTCCTGCAAGCCGTATTGAAAGTCGACAGTGAGTGGAACCCATGATCTCCTGCAGGCTGAGGGGCACGGAGAGCTGCAGAAGCTAACACAATCCATTGATGAGATGTTGCTCTCAATGATTCTTCTGCTTCTCAGACAGTGCTCATCTTCAGTGGCTTCCAGACATCTCCACACACAACCTCCACCACCACCACCACCCACCAGTCTAGCAAAGTCTTCTGAGTTTAGAGCCTCCAAGTGTCCACCTGAGTTGCTCAAAGGTGAGTCTTTGCCTCCTCAGTTATGGGCCTTTTTGATTTTCTGAATTAAATAGAAAAAGAAAAGGCCAGTGTAGATATCCTTTGGCTCTACAAGGGAGGAAAGAAACGTGTGATCAAGAAAATTGTAAACCATTCAAATATTGAAATCGTCAGGATTGTGGAACATTGCAACAATGTGTGTCCCGATGTGGGTGGTATTGTCTTATTCTAGGCAGTCTATCTATTCAAGTGTTCAGTGAATCCTGCTCAGCCACAGACCTGACACTAGGGATACAAGAAGAATGAATGATGCAGAGGCTTTCTGAAAACAGGCTGATGGGTAAGCAATGGAACAAATCATCATTTGCTACTGTGACAGTCAATATGATAATGCAAGGACCGGGTGCTGCCCATGCCTGGTCCATCTAAAAGCCATAGCTACTCTAGGCCCTTGAGGACAATTAAAGAGGCACTATCTTCAGATGCTTCCAGGCACACCCTCTACCCCAAGGACTTCAGCACTAGCAGCAGGACCACTTAAGTCTTTGAGTGTCACACTGCCACCTCTGTCTAAAATGACTTTCTCCACCTATAGTAACTGTAAACTGTTTTAACGAAATGCTGTGACATTGACTTTATCAGCATTTATAGGGAAAACAGAATATCAGAGTTCCCCAAATGGAAGTCCATTTAATACAATCTGTTCATCGGATGGGATTTATGCTAATGTTCTTGTGGGGATGAGTTAGCTCTCAGCTCTGATTATACTGTCTTCTCCAGAGTTGCTCCTATAAGCACCCAGATCACCATGATCTTGTTTCCTATACACACACCAGATATAGTTCTAGATGAAAGTGTGTACGCAACCAGGGTCCCCTGCTGTGCTTCAGAGGATAATGTGAGTGCATTGGATGGGGACGGAGGTGGTCATCTTACCAGGACCAATGAAAATTCAATGACCAGGCTGCTCTTAGCCTTTGAAATTGTTTATCTTTTTGTTATTTGGTTTTGGTTTGGGGGAATTCTATCAAGCATTTTTATTTATTTTAATGTATATTTTATTGAAGTTTTGTGCATTTCATACAATAAATTTTAATCATGTTTACCCCTCCCCCATCCATATCCTTCCTGCCCTTCCCCATGGATTTCATACATTCTGTCATAGACACATTAAGGCCAATCAAGTTGAGCTCATGTATCCAGATGTTCCTTGGTACAAGTTCATCTTTTTTTGCTTATTTATTCATGTTTATTTTATGTATGTGAGTATTTTGCCTATATGTATGTTAGTGTACCCATATCCTGCAGTATTCAAAGAGGCCAGAAGAAGGTGTTGGATACACTGGAACTGGGGTCACAGTTGTTAGCTGCCATACAGATACTGGGAAGCAAACCCAGGTCCTCTGCAAGAGCAGCCAGTGCTCTTATCCACTAAGTCATCTCTACAGCCCCAGAAATCACTTATCTTCAAGATACCATGCTTGCATGTAGTGTTTTCTTATATTTTCTTCTATTTTATGATTTTTTTTGGATTTTATGATGATCCCCCAAATAATTGCATCCAACTAGAAAATTTCAAAACATGACCCTATTTGGAAATAATGGCCTTTGCAGACAGAATTGGTAAACATGAAATCACAGTAGATTAGATTGTGCTTGGGGATGACTATGGTATTTACAGGAGAGAGAAAGTGGGAAGCAAGGGCAGATAGACAGGGATAAAGCCATATGAAGATGAAGTCTAAAAACTAAGGAACACCTTTGCTTGCCCATTGCCAGCTTAGACACCAAGGAAGGGTTCTTCTCCGAAACTCTCAGAGAGACCACCACCCTCTCAGTGCCTTGATATCAGACTTCTGGCCTTTAAAACTGTGGGAAAATAGATGCCTATCATTGTTGTCCAAATTACTGTTTGCTTATGAGCATTTGGAGTTCTAGTCATTCCACTTCTCTGCCCAGTGCCCTGCCTCTTCTCAATCTGTGATCATTTCCAGGAGGCCAGATTGCTCACTGCTTCCAAGACACCATGTGTTACTGCCCCAAGATTCTTCCCAATAATTTGGCAGGCTTCAGTTAAAACCTAGACAATTGGATAAAGAAGTATAATATAAAAATCCACCCTCTGTTTCCACAGAGCATTGTTTTCAGAACTCAAAAGTCACCCTAGGAAGCACTATTAGTTCCCAATGTACTCTGCCAGACTCCCTGCATCCTTATTGAATATAAAAACTGGAGATGGTTATTTCAGGATTTAGAATATGATTTTCCTCCTAAACACGTGCCAGTCACTCTATAGCCCTATAATTTCAAGCAATCGAAAGTTATAATTAAGTGTCTGCACTTCCAATTCCAAGGGAGAAAAGTACATAGAGTTCTTGATAGAGTAGTGGAAGCCAGTCAAATGAACCTTTGGTTCACATTAAGAAGAGGAATGATGTGATACCAAGAGCAATAATCTAGAATCCAAAGAACAGACCACCTTGCTTCTACCTTCAAAGCCTTTTGATTGTGAGCAAGGCAATTAATATCCTGGAAGCCCTGTATAAAAAGGATTACTTGGGGCGAGGGAGACAGTATAGTCAATAAAGTCGGTAAAACCATAAGGACCCAAATTCAATCCCTAACACAACCTGCATCTGCTGCATCTGTAACCACTGCACTGTGTAGACAGAGACAGAAGAATCCTTGGGGCTTGCTGGCCAGCCAGACTAACTCAATCAGCAAGCCCCATTCAGTAAGAGACTTTGTCTCAAAAAATATGACAGAGTTATTGAGGAAGACATCCATATCAACCTCAGGGCTGTATGTATAACATGTGTATATGCACCCTCACAAGCATACACGAAGATTATTTTGAAGATGAAATTATCAACACATGGGTGAATTTCTTTGTAAAATCAAAAGCATTCGAATCCATGCATTATTTTCTTTATTTAAAAAAAGCAACAATTTATGAAGCACCTTGAAAGACACAAATACTTCCAATCCTCTTGCCTACAATGTGAAGAAAGAGGCTTCATGAATTCCAAGAAAACAAAAGTTCAGATAAATGTCAGCTGGGCAAAGTCAAACAGATAGCAAATGGAAAGAAGAAATCAAATTTAAGTGTTCCCACTTGAGATTTCAAGTTGCTCTAGCAACTTGTCCCTCTCATCTGATCAGAGACTTTGTTTTCACTATTAACCTATGGGGCTTGGGGTTGGTAATACACCAGCTGCTATTGCCCATTGAGAGGGTCCATTGAGTAGAGAGGGAACAGCACGTTCATCTGCTGAGGTCTTGTGCTCTTGGTGATGTCACGAAGACAGAGTCTGAAAGTGCTGTTAAGAATGCAGAATTGGCTGGAGAGATGGCCTAGTGGTTAAAAAGCGCCGACCGCTCTTACAGAGGACCCGGGTTCGATCCCCAGCACCCACATGGCGGCCGAGACCGTCTGAAACTCCAATTCCAGGAGAACTCCAGTTCCAGGGGAATCCGACACCCTCTTCTGACCTCCGCGGCGTTGCACGACACGGGTGCACAAACTTGCATGCAGACAGTACATTGATACACATACCGAAACAAATAAATGCCGGGCGTGGTGGCGCACGCCTTTAATCCTAGCATTTGGGAGGCAGAGGCACGCGGATCTCTGTGAGTCTAAGGCCAGCCTGGTCTACAGAGTGAGTTCCAGGACAGCCAGAGCTACAGGGAGACCCTGTCTCAAAAAGACAAAAAAAAAAAAAAAAAGAATTGGGCTGGAGAGATGGCTCAGTGGTTAAGACCACTGGCTGGTCTTGGAGAGGACACTGATTCAGTTCCCAGCACCCACATGGTGACTAACAACCATCCATAACTCCAGTTACAGGGAATCCAACGCCCTCTTCTGGCCTCCACAGGCATTGAACAACATGGGTGCGCTTAAATACATGCAGGTAATACATTCATACACATAAAATAAAAATAATTAGTTAAAATGTTAAGAAAAGAATGCAGGGCTGGAGAGATGGCCTAGCGGTTAAGAGCGCCGACCACTCTTACAGAGGACCCGGGTTCAATCCCCAGCACCCACATGGCAGCTGAGAACCATCTTTAACTCCAGTTCCAGGGGATTCCAAAACCCTCTTCTGACCTCCACGGCATTGCATGACACGGGTGCACAAACCTACATGTAGACAGTACACTCATACACATAAATAAATAAATAAATAAATAAATAAATAAATAAATAAATAAATAAATAAATAAATAAAATTTTAAAAAAAAGAAAAGAATGCAGACTCAGGGCTCAAGGAGAAATTGGCATCCTAACAAGGAACAGTGTGAAATAAGCACTCACGGTGGGTGGGAACAGCACCGATGACCCAGGAGGTAGGAAATGTCTGGAGCGTGGGCTGCTCTCGGGAGCTGGGAAGGAATCTGCATGGCTAATGTGCAAACACATTAACCTGAGGTTGCAGAGGTGCCTGCTGCACAGCTCACCTCCTTGGTGGGATTCTCCTTCAGATCTCTCAGAGTCTCTGCTCTAGTTTTCTGCTCATCAGGAAATCGGCAACTGTGTAGATAGTCTCTGAAGTGAGTTCTAAAAGAGCACTATGGGACTGTCTCACCCCTTCCTCCCCGAACAAAACTCGTCAGTGTGATCCTGCCATCCTACAGGACAGAATGCGCATATCTCTACGTTTTGATGACAAGTTAAGTCCTCACTCTCCCTCTTTCTAACTCGCTACGCCACGCCTCAAATCCACCCACTGAACATGAGGAACTAAATAAGTTCCAAATACACAGAGTTCTCTCACCTCCAAACCCTTGAACATACTCCTTACTCTGGCAAGAATTCCTTCTTTGCTAACCCTCCCCAAGCTCTCTCAACGGGAATTTATCTCAGATTTCCCCAAACATCCCAGACAGGCTGGACCAGAGACTTAGGGACCATGCTCCGAGGGTACAATGATTGAACTCCGTCAGAGTTAGAATGTTGGTTTTTATTTGCCCTTCTTCCTAACCAGATGAAGAGACAGGAGGGTCATTCACTAATGAATAGCTGGCATAGCTTTCCTCCTGACACATAGCAGATTCTGTTCGTGTTTGATGATGAACAAAGGAACGAAGCTCTGGGCTCTGAGGAGATACCTTCCCACTATTATTTAACAACTCATCTTAATGCCCTAGACTCTGATCTCTGACAGAATACTTTTCCCATTTTAGAATGCAATAGTAACAAGGACTTGAAAGTCTTTGGGTTGCTTTGCAAAGGATGTACATAATGTGAGCCCTTTCCCAGGCACGTGGCTGAAATTCTAAGTAAAACTATGCCAAGGAGAAGTTAAAAGCATAGATATCACAGTTGTTAGAACTGGACCATGCTGCATGATCACAACCAGTGTGAAAATAGCTCAGGTGAGAAAATGCCTAGCAGAGGGCACAGGACAGAAGGGAGCCCTGGAGGTAAATCAAGGTACTGTGGGTTCAGGCTCCTGCCATCTGCCTTGTGAGACACAAGGGGCCTTGGCCAGATGGCTGGACTCTCAGCACCAAAGGAGTGTGCAGAGGCCGACAGGGGTCTGGGGGTCCTCACAAAGCCCGTTTATTTCAGAATAAAATAAAAAAAAAAACAGCATACTCTGTTCAATATAACTCACTTTTCCTGCCCACAGCACAGTGGGATTTATTTGCAAGATCTTCCACAAAAAGATTTGTAAGGTTGTGGCCAGTGCTGCTCTTTGGGATTAAAGTACTGATGTAACTTAAAACCTACCTCAGCTGTGTTACTCTTCAAATAACCTTCCCCAAAACCTGAAAAAAATGAAGAAATTTCTATTCATTTAAAACACACTTGAGCCTGAGGTAAGGTCATAGGCCATATGGGAAATGGAAAATTATGCAAGTGCTAGCACTTATTAACAATAACTTACCCAGCACTTACTTTGCATGTGTCATTTGGCAAGGGATTCTGGTTCATTGCTTCTTCCAGTCTCCTTAGAAGCAAAGCATGGACAGGAACAGGATTACTCCACTAGACAAGGTAAGGAAACACAGCTTAGGTTAATCACCCTCACCAAGGTCACTGCTGCTAAGTAGAATGCAAGGTCCATACATAGAAAATTAGACCAACCGTATCATTGGGCGCAAACCTGTTTGGTAATATGTATAGTGGGTTTATCATTGTTGAAGTGAGACTTCAAAGCAGACACTGTTCCCATTTTGTCAGCTGTAGAACTCGCCAAAATTCCCAGGACAAACCTCTGAAGGTAAATTTGAACAGGGTTTTCATGCAAAAACCTTGGCTTTCATCAAACAGCCACTCTGTGCTCTCTCTTATTTATTCCCACTCCACTTTTTTCAAAGCCCTTGTCCACTGACCAACTCTTGCTCAAGCCAGCCTGTTCTCAGTATTGCTCTGCTAGTACCCAGGGCCACATGGACAAGCCACAGCAGTTGTGTCCTCCCCGGGTCATCCTCCTGCCTCAACCCACAAGTGCATGCAGAGAAATGTGCCCTGTGTCACTTCCTCACAAAACTTGTTCCTTGCAAATATGTACACATCTACACATGCATGCATACATACTCTATATGTGTGGACTCAGATGTCCAAGCATGCATGTGTTACTTTTGCTTATTATAAAACATATGATATGTTTTTATTATACTGTTACCACAGTAAATTTGTATTTATAGCACAAATAAAATATTTTATTTACTATAAATCCATACACATTTAATTTAATGTATACATTAGTAATTTAATACTTTAGATAGTTAAATATATAGAGACTTATAAGGTAGAGAAGTTATCTATTTCTATTTATATTATTTTATACTATATTTTACACATTATTTCTCTAATACACAGACTAGATTTATTCACTAAGCCTATAGATAAATGTAAAATCCAGTTTCTGGAAACAAACTCTGTTCAGGCAAAGATGTGAATAGAAAGGGCAATTTGGGAGTTATCTTCCCACTCAAGGGGCATCTGCAGTGCGAGGATGGCATCGAGATGAAATGCATAAAGAAAGAAGGGATTCCAGTGTAGCCTGAGCTGGCCATGGGGGTTATCCACAAACTGACCACATCCAGGCTGGTCACAGGGAATACCAGGTGACCAGTAGTAATTTCCAAAGAAGTATAATGGTAAGGGGAATAAGTTCATGTTAAAATGTTTAAGATATTATTAAAATACATAACTGCAAGGAAATTGCATATATAGAGACATATATTCATAGGAAACAAAAGAATGTTAATGGAACTTTGCCAAAATATCAAGAATCACCAGTGGAAATAATTTCCACTGAATTCCCTATTTGAAAACTTCTCTTTCCAGAAAGAACTTCTCTGATATTAGACCTTGTAAGAACAGTCACTTCATAAAGCATTCTATACCCCAAGTTCTTTGAGTTTGGAGCAGGAAAATCATTAATGTAAACAGCAGACCTAAAACATTCCTGCCACCCTCCTCTACCAAAGAGCTAGTACTGCTAGAGCAGCCCCACATTCGAGGAAGTGTGTGGGCAGCCCAGATGGTACATGGGAGGTCCATTAAAAAATAACTACTTTCACAGGGACCTGTCACTGAAACACTGAAACTGTTAACAGAATTATTTGAATATAACTTGTTTCTTCTCAAGCAAAAGCATTGAGGTGTTAGTGTTTGTTTGGTATGTGTGAGTGTGCATGTGTATGTGTGTATGAGAGAAAGAAAGAGTACACAAATAAGACTGGGTTGAATTCATCCCCTCTTCCTCAAGATTAATCTTAGTACCTTCCATTTGTAGATGAGAAATGTCCCCATCTCCTCATGCTCCTGGCCAGAAATATGATGGTCAACCTTGATCCTTCCATTGCCCCTACCAACCAGCCCCATGTCCAGCAGCTCATCCATCTCCTCTGAGCCGCCCTCTTGAATCTCACGCTGCTATCTCTCAACCCTGCACTTCCAGGTCCTTTGATGTAGCAGCACTGCTCACTTGGCTCCCTGGAGTGGCTCCCTGGGGTGACCTGCTCACTAGTCTATGGCTTCCCTCCCAATCTGAGCTCTTTTTATTACATTCTCCCCTCTGCCTGCAAAGCAAATCTTCTGAATGGCTAATCCATTACATCAGTTACTTTCCCTGTTGTTTTGATAAAATACTCTGGCAAAAGCAACTGAAGGGAGAAAGGGGCTTGTTTGGGTTTACCGTGCAGGAATGGAGGCCATCCTGCCCACAGGAGCCTGAGGCAGCTAGTCAAGTTCCCTCTGCAGTGCAGTGAGGAAGCAGAGAACACTGAAGGTTCCCACCCAGCTAGCTTTGTCCCTTCCATGAAGCCCAGGACCCAAGCCCAGGGAATGGTGTCCCTATCTGTTACATTAGATCGTTCCATTCCAATTAATCCAATCAACAAAATCCCTCACAGGCATGCTCAGAGGCTAATCTAATCTAGACAGTCCCTTAAAGATGTGTGCAGAACCTAGTCTCATGAGTAATTCTAGGCCCTGTCAAATTGATAGCCAATATTAACCACCACATCTACCAGATCACAGCTCTTGATGAAAATCTTCCAGTAATTCCCTAACTTTCCTATCAAGCTCTAAGCTCCTTACAATGGCTTGAAAAGTGTTCTTAGCTACTCCAGCTGTCCACTCCCTCACCTACAGAGCCTCCTGCCCACACTGGTGGATCTCCATGGATCTCCAGCACATACCATATGGTATCCGAGGTCTGCAGAGTTTCAATCACGCCATTTCCTCTTCACCATACCATGGCTATTTTTCTTGGATAAACCCACTCCTGTCACTGAAGGAAGTGTGTCTGTGCTTACTATGTCTTCTAGATAGTACTTCCTCAGCAGCTAGCTGAGAATGAGCCCCAGCTGAAGACTTGGGTTAGAACTAAAAGTAGAGGCATCCGGAGATGCTCGGGGATACAAATTGGTAAAAAAAAAAGGGGGGGGGACTGGAGGGATGGCCTAGTGGTTAAGAGCACCGACCACTCTTGAAGAGGACCAGGGTTCGATCCCCAGCACCCACATGGTGGCTGAGAACTGTCTGTGACTCCAATTCCAGAAGAACTCCAGTTCCAGGGGAGTCCGAGACCCTCTTCTGACCTCGTGGCATTGCACGACACAGGTGCACAGATCTACATGCAGACAGTACATTCATACACACACAAAAAATAAATAATAATTAAAAAAAAATTTTTTTTAAAGAATATCTTCAAAGGAAATGAGAGACCAGGAACAAGTCAGAAGAGGGTCAGAGGCAAAGTACTGCAGGATGCCTACACCACACAGGACCCAGCCCTGAAATGCTTCCACAGGCTGGGTTAGATGTAGAGTAGGAACTGCTCTTGAAATCAGGAATTCAGGAGCACCAGACGTCATTTCCAGCAGTAGAAGTGTGAAGTTTTAACCTTCTCCACACATTTTAAAAGTAACATTAGGAATATCCTCTGAACTTGTTTCCTCAGTTTTGCCCTTGTTATTGAAACCTGCTACCAAACATATTTCCAAATAAACAAAAGAAATTTTAATGAGCAGCATTTACCTTTTATATTATTTTTAAAAATATTTTCTTGAGCTTTTAGATATTTCATACAGCAGTTCTTAATCAAATTTGGAACCATTCCCCCATCCATGTCCCCCACTCCCCACCCCCACCGCACAAAATGATGTCTGGGTAAAACGCTTGACCCAATGGGACTTAGCATGTATGTATGAAAGATACAAAAACTATTTTTGGCATATCACTTGTAACGAATGACAACTTGAATGCTATAAGTCACGATTTGGGGTAGCTGAACAAAAAGTAGTCTTACTAGCAACCAAGATTATATAAAATTCCCATTTTATTGCAGAGAAAAATGGCTATTCTTCATCTGACAATTTGGGCTGGTACTTTCCCCCACTGAGGCTCTACCTATATTTGCATACAAGTTGCAGCCTTTTCTTGTTCTTCAAATAAAACTGTACCTTAAAAAAAAAAAGAGCACAGTTGTTTTGCCTGTCTTACTGGCACTGCTTTTGCCATCCTTCAAAGACATGAGATACAGCTTTTCAATCTTCCAATATGGACTGAAGACACATGTCTCTCCAAGAATCCTCCAAACCTTCAGCGCCAGATTGGGACTGCTGAGACATCCAGCTTGTGGACTGAGCTACTATTGGGGTTTCAGCCTCTTCAGAGTATTGATTGCCATTGTTGGACACCCAGGCTGTATCATAGAGACTAGTACAGGAGGATCAAGACAGGACATGGTGCTTACTGGACCTCATTTGGTGACCATGGGAAGGGACAACCCCAGTGTGGAGCACAAGGACAGGACTGATGGTAGTTTGGACTTGCCAAGGAGGAGCCTTCAAACATGACATTTTTCAGCCTAATAAATTTAAAAAGTAGAAAAAAAAGAAATCATAAGCTGAAGATGCTAAAAGATATATGTGCCATGCATATATGCATATTTTGGAGTGATGCAGATTGGAAGGAGCAACAACAACAACAACAAAAAGACTGGGTCAAAGAACTGACTGAGACAGTGAACTCAAAACAGTAAACTTCTGCATCGAAAACTTTAAAAGAGACTGAGAAAAAGATGAAAAACATGTTTGGCAGAATGCATGAGCTCTGGTGGGGTGGGGGGGTAAGGAATGGGGAATGGGTGTAGACTTGATTGGAAATTTCGTATGAAATGCACAAAGCTTCAATAAAAATTGTCTTAAAAAAACTATACCTTCCATTTTAAACCACACATTCCATGGCTTTAACTCACATTTCTACTTCAAAATTCCCAGTTTTCAGTAAATTTCATAAAACAATTATTTTATCCAAGATGTAGGTACCCTATATTCTAATTTCCCCACTTCTAATTGAAGGCAGTGAAAAGTATCTTTTAAAGAATTTTCTAAGTCCAGTCACCATTGCATTCCTGTCTCTAGCTAATTTTGTAGCCCTAAGCTAAAGCACAGTGCGAGTGTCTTGTTTTTAGGAGCTCTAAATGCCCAAAATGTGGGCCTTGGATTTCTACCACTGGCTTGCTAAGGATCCTAGCACATATGGTCTTGCTAGACATATGGTATTACTGGACAATTCCTCATATGTGCTGTGAAAATGATTCTTCATAAATCTTCCTTAGGAAATGTTCTTTAGTCAAGAGCCTACTCTCTTATGCCGATATGACACATTTTCCCTTTTTCATTTCCTTTCCTAGTGCCTTGCTTCTGTCATTCAAATTATACCCCTTGACTGTCTCTTTTGGGTCACTGAAGTTTATGGTGACGGTCCACACCTTGGAATCCCATCTCCTTACTCCCTGCACCCCCACCTCTGCTTCTTCTAGGGCCCCTCGCGGCATCTCCCACCATCCTCAGGACCTATTGCCCCTCTTCCCTTCTCCAAAGTTTAGTTTCCATGCTTGTCAGACAGGACCATCTCCTCCTGCCACTAGAGAGGTTTTTCAGTCACAGCGCAGAAGGGCTACTATTCCAGGCTCACACGCCCTCTCTCCCTCAGGATCAGCTTTCCCCCACTGGCTGACTTTGGGAACTCATGACCCAGTTCACTTTTACAGATTGTAAATTGAACTCTCAGGATTTTTTTGTGAGATGCTGCCAAAGTTACCCGTGGAAATGAGTCTCTTTAAAAACTGCTTTAAATTCAGAGTTTTCTCCAGATTGTTGTTTATTGCCTCAAACTATTTTTCAGCAAAGGCATTTTTCTTACATGAATAAAAATTTCAAACACTTTAATGGGAACATTAAATTTGGCTTCACTTGGTTCTCCCAACTGCCAGAGGTCTTTCGTCGAAGGCCCTGACAGGAACACAACTCTTTTTCAGCCTCTTTATACGCAACTTGTTTATAGAAATCTATTAAATACAGGGTCTCTATCCCTTTTGTGTTATGCAGCCAATGGTGATTTGTTTTTAACTATTTTGATTCAGGTTGAAGGAGTGTGAGATTCCACAAACACTGTGTTTCCACTCAGTGTTATCAACATGAACATCAACTGCTAATCCCACTTCGAATGCTCTTGTTGGGAGATTTGTTAAACAATCACATGGGTTTCTACATTCTTTGATTCCTTTGGATATGCTTCTAGAAAGAGAATCTTCTCATATTCTCAGTGGAGTAAGTTGCTAATATTTTTTCTTTTGGAAATTTACACAATGATCACTGAAGTATTAATAATATTATATTATTCAATGTTGAGAAAAAATCATGTTTACTACAAGGAAAAGCAAAGCCTGCTGAATTTTTTATAAAAATAAGAAATGTTGGAGGTAGAGAAGGGAGCTCATTGGTTAAGAGAATTGACTGTTCTTGCAGAGGACCCAGGTTCAGTTTCCAGCACCCACATGGTGGCTTAAGAACCATCTGTAACTCCAGTTCCACGGGATCCGCACCCAATTCTGATCTCCGAGGGCATTGCATGACATGAGCACACTTACATACATGCAGGCAACTCATTCATACATACAAAAAATAAAAATAAAATAAAATATTTTTAAAAGAATTTTGCAAGAGTTTTATAAAAGACTTCTGATACGGATGTCTCATTTGAGATCACACATTGAACTGTATGGGCTTTAAAAATAAAGGAACCACCCGGTGTGTTGGCACATGCTTTTAATCCCAGCATTCGGGAGGCAGAGGCAGGCGGATCTCTGGGAGTTCAAGGCCAGCCTGGTCTACAAAGTGAGTTCCAGGACAGCTGGGGTTACAAGGAGACTCTGTCTCGAAAAAGAGCTAAAAAATAATAATAAACAATAGAGGAACCAAATTTGAGGAGGGGTGGGTAGGATGTGCAGTGGACCTAAGAGGAGGTGGGGAAGGGACTGAATATGATCAAAAGACATTATATGAAATTCTCAGTAAGTAATAAAAATATTTTTTACAATTTTTATTGAATTTTTGTGAATTTTATACAATATATTTTTATCATATTTAGACCCATCCCCTATCTGCACCCCTCTGGTAGCTTCCCTCCCACCAGATATCCTGTGCTGTCATAAATGTTCAGGCCTATTGAGCCAAATATGTGTCCCTAAATATCCTTCAGAATGCATCTACCACTGGAGCCTGATTAACCTCTCTAGCATCACACACTTAAAGAAAACAAACCTCGGTCTCCCAGTAGTTATCAGCTGCCTCAGCGATAGTGGGAATTCTTACTCTCGTCCTCACTTCTCTGCTGGGATTTTGTCTGCCTTGAGCTTGCATGGGTTCTATTTGTACTGCTACCTTTGCTGTAAATTCATATGCATAACCTCCCAGCTGTCTGGAAAACCCTGTTTGTTTCCTTGTGGTCATCCACCACCTCCACCTCTTATAATTTTTCCCCCTTTCTGCAATGGTTCCTGAGCCTTGTGTGGCATAGATTTGATCTAGGTATCTTATTCAAGGATAAGCACCCTGCGATCTTTTATTCTCTTCACTTCGGCCAGTTGTGGCCTTCTGAGTTAATCATCATGTATTACATGAGGAAGCTTCATTGGTGAGAGTTGAGAGATGCATTAATATTCTCCTTCCCTTCTGTTCCCCTAAGCACCCTAAGTCTTAGGTGTAGAACTTCCAGTATAGATGTGTCACTTAGGGCCGGAATCTAACAGACAATTATTCTCTGTGTTTGACCAGTTGTGGAACTCAACTCTGTAACAGTCTCAATCTCCTACAGAAAAAGAGGCTTCTTTGATGAGTGATGAGAAGTATACTTCTCTGTTAAGACAAGGAAGCATATTTAGACTATAGTAAGAAATTACATTGGTCTAAGATGTGACAAAAATAGGTTTTGCTCTATAAACTATGACTTCTCCAGCCATGTGTTTTTGGCTATGTTTACAGTATCACACATGAGTTCACTCTCACTGAGCAAGCTTTCAGTCTAATTAGACAGCTGTGATTACCCCCAAAATAAAAACGTCATTATTGCACCAGTAGAGATTATTTGCTAGGCTGGGCATTGTTGTAGTTCTTAGACTTTACAGCTGGATAGGATGATTGACTGGGTTTCTCCCAGGGCAGTTTGCACAGTACCCGATGATATTATGAAAACTAGTCTTCAGGGAGGAGGTTTCCAGATTAGTTCCAGCTGGTTGCTTCGAAGCCCTGTGATTGAAGTACGTCCTGTCTTCAGCAATATGGTCTTATCTTCAAGTTCTGGGAGGCAGTCCAGAGCTGGGGCAATAGCCTGTGGCAGTAGCTTGGGGAGTCTCTTGGACAACCCTGAGGAACAACAAAAGGGAGTTTCCCCTGCCTGGCCCTGCAATTTTTGTTTTATTGCCTTTAACTATATACATTCACACACACACACACACACACACACACACACACACACACACACTGTGTGTGTTACCATGTATTTTTCAGTATGCTTTTTTTTTTTTTTTTACTTTTTGGGACAGGGTCTCCCTTTAGTCCCAGCTGGCCTGGAGCTTGCTATGTAGACCTAGCCTGGCTTCGAACTCAGAGAGACTGCCTGCCTCTGCCTCCTGGAGTGCTGGGATTAAGGTGTCACCGTTTTTTTTTTTTTCTTTGCTTTGTAATTATACTTCGGTCTCTCTTCTTTCTCTCTCTCTCTCTCTCTTCTCTCTCCTCTCTCTCTCTACACACACACACACCACACACACATACACACACACACTGTACGCCCTCCTTATTCCCTCCCCATCCCCTCCTGGATTGCTCCCTGTCCCTTACACTATTCTCTCTCTCTCTCTCTCTCCATTCTTCTCTCCTCTCTCTCTCTCTCACACACACACACACACAACTCACAGACACACTGTACAGCCCTCCCTTATTCCCTCTCCTCGCCTCGCTGGATGCCCTGTCCTACTACTTCATCTACCTTCTCTTCACTCTCTGTCTTCTGTCTTTCCTCTCCTCTCTCTCACACACACACACACACACACTGTACAGCCCTCCTTATTCCCTCCCCACCCCCTCCTTGACTGCCCCTGTCCCCTACAACTATACACCTCTCTAGATCCTTCTTTTTATAATATATATTCAATTGAATTTTTGCATTGCATACATTTTAATCACCTTCTTTGTCTGTTCCCCCCACCAAATTTCATTCCTTCTGCCATAATATATTAAAGCCTATCAAGTCAAATTATGTCCCAGAGGTCCCTTGATGTAAGTTCATCCACCGGAGCCTGGTCTGCCTATCTAGTCCCTAAAGGAGACCAGCTCTCCCTGACTCTGCAGTAATCAGCTGCTCGTAGGTCCTTAGCTAGGGTTGGGGCTTCCTACCCACTCCCTGGTTCCATGCCAGGTTTCTGTCTGCTCTGAGCTTGCCTGGGTCTTGTGCATGCTGCTACCTTTGCTGTAAGTTCATCTGAGCAGCTTCCCATCTGCCTGGAAAACTGTTTCCTCGTGGTCATTCACCACTTCTACCTCTTACAATCTTTCAAACCCTGGGTGGCCGAGGTTTAATATAGGAGTCCTATCCAGGGCAACATACTCCATAGTCTCACTGTTCCCGCGAGCAAAGAATGGGCCTAGGGGGCCCCCCGAAATGTACCACATTTTCATTATCCAAATATTGATGGAGGAACATTTAAGTTGTTTCCATTTCTTAGCTGTTATGAAACGAGCAACAAAAACATGGCTGATCAAGAATCTCTGAAGTAGGATGCCGAGTGAGTCCTTTGCCTGGGTGCCAAGGAGTGGCATATCCCGATCACACAAAGATTCAAGAAAACAAATGACCCAATTAAAAAAGTGAACAGCCGGGCGTGGTGGGGCACACCTTTAATCCTAGCACTCAGGAACAGAGGCAGGCAGATCTCTGTGAGTTCAAGGCCAGCCTGGTTCACAAAGTGAGTTCCAGGACAGCTGGAGCTACAGGGAGACCCTGTCTCAAAAAAAAAAAAAAAAGTGAGAAATGAAGACCAGACAGCTCTCAAAAGAAGACATAAAAAATGCCAAAAAATACCTTTATAGAGACTCTTTAAACATCTTTAGCATTTAGGGAATTGCAAATATAAACTACTTAAGGCTTCATCTTACCCTAGTCAGAATGGCTATGATCAAGAGCACAAATGACACTGCTGGTCGGATTACAAACTGGTGCAATCACTGTGGTAATCAGATGGAGGACTCTTTAAAAACAAAAAATATTTTCAGAGACTTTTTAAGGGCCAAAAGTGGTGAGGCACATAATAGTGAATCTCTGTAAGTTCAAGGCGAGCCTGGTCCACATAGCAAGTTCCAGGCCAGCTGGAGCTATGTAGTGAGAACTTGAATTTAAAAAAAAGTATTAGAAATCAAGCAGCCACATTTGGCCTCTCACACAGCCCTGATGAAGAAGACACTCCGGCTGCAGACTCTTACTGCATCCTCACGTGCAGGGTGCTCCCCAACCCCGAGTCCTCCAGGGTCCACATCAAAGGCAAAGATGCTCTCGTCTCCCTAGGGTACAAGAGCGCCCGGGGATTTTCCTTCAGGTGGTGATAGCTGATAAGGTCAGAAACAAAAAGAACCCCTGCTGAGCCAAGATGTGCCGCCTGCCCTCTCACAACCATGAACTGTCAACTTGATCAAGATCCCAGTTAGTTTAAAAATTGATAGTAGACTTTATTTCTTTTTTTTAATTTTATTTATTTCTGTATGTGTAATGAATGTACTGTCTGCATGCAGGTCTGTGCACCCATGTCGTGCAATGCCGCGGAGGTCAGAAGAGGGCGTCGGACTCCCCTGGAACTGGAGTTCTCCTGGAATTGGAGTTCCGGACGGTTCTCAGCCTCCATGTGGGTGCTGGGGATCGAACCCGGGTCCTCTGCAAGAGCGGTCAGCGCTCTTAACCGCTAGGCCATCTCTCCAGCCCAAATTGATATTAGACTTTAATGTTGGACTCTTGGCCTCTTCAGGATTTCCGGTTAGGGTCTATTCATCCTCTTCCAGCTCCATTTGCTCACCTGCTACAGTCTGCAGTCCCCATTTCCTTTCGTTTGAGCCCTGACTTCATTGTCTCTGGAGCTGAATTTTTCTGGCACAAAGCTCATTGTGCAGTGACTGACAACGCTGCCAATGTAGAAATGCCTTGAGTCTGTGTCCCTTAAGAGGACGCTCCTGGAACAATTGCCCCAGGAGGCCTACATTAGAGTTGATCTACAATCACTAGCTGTAGAAAACTGAGGAATCACCATGACAACATTCTAGGACACTGCTTTTTCCTCAAAGCATGCAAAACAAAAGGTAGGTCCACATATCTTTAAGCCATCGCCTTTAGAGTAGTAAGAGTCGTGAACATGTTCCCCCTTTTTGCCTCTGTGGTTTTGCCAGCTCAACACGATGGTTAGAGTAAACCTGTCCACTAAATCTTGATGTGAAGCAAAAATAAATGTGTGTGACTTTTACAGTTGCCAGAATTTAATGCTGTTCAGGAAATGTAGCCTGGTTTCCAGGTATAGTGGTGGCTACAGAGCCTTGAAATATTGTTCTTACTCCTTTTTGAATTGCTACCTCCATCAGCCCTCAACTTCTTTCTCTGCACTGGAACTTACAGTCAGCTATGCAAATGCACATGAATAAATGAACCTTTCTATGGCCTCCTGTTATGACATTAATGCAGAAAAGCTACTACCCAAGTATTAGAACTATGCATCCCCTATTAGAAAATAAACTGCACTGTTGATAGCACTAAAAATAAATCAAAATGCATGAAAGTGTTTATTCTGCCTGCAGACAGACAGCAGCCATCCATTTTAAGGAAATTCTCAGGGATTCATTAATGGCCTGAAAAAAGATACAGGGAGATCATGTCATAATTGGACCAGAATCCTATTTGAAATAGAGTCAAGAGGATATCTAAGTCAGAGGTAGGAAGACTATCATGTTGCATGACTTATTTAAGTAGATGCTATTTAATTGATTCTGTATATGCAACAGTCAGGTTCTTAGCAAGTTGTGGTAGACTTTTTTGCTTTGCAACTGAATGTTCATGCTGTCAACCACCAAAAGCCAAGCATGTGGTCATGGAAAAAGGCCATTCTGGATACTTGATGTTGGATTCAAGGCCTGAGTGCAAGTTGAAATTTCCATCAAGGGAAAGGTGGAGCATCAACATTCCTCACCCATGAATCATTTCTTCTCTCATGCCACTAAATGAAGCATGGCCCACTGTCTGCAGCAGGCACTTGACAGTGCCACTGATTCATTCACTGGCTGGAAGGTGACAAGTTAACAGCAGGAGGAGGTAGTGGGGTTAGCATGGAAGAGCAGGTTTTCAGAAACTCTCCTTCCCTGATATCCTGTTAATAAGATTTCATTGCTATCGCTCCATTGGGAGTTATAGGACTGCTGCAAACCTTCCTTGATTTACTAATAGTGTCACTATTCTAGCCCAGCCCCTCTAATTCAACAGTATGGCACATGTCAGTATTATTTGAGAGCTGAATGTTCTAAAACTCATTCTAACCATGTTGCAGTGGAACTATTTGTCTTCTAAAGCAATATGCAGGAAAAGTCGCATGTGAAAGATTGTGCTACATGAAGGGTCAGAAAACATGAACTCATGTTCTAGCCTGCTCGCTTGGAAGCCTGATGACTTTGGCCCAGTCATAACCCTACTTGGTATCTGTTGGTTTTGTTCTGTTTCATGCATACATGTGTTTTCTATAAATGAATCAAGTTGAAATTATCCTAGATCATATGAAAGGATTTTTGTAACAGTGTCTGAAATTGTAAATATAGACACTCAATAAGACACAAAGTGTTACAAAAGGTGTGAGCCTATTGCTGTGCTGGCCATATGCACACACAGGAGCTCACTTATATCGAACAGTAGGAAGAGACGGTTTACTGGCGTCTTCATGCACAAAGGATGCATCACCTCATGCTAAGAGGCAGGAGTGAAGGGAAGAAGGATTATGCAAGTCACAGCAGCAGACGAGTTAGCTTCTGAGAAGCATACAGTGACACCGTGGATTGCATTCAGAAATGAACACTGGGCGTATTCATGGAAGAGAAGGAATTAATTTCAGAATTTTGCATTTTTGATGATTGCAAACCAGGCTAAAGAAGGAAGAGGTAGATGATGAGGAAAATAGGATGTGAAAGTCAAAGCCATCTGAAATGGAAGCCAGAGAAGAAACAGGAAATTGAATGGTGAGCAACAGGAAGAGGAAGAAAGAAGAATGTAAGCTAAAAGGCCCAAGACCAAAGGTTTACAGATAAAAATGTATGAAAAGGTCAAAACCACAAATGCATCAAGAGGGTTTCCAGATATAGTAAAGGGATTTCCCAGGAAATATCAAAATATATACTAAAATTCTTTTTTAGAGCGTACAAAAGAAGCTTGGAGACAGCTCAGTCAGTAAAGTATTTGCCACCTGAGTATGAAGATCTGAGTGCAGCCTTACAGAACCTACCTCAAAATGTCATGTGTAAGAGCATACATCTGAAACCCCAGCACCAGAGGAGCAGAGAACTGAGATCCCCGGGCTCACTGGCCAGCCAGTCCAGCTGAATTGGTTCAGTGAGAGACCTGCCCCCCCCAAATAAAGTGGAGCATGATTGAAGAAGATGCCACGTCAACCATGACCTCTACACACATGTACACACATGTGACTATGCACACATGAATACATGCACAATCAACATTACAGCAACAGCACACATTATATTACTAATTTGATTTATAAAATTGGAGGCCCCCAAATGACTGACTTACATAGTCACATAAAGATGCTAAATTTTAATGTTTCCAGCCAACAACATGGGAAACAGAGGAAGCAGCATTGGGAGCACAGAAAGCCTTGCCTTTACCCTCTCTGTTTAGAATACAATGAAAGGAGCTGGAGAGATGGCCTAGTGGTTAAGAGCGCAGACCGCTCTTACAGAGGACCCGGGTTCGATCCCCAGCAACCTCATGGCGGCCGAGAACCATCTGAAACTCCAGTTCCAGGAGAACTCCAGTTCCAGGGGAATCCGAGACCCTCTTCTGACCTCCGCGGCATTGCACGACACGGGTGCACACACCTGCATGCAGACAGTACATTCATACACATACCGAAATAAATAAAATTTTAAAAAAATTAGAATACAATGAAATGAAAACTTGTAGCAACTAAAGGAAATTATATATCCATTCTCTAACAGGAAATAATTGACACAAGAAGATACAATAAATATTGTAGAAAATGGGAAGGAAAGGTATCAGTGATATATGTGTGTTCATAATCTTCATGCAGTTCAGTTTGTTCTGTGGGGATAAAGAAGATCAACTGTTGGGAAAGCACATTAAATATGCTAAGAACTTGCCAGTGCATAATAGCTGCAACTGATCTGCCAGGGCTCAAATGAGATGTTGAATGATGATGCCACCTTAGGCCATGTACCTTTGCTGAAAATGAATCACCATGCACACTCCTAATCAGAGGAACGTCAATAAGACTGATAAAATAGTATCAGCTCCATAATTCTGATGCCAAAAATAAACTTATGACAGGTCACAGGTAACTAGACATCATCTGAAGATGGTAGAAATAGTTTACATTTTAGTGGAGTTCTTAATATTCCCAGTATATACCCATCTTTGATTATAAGGTGGCAATAGAAAATGAGTATAAAGACTATTTCAAAAAGCATAAAGAAGCAGTTCTGTGCAGTTCCAGCTGGCTAAAATTCCTCCAAAAAGAGAAAAATCTATCAACGTGTGCACTGTGATATTATCTATGTTTTTTTCTCTCAAAGCTACTTGATTGAAGCCATGGGCACAGGAGACTCACTGGTATGCCTTTAGGTTAGAATTTTATCCCTGAGAGCAAGGCTCTGAGACCAGCATTACTGTGCTGTCGGCTAAGTGTTCTTGCTTAAAATTTATCCCTGGCACCAGACAGAAGCATGCTGGTTGGATTTATAAGTATAGTTTCCAAGTTAAATCAAGAGCTGCTTACTGTTCCCTTGACCTTTTTCATTTGCTCTGTCTTCTTTGAAAGTTGGACTCTGGGAGTTCACATGTCTTCAAACTGGCATGCTGGTACTAAAACCTCAGCAGCATCTATGATGAACGGTGAGTGTCCACAGTACTGTTTGGATATATAGTTTTCAAAAGGCCAAGAGTTACATGGACAGAAGATATGAGCCTCGGATAGGACTCCTGCCCTCGAACATCAACTCCCACCCTGTCTGTGGGATATTTGTGATCAAGGATAAGGGGAAAAGTCAAAGGGTTCTGAGAAGTGATATGGAGAGCCATCCCTAACTACATAAACTCAGGAACACTGACCAGTGGATACAACACAAACCAGAGCAGCTCTTCCTTTGAAGCTGTGATGCATCATGAGGAGAAATCATCCCTCACACTCTGACCCCCATTCTGCTCTCCATCTATGCAATTCCTGTTCAATATACACAGATACCAAGGTTCTGAAGGGAGATTCACAAATAAAGCCTCTGTAGATCTGGACGCATGGGAACTACTGGAGAAAGACAGGCCGCTGTTCGCTGTTCCTCATTCTAGATGACCTTACTCATGGGTGCATGGATGTGGACTCTGAAAATCTGAACTTTGAAGGAAGATCAAAGTTATGTAGAGAAGAACCGGCACCGCCCCACTTCATGTTGCCTCGATGCAGAAACCTGTTCTTAACTTAATTTGAAAGCTTCACGAACTTCTAACTACACACTAAATCAACTCTTTGTCTAGAATGTCCAAGTGGCTCCAAAAACAAATAGATACCTTTTGGAAAAATTACATACATTATATGCACATTTTTAGGGACAAGTATATATTGTGAAAACAGAGTCATTGGATCTCAAAAAAACACCTTGTCCTGGAAATAAATGCTCATAGAATAATTTGCTTGAGGTATGAACATTTCATTCTGTTTAATTTTGTACTTTGTAATCAGGCACCACCCATTTCTCTCTTTTCTCTCTTGGTAATTACTGCTTTGTTTGTCTCTTATCATTACCAGAAAATTCCTCTATTCTTTAATTGGATATTAAACACATAGTCACAGTCCGTAGAGTGCAGATCTGCTTTTCATATTACCGGTGAGCTGGGGCTGCAGAGTATTCATTCCTGGCACAACATCTGAGGTCTGATGAAACTGGGGAAGGGGCATTTATTTGTATTTAGTTAACCTGAGGGATTATCAGGGCTGGGGACATTGAAAGTTTGCCTTAAGCAATGAGCATTCAGCCGTCTTCCTAAGATAGGATGCAGCCACACACACTGTGCTGGACATGTGTTACAGACCCTCACAGCCGCCTAAGGTCACATCATGGCTTTCTATGCTGTATTGTATGCACACACATGTGATGGAGATAGCAGCATGAGACAGAAACATAAAGCATTAAAATAAATAAATGAACTGGGACATCATCCCATATAATGGGTATAGCACACATCTTTAATCCTGATTTGGACAAGGCTGTAGTGCCCCAAAGAAGATGTGGGTTTGTAAATTGCTAACAGAAAAATAACTTCAATATGGCAAGCATGTAAACAAAAAGGAAATAGAACCATTCCCAATTACCAGTGAAATTCAATGGAGAAAAACCAGCCCTGCAGAATTAATGAGGCAAAATGAGTCATTTCACAATGGAAAGGCCTTCTCAGGACCTTATCCTCTCTGTGGAGGGCAAGGGAATGAGCTGTACTGACAGAAATTGCCTCGGGTTATAGGAGACTGAATGGAGATGCTCCCTGAAGCTATCCCAAGGCCTTAGACAAGGGCCTCACAAGTTCACGCCCCTGTTGTGCTCAGAGTGAGCCGGTAGAGTAAAAGAAAAAGACTGTACTTCACTCTCTGCTCTGCTCTCTGTTTTAACAGTTTGGCAGGAAGTCTCACACCAGTAACTCTCTAGAAGATCCTTATTCTAATTTAGCATATCTCAGTCAGTGTTTGGCAATATTCTACTGATAATTCATAGGTTGCTGGGGAGCTCAAGAGCTTGTAACTCTGAGTTGTGAGGTATACGTCCTAAAGGATATTGATTACTATTACTTAGAAACAAAAACTAAGGTTGCATGATGCTAGCTTATGAGAGCAAAGGCCTGTGTTGTTCACAAGTACATCCTCAAGTCTAGAATTCTTGGAAGATCCTCAAATATGTGTTCAATTAATAAGTACAATTAGCAAAGAACAAGATGAGAAAAACATCAGAACATGATTATATTAAATGTGCTTTCTGCAGTGTGTTTACTCAGAGCTTATTAATTACTAAGGTATATATAAAATTTTAGTAGCCAATCCAATTGGCAGGATTTCTACATATACTACGTAAAATCTTTTTTCTCAGGTTATCTGTTGGGACCAATAGAACACACTAAATGTACATCAACTAAATCATGAGGACTCTCATTCCCTAAGCAAAATACACACACCAGTGTCAACAGCATCCAAAGCACTGATGGGCAGCACTATGTTTCAGAATTAATATCTTAAAATCATTCTATGATGCACATAAACCATCTAATACAATGTGTGAGAGACAGAGAAACTGACAGAAATAATGACCTGCAATAGACTTATATGTGTCCACAATGAGCTAACCACAATGAGCTGTGGATAGATGATAGATAGACAGATAGATAGATAGATAGATAGATAGATAGATAGATAGATAGATAGATAATAGATGGATAGATAGATGATAGATAAATAGATGATAGATGGATAGATAGGTAGACAGATAGATGATAGATAGATGCGTACATATATGGATGCATAAACACATAAATATATATGCATTACATAGATATATAGATTTATACATAGATGATATAGAATATATAAGTATGTATGTATTACACATGCATATGCCTCCATATGCACACAGACGCGGCTATACACACAGATACATGAAGTCTAAGTCCCACTGTTTTCACCTATGAGAGCTGGCAGGGTAAATTAACTGTCTACTCTTGACTACTAGCATGGTCCAATGAGCATTATCCCATCCTGTCCTGAGTTAAGCAGAGTTCACAAAAGCATCACTTGCTCTTACAGTTTCTCTCATTCTGGAAATTACTTTATTGTCTGGCAATGTTTTTCCCTTACTGGCTGATGAAAGAAATGTAAATGAAACATATCGGCCACCCAAAATGGAAAGGTGTTTGCTGAATGTTTGTTCGATAGATCATCCCAGGGATTAAATTATCTTTAAGACATACTTAAGGAGGGAAATTAGAATTTAAGAATTGGTGAGAGTCTTTGGGTTTTATGAATGATATATTAATTACTTTGCCTCCGTGTGACAAATACCTGACAGAAGTAGCTTAAGAGAAAGAGGTTTCTTTCAGTTGACAGTGTGAAGTTTACTACGCAATACTTTGGTAGTTCTGCCTGATAAAAACAGCCCAACTCTTAGTATCCATTTTAACCCAGGAACGTACCTGAACTCCTGAGAACCTGTTCCTTCTGATTTCTCTTGGAACCGTGCTCTCAAAAAAGGACTTACTCTTTCATTTATTAAAAGATTATATCCAACATTTTGAATGGAGAAGTAAAAGTCAGTCGACCCTTATGAGAGAAGATTTTTTTTGCCCTTCCTGAGCTCTACTGACCTAGACCAGCACACAGACACATATAAAACAGGTGTTATCAGTTTCTCTCATTGCTAAGAGATAAGCTCTGCAGCAGATAACTGCTGTTTGCAGTTCATTGATAATGTAAAGTGTGCACACACACATTCATACAATATTCTGGTTCAAGGGCAAGGAAGGGTCATGAGGGAATAAGTTTATATTCCTATATCACAAAAGGAGCAAGCAGTTCAGGAAATTTATCGATATTATAAACAAGCTAAGATTAATGTTTTTGGTTGCAAGTCATTTGTCCAGAGTGTGTGTCCATACGTAAAAGTCATTCCCACGCACCATTTTAGAGAAAACCACCTGCCAAGGCCGTGAAGGCCTAAGGCCTAGAATGATTTGGTCCCTGGTGGCTGGATCTTGCAGCGTACTTGTTCCCATCCTGGGCATCTCAGGAAGCAAAGAACTCGGACCAGTACCATAAGTAGACAGAATTTATAAGTCTGTGCCTCATGAGCAATATTGCTAACTAGGCCACATGTGACAAAGGTTCAGCAATCTCCCCAAACAGCAGCACAAGCTGGAGACCAATGAGCTTTTATGGGACTCGAACCATAACAAAAGACAACTAACTCCAATTTCCTGGTGTTTGATGGTGGCTAAGGATGACGCTACTATGACAGGGTCATGTCACAACCTGAAAGCAACTGAGCCAAAGTCATAAAGTGGGGACAGTCACTCCCGGCTGGCAGCCCAGCGTAGCTCAGCCACGGCATCCCTTCTACATTAGTTCCCTGCTATGAACTTAATGTGGGTCCCCAGTAAATTCAAATGTTGAAATCACAACTCCCCAATGTGATGGTATTAGGAGATGAGGATTAAGGAGGTAGTTACAAATCATGATAGTGGAGTTTTAATGAATAGGAATTTAATCAATTGTGTCACTATAAAAGGAATCCAACCAGCTTCTTTTAAATTCCCCCATTCAGAGACACAATGAAATGTAGTCATTCTACCCTACGAGCTCTCTGAAGATATTCTCCACATCCCTAATCTAAATCAAGTAGTGGAATAGCAGAAAGCTGTTGCAGTAAACTGTTTTTAATTTCTTCCTTTGAACATTTGCTCTGACTTCCTACATAGCCAAGGAATTGCTCATGGGATTTCAACTCCTGTCTTTACACCTGCAGAAACCCCATGGTCCCATTCCTTTGATGGGCTAGCCCAGGCAGATGATTCATGTGAGAAGATAAAAGATATCAAATATTAGATTAAAATATATCTTGCCAATTCAAACACAGGAAAAGAAACACCTTTCTAGGTTTCTTCAAAAGAGGAAAACCTAGAAAGGAGTTCTTCTGAGTAAAGACATTAGCATGAATGCAAAAGACATGTTTAGCTTATGGGACAAGATCCATAAAGCATGAATATAGCTTCCAATGAAAGCGGCAGAGAAGTCAGGGTGTTAAACGCAGCATTACAGGCTGAGCTGAGGTTTAAGCTAACTCTACATATAGATCATATGAAAGAAAGCAAAAATCAATGTCTCGCCTTTTCTTCTATTTCTTTTCGGAAAGGAAATGAGAAAGAACAATGTACAAAATGTGTTTCATCTTGAGCAAGATTTCCTCTCTGTTAAATGCTACATAATACATATTAAATGTAATGTACCTACAGTATCTAGTTAGACAAGTATTTAAAAGTCAATGTAAAAATCATATCAGTTTAAAGGGCAATTGCATCTTCTGTGTTTGATGAAGATGAAAAAAAAGAATTGAATTAGCAATGGGACATTTATTCAGGCCTAGAAAATAATAAATGAGATTTATTAAGAGAGAGAAATCAGGGGCTGGAGAGATGGCTCAGTGGCTAAGAGCACTGGATGCTCTTGCAGAGAACCTGAGTTCAGTTCCCAGCACCCACATGGTGGCTAACAACTGTCCATAACTCCAGTTCCAGGGGATCTGACACTTTCTTCTGACTTTCTCAGGCATTGCACAACATGGGTGCACTTAAACATAGGCAGGCAGTACACTTATACACAAATAGTACCTAAAATATTTATAAATAAATAAATAAATAAATAAATAAATAAATAAATAAATAATAGAGAAAATGCAGAGCCTAGGGGAAGGCACATGGACGGTACAAGAAGCTGGTGCCCTCTACAGGTGGGAAACAGGAAGACAGGGAAAGCTTAGCAGGTATTAGAGATGATTCTAGTGAAGATCATGAGAATCTAGGCTGACACTCAAGTGATTTCTATGCCATGAAATAAGAGGAAGAAAATCATAGCAACACAGCACACTAAACATGGTAGGGTCAGATTTCCCTCTAAGCATATAGGGAATTTTACGGCTTACCCTGTGTCATATCACTCTGTCAATCCCTTTTTCCAATGGCAATTTGACAATTTGGCATCCATGTCCTGTGTCATTCTACAGAGGCTCCGGAAGGGTAAACTTTAGTCTTGATGATCTTACAAACGTCATTGACATTAAGAGGACATGGCCAGGTATATACACAGTAATGCATTAATATGATGTCCATAATATTTCGGCTACCTTTCTGTCATAGACACATATGGATATGAAGTTCTCCCTATTCAAAATATAAAATATATAAACCATTGCTCTTTATTACTATACTAGAAATTATACAAACTTTTGGTAGAAGTTTAAAAAAAATACAGATACCTTAATACATCTCATAAAATATTACCAAAAATGATTATATAGTATTTTCCAACACTGCCTGCTTCCTTGTAGTTCAAACACTCCTCAATCACATTAATCATGCTTTCATCACTTAATGTAACTATCTATCTAGATGTAGTGAAATTACAGTACATAAGAAGATAGGCCCCCACATGGGGAGGGGGGTGATTGGCACTGACATGGAAGCAGGTTGTTATTCATATAAGCAGGCTTTCTGCACAACCTCGGGCAAGCTCCCACACACTGCAAAACTGCTTGGATGGAGGGAATGTGAGTGGTTTTATAGGACCAGAGCCAACATGAAGGTTGTTCTGTTCTATCCTTTGTCCCCCTCACCCCCATCAGACTGGACCACACTGGGGCAGCTTTGGAATTCCTTAGCATGATTAGATGTGAGGCACACAGGGAAGACAGTGTCTGAAAGACTGGACAGTGGGCCCGGTTTACTAGTCTTAATACCTAGAACTGCAAAGGGAGTGCCTTGGGGGACCTCACAGAGGGGCTTAGCACAGAGAACTGACCTGTTTTATTTGTATTTTGGCTATCCCTACGCAACAAGACGTTCCATGGGTTTACTTTACATAAGATAGAGAGCTTATTGCCACTGGTCCGACCAAAACAGCAGATCATCACAGGTGGCCCAAATTCCCAGAGGAGCAACCAGAAACCAGGGAACCCACCATAGCTTGAGGGACTCACTACCACATGTGTCTCCCATGGGCCTTGTCTCTGTCAAGGACTCTCGGACCAGGGGAGGACAGCAGCAACTCTCCATGAGAAGCCATCATGTGCAGATGCTTCACAGGACAGAAATCTTGGGCAGGAGAGTATGAAGAAGGAGGAGGACGTCATTCCAGAAGCTGTGCACAGAACTAGGTCCTGCCCACATGGAGCTGAAACTCGGTGGGAACTAAGCCAAGCAGAAGAGAGACAAGGCTCTTCAGCTCCCATTGGATGCCCCTGAAAATGCAACCCAGGGCAGTGCTCCAGGGCAGGTGCTTTGGACAAAATAGTCAGTCAGGATAGTTAAACACCAAGTGTCCTTCCCCACAGCTTGTTGAAGTATTATCTCTTTTTTTTACTTTTTTAAAATTTCATTTATTTTTGTATGTGTATGAATGTACTGTCTGCATGCAGGTTTGTGCACCCGTGTCATGCAATGCCGCGGAGGTCAGAAGACGGCGTCAGATTCCCCTGGAACTGGAGTTAAAGACAGTTTTTAGCCACCATGTGGGTCCTGGGGATCGAACCTGGGTCCTCTGCAAGAGCAGTCGGTGCTCTTAACTGCTAGGCCATCTCTCCAGCCCTGAAGTATTATCTCTTGCATAATTTGATAGGAACTTAAAAGACAAGTCTAGGCCATGAGATGGAAAAGGGAAAAGTACAGTAGAGGCGACTGGAGAGGATCTTTATTAAGGGAAATTAAGCCAGTCTCAGAAAAGAAAATATTTTGTTTTCTCTCATTTAGGATTCCTAGATTTTATATAGATACAAAAAATCATGCATGTGTACAGGACATGAAAGTAGAATTAAAAATGTCTGGGGGACTAACAGGAGTTGGTGAGAGGGAGGTATGGGCTATGGAGAACCATCTACTCAATGTACTATATATAAAATTGTGTGTAAATTTTGAAAATCCGAGTCAGTTTCTTCAGTGATGCTCGGGGAGACAGTCTTACAGCCAGGCACATACAGCAGTACTGGGTGGACTCGGTGGATCTATATAAAAATAGCAAATGAAGTTGGGAGAGGAAAGTATCCAGGGTACCACAGAGGGGCTGGAGCAAAGGGAGAGGGAGGCAGATCTTATAAACATGGATTATGTGTATGAAATTTTCAAGATATAAAAATAAAAGCTAAATTTATAAAGAAAAACATTTAGAACTGAAATTGCTGGACTGTGTATAGCAGGCAAAGAAAAGGTAGACAAAGAAAAGAGACAAGAAAGTAGACAAAGTAGAGTCCAGACCACACTGCAGGTACAATGGTCTGAAGTAAACAAGCTCCTAGAAGTCCTCAGAGGGAATCTGAGTCCTGTACTTCCGGTGGTTCTGCTCTGAGCAGGACCAGACGGTAGTCAGGACTGTTGCTGGCCTGGGAGACAGTGTGGAGGCTTGGGCCAGTCTCTAAGTGTCAGCACCCCCTCTGCCACATGTTCCCAGGTGATGTGTCATCAGTTCAGAGCTCTGCCTCCTACTGACCCTTGCCCCAACCACTACCAACTAAATATGCTCAGACGTCTCCTTTCTTTTTTTTTTGTGTGTGTGTGCTTTTATTGATGTTTTGTGTATTTCAGACATCACTTTTCAATTCAGTCAAGGCATATTCCTTTTTCCCTTCCCCCCACCCCACCCCAGATCATGCATTCTGCCATAACTGTCCTGTATCTTTCTCTCAGTCTTTTTTTTATGCTTAGGAATTCACATTTTCCTCCATTAATTTTATATTACTCTAAAATATGGATACATACTCTCCACCCATATACAGTAATTACAGAGTCTGAAAATAAGTGGTGGGTGGATTCTAGAGCCCATTGAGAGATTTACATTATAACAACATAGTTGCTTTTAGATAAACAGAAATATAACAATAATGTTGTTCAGCTTGCCTTTCATCTGGGGGGATTTGGTGTTAGCATTCCACAAATGAGGGAAACCATTTGTCATTTGTTTTTCTGGGACTGTGTTAATTCACTCAGCATAATGGCTTCGAACTCCATTCATTTACCTGCAAAGTTCATAATGCCATCTTTCTTTACCGCTGAATAGTACTCCATTGTGTAGATGTAACACATTTTTGTCATCCATTCGTCTGTTGAGGGGCATTTGGGTTGGTTCCAGCTCTTAGCTATTGTGAAGAGAGCTGCAATGAACATGGATGTGCATATATCTTTGCAGTAGGATGAATATTTTGGGTATATACCCAGGAGTGGTATGGCTGGGTCAGGTGTTAGGCTCATTTTGAGTCTTTTAAGCATTCTCCACACCACTTTCTGTTAGGTCCAGGCTTCTCAAAATCCTAAGGGGCACACAGGTGCCCACTTCCTCCAGAAGCTGCCAATCCTCTGACCCCTTCCCACTTACCTGAGGCCCTGCCCCATGGTTGAAAAGGGTGTACCCCAGTTGCCATAACTCTCTCTGTGCCTCTCTCTCTCTCTCTCTTTCTCTCTGTCCCCATCCCCCCCACCCCCTGCCATGCTGTCCAATCCTACCACGTGTCTGCAGGTGGCTCACACTGGCAGTCCCACATGGAAGTAAAGCATGTTCCTAGAGTGACCTAAACCTCATGTGCCTTTTATTGGGGTTTCGTGCTTTTTTATACTTAATACTTTCCATAGTGGTTGTACAAGTTTACATTCCCACCAGCAGTGAATGAGTGTTCCCCTTTCCCCACAACCTCTCCAGCATTTGGTGTCTTTTGTTTTCTTGATCTCAGCCAGTCTTATCAGAGTGAGATGATATCTGAGAGTGGTTTTAATTTGCATTTCCTTAATTATTAATGATGTTGAACACTTTTTAAGATGTTTCTCAGCCATCTTTAATTCCTCACTGGTGAAGTCTCTGTTCAGCTCTTTACTCCATCTTTTGAGTAGGTCATTTGTTTTCTTACTTCTTTGTTTTTTGAGTAGTCTTTATATACTTGACATTAATGCTCTTTCAGATGTATCACTGGTGAAGATTTCCTCCCACTCTGTGGGTTTTCTCTTCACTTCCTTGATTGTTTCTTTTGCTGTACAGAAGTTTTTGAGTTTGATGAGGTCCTATTTGTCAACTGTTGACCTTATTTCCGGTGCAGCTGCTGTCTGATTTAGAAAGTCTTTTCCTACGCCTATGGACTATGTCTTGTAAGTTGTTGCCAACTTTTTCTTCTCCTTTCTTAAGCCAACCCCAAAATGTGCCCTTGCATCTATGATACACAAACCAGGAGCCACAGAGTCAAAAACACAACACAAATTTTATTGTTAAGAAAATTAAAATATCGCCAGGCGTGGTGGCACACACCTTTAATCCTAGCACTTGGGAGGCAGAGGCAGGTGGATCTCTGTGAGTTCAAGGTCAGCCTGGTCTACAGAATGAGCTCCAGGCCAGCTGGGACTAAAGGGAGACCCTATCTCAAAAAGACCAAAAAAAATTTAAAATATCTTGCTTTGGTGTTTGGTTCCCAAATTCAAGATAATAATCTGGTACTGCATGGTCCTTTTAGAAAAACAAGATCAGTAAATGGAAAATACACTAAGAACAAAAAACTATAACTCCTGGTACTCTAGTGTCCTCATTAGACACAACTCAGTGTATTATTTTTTGTTACTTTATTTCTGCATTATTGAGGACAGCAATAAAATGGAAAACTATAAATGCACAAGTTACTAATAAACAAAACTTAGTAAATGAAATTGTAGACATCTTATATGAGGTATTGAAATCTTTGTAAAGATTACCTCACTCATACCAGTAAGCTTGTTCTTATCTAAGGGTGGTCAACAGATACAGCAAATGAGGGGCTGAGGATGTAGCTCCTTTAGCAGAATTCTTGCTTAGTCATGTGCAAAGCCCTGAGTCTAAATTCCAGCATTGCTTATAAGCAATGCTTATACTTTCAGCATTCAAGGGGAATCAAGAGTTAAAGGTTATCCTCAGATATATAGCCTCTGAGATAGCCTAGAATATATAACATTCAATCACAAAGAAGGAGGAGGAGGAGGAGGAGGAAGAGGAGAAAAATGAAAAAGACTGCCTTGAATTGAATAAGCAAATGAAAATTTGGATTTCAAACAAATATATTTTAATAATAGTATAAACCATGTAATATTACATGGTTTATATTCCCCCTGCCCAGGAGTTCACAGCTTCTGTCATTCCTGCTAGAGTCCATTGTGCCAATTACTCTCCCTACTCACTCCTCAGTGCCAGCTCCTCCCCTGAGCTCTAATTAGCCTATCCAGGTCTTCCTTGCCTTACCACCATCTACTGTCAATATTTCCTCAGCGAGGGTTGGGCTCTACTATCCATTTCTACAGTTCTGTTCTGGGTTTTTGTCCAGCTGAGCTTGCATGGGTCTTATGCATGCTGATACCAATGTCATAGGCTCATACAAACCAGGCCCCAGGAGTTTGTAGGATTCATTTCCATTTGGTCTTGCATCACCTCCCTGGTTCTTACAATCTTTCCATCCCCTCTTCCATAATGTTCCCTGAGCCCCAGGTAGGTGAAGCTGAATATAGGCAGCCGGTCCACAGAACCACACTTTGTAGATTCCTACTCTTCACAGTTTGGCCATTCAGGCCCTTTTGGGTTCCTGGTCTCCTGTTGCATGGAGGAGCTTCCCTAACAAGAGTTAAGAGGTAGTTAATGCCTTCTTGGGTCCTTGTTCTACGATCCTTGTGTCTTGTGTGTAGAGGTTGCATTGTAGATGTGTTGTCTTGATAATGTTTAACTTTATACCTTCTTTGTATATTCTGTTGACTCCGCAAAGCGAATTGCTATCCCCAGTCTCCATGGACTGAGGCATTTGCAGAAGTGAGAGAATAAGAGAGATGACTGAGAATCAGAAGGTAGAATTGCTGAAACTTGGCTGGCAGCTTTCCATGCAATCAGGCAGGGCTGGCCACACATAGACTGTGCTGCCCTATACTAATTGAGTGAGAAAAGCACGTCATAGCTTGCTGTCTTTATGATAATAACTTTGACTCTGCAGTGTCCTGGAAGATCCGGATCATCCACAACAATGATCGTAGCTACAGCTCTGGGTCATGAACTCCTCAGAGTCAAGAATGGGGTTCGGCTTAACTCGATGTTCCTGGACTTGTAAGTTCCCAGTATAACTTTCAGTAAGTTCTTGCTGGTAACTAGTTTT
Organism: Rhizomys pruinosus; assembly: GCA_009823505.1. Taxonomy (NCBI): domain Eukaryota; kingdom Metazoa; phylum Chordata; class Mammalia; order Rodentia; family Spalacidae; genus Rhizomys; species Rhizomys pruinosus. Next base: position 5,899,307 of record VZQC01013763.1, on the reverse strand, counting down.
GTGGCACTCTATGGCCATGTGACTATATGGCTCTAGCAGTCAAAATAATTATCATAAAAACAAGAAAAATCTTTTCAAATTTTGAACACCAAAATTATACCTCCAGAGTTCAACAATGGTGTTATGATTTTTCTGTTTCACTCAGTTATCCATAATAAGTAATTATCAAAGTAAACTGTGTCCACTAATAAGTAGTGGCCAGGGTCTTGGAGGTATTTTCTTTCAAAATGATGATCAAAGAAAGGGTGGGGTATGTGAAGATGTCAGATCACAGAGAGAAATTCTCTGGACTGGAAGGAGAGTGAATTTCAATCCTTTTCTGCCATAAAGGAACTCCAAGAAAAGTCTTCATTGTCTTACCTACAAAACAAAGAAGTAGATCAATGTAAATGATGCCACTTTCCTCTGGTTCTGATTGCTATTCATTAGTTAAAGGGCCAGACTTATGATCAATTATAGGCATGTTTCCTTGACTCTGGAGGAAGCCACCTCTGAGTGACACCAAGAATCTACAGACTCAAGCAAACCCAATGAAATTTCTAAGGCCAGTATTCACATATATAGTAAGAAACTATCTTAAAGTTTATACACAGGTAGAAAACACCAAAGGCAGTCAAACAATCATGAAGAAAAAGTACATGGCAAGAATTATCACCATATCTGATTTCAAGTTATACTACAGAGCCACAGTAATAAAAACAACATGGCACAATCACCAAAACAGACATAGAGATCAGTGGAACAGACTAGAAAATCTAGGTATAAGTACAAGCAAATGAAGCTACATGATTTTTGTCAGAGACGTCAAAAATATACACGGCAAAAAGGATAGTGTCTTCAACAAATGGTGCTGGGAAACGTGGCTATGAAAACCAAAAGAATGAAACTAGATACCTGTCTCTTATCCTGTACAAAATTCCATCCAAATGAATCAAAGACCCCAGCATAAGACCCAATACTCTAAAACTGCTAGAGGAAAAAGTGGGCCCTACACTTCAACATACAATTCCATGTAATACTTTTTTGAATAGGACTTCAATAACAAAGGAAACAAGACCAAGAATCAGCGATGGGATCTCATAAAATTAAAAACCTGTACATCAAAAGACAGTCTCTTTCACTGTACAGAAGCTTTTGAATGTAATGAGGTCCCACTTCTCAATTGTTGACCATATTTCCTGCACAGCTGCTGATTTAGAAAGTCTTCTCCTACACCTATGTCTTGTAGGTTGCTGCCAATGTTTTATTCTATCTCCTTCAGAGTGGGTTTCACGTGGTCTTTGATCCCTTTGGTGTTGATTTTTGTACAGGGTGAGAGGTAGGGGTTTAATTTTATTCTTCTACAAGTGGTGATCCAGTTTTGTCAACACCATTTGCTAAAGACGCCGCCTTTTCTCCATTGAGTCTTCTTGGTCCCTTTGTCAAATACGAGATGGCTGAAATTGTATGTGCTCAAGTTTGGATCTTCAATTTTGTTCCATTGATCTATGGGTCTTTTTTGTGCCAGTACCAGGCTGTCTTTATGACTATAGCCCTATAATATACTTTGAACTCTGGTATAGTGATCCCCCTGTATTGCTGGTTTTACTCAGGTTGCTTTGGCTATTTGGGGTCCTTTGTTTTCCATATGAATTTAAGGATTTTTTCAATTTTGTGAAGTGACAGCCAACAGATGGAAGAAAAATCCTTGCTAGTTATACCTCTGACAGCTGACTTACCCATGGACGGGAGCTTCAAGACCATCAGTGGAGACTGTCTGGAGCACTGTCTATTCTGAGGCTTCTCCTTGTCAACCTTGACTTGCTCTTCAACTGTAACATCTGTCAAAATCCAGTACCAGGTAATTTACAAAGAAGTTTGTTTGGCTCACAGTTCTGGAGGCTGAGACACCCAAGAGCATGGCCCTGCATGTGCTCAAATCTGATGAGAGCCTTGTGCTGCATCAAACATGGCATAGAAATTCACTGTAAGACACAGCAAACAGATGTGGTAGCTCAGATACAGCTCATTTTTTAAATTTATTTATGTGTATGAATGTATTGTCTGCATGTAGGTTTGTGCACCTGTGTCATGCAATGCCACAAAGGACAGAAGAGAGCGTCAGATTCCCCTGGAACTGGAGTTCTCCTGGAATTGGAGTTACAGACGGTTCTCAGCCACCATGTGGGTGCTGGGGATTGAACCCGGGTCCTCTGTAAGAGCAGTTGGCGCTCTTAACCGCTAGGCCATCTCTCCAGCCCCGATACAGCTCATCTTACAAGGCACCAATACTTTCATGGAGGTCCATGCCTTCACAACCTCATATGCTCTACAACAACCTTTAATCCTAATTTGAAGATGAGCTCTTATGTGACACATTCAAATGTATAGCAGCACCCCACATAGAGATCCTTCCTTCTGTGTCACCAAATTAGTTCTTGTATCTTGACTCTCTCATGCTGGAATCTCTGCTTTTCCCTGCCAATATAATTCTGTGTTTTCTGCTTCCGCTCTGAGGTAACCACCACTTTGATCAAGGCTTCATTCCAAAAGATAAGGCAAGACCCAAGTAGCTGAGCCAGGCCAAGCCAGGTGGTCCTCTGTTCATGGGCAGAGATCAGAGGAACTCTGTTTTCAAGCCTTCTCTTAGGATGCTATTCAGCAAGATACAATCTCTCTTGTATTTAACCATGTCATCTGTAATGTGGGAACAATAATACACAATTGGCTAAGATGGCCAATTGCCAAGGTCATTTTGCAGTATACAGAAATTGCTCCTCAAACTGAAAGTATTACATTTCCCAAAGCATAATTTCCCTTCAATCATTAAAGAAGCTTGATAGCAGGCCTCTCATCCCAGAAACGTAAAGCACCTAGAGAATGTGGTCTTTTGGCTGACTACTCAGGGGTCTGTGACACTCCCCCCACAACATAAAGCCAGATTTGGAGGGCACAGGACTTATGTGAAGCTGATCACAGTCCCAAGAGCCCTGGAAAACAAGCAGCTACAGGGTCTCATGAGCCTAGCAGACAGCTTTCAATGAACCATGACTTCAGGATATATATATTCTCCAACCATTCACAGGGATGGAACCACAGCCGATAAGGCCCAATAACAAGATTTTCTCATGAAACCTCTGCTGAGTGCCCACCACCCATCCCCAGGCTAAAAATTGTGGCTGCCAGAGCACCAGAAAGTCCTCAACCAGGGGGACTCTTGCCCTTGCCTGGGACCCATCCTGAGTAAAAGTAGACAATTTACTCTGCATAAGAGAAAGATTGCTTCGTTGAGGAGAGAAATTCCTACATTTCCCAACTTCTGCCTTGCTGAGAGTGTTTAGAAATCCCTGGTAATGTTGGTACACACTGACTGTTGTTGTTCACAGTCTCTGTTAGGCAAGGTGAATTAACCCTCTTGCTGAATTTTATTGACTGCAGGTTGATTACATTAAAGAGCTGGGATCAGGACCATTTAAGAATCTAACACTGGAATCACTGGACACTTGAACGCCTATGCACTGGAGACTCATCACTGCACTGCCTGGTTTTAGGACCTATAAAGCCTTCCAGACTTTGAAATCTCAGGCTGCTGAGTAGAACCTTGAACCAGGGCTGGAAATAGAGTGTAACTCAACCCTACTATTGACCATGGAAGTCAGCAGATAAAGTTTTCATACAACTCTCAAACCTAAATGATGGGGTCAACGTTTATGGAATAACAGTATTCTTCAAACTTCTCCCCTCCTCTATAAAGTACCCATCTCAGAAAGTATTTTAAGAGAACAGGTGCTACATGCCTTTGAATTATGTGAAAGATTATACAACTTCTATTAATTCATCTGACCTAGGAATCGCAAGCTGCTTGTAGTAATCCCCCTTCTCTCCTCCTACAAGCGACACAGTGGGCAGTTTTGTATATGACCTTTAAGTTTGGTAGGAGCTTTTGTTAAATGAATCGTTACCTTCCGAACTTTGGGAAAAAGTGGAAGAAAAAGTAAGGATCATTGTGACTAGATAGCTTATATTTATATGGTGACTGTCCTAGTTTCATTTCTGACAAGAAACAACTTGGAGGAAGGGTTTGTCTGACTTACAGTTCCAGGTTACAGTCCATCACGTGGGAAAGTCATCGCGGCAGGAGTTTAAACAGCTGGCCACGCCCCATCCACAGTCAAAGGCAGAGGAAAGGGACTGTGTCCAGACTGTCTGCTCACGTGATGGCTAGCTTTCTTCACCGTTACACAGTTCGGGACCCCCTCCTTAGGGTATGGTGCTACCCACAGTGAGCTGGGCCCTCTTAGATCAACAATCCATACAATCCCGCACTGGCATTCCCGTAGGATACCCGATCCAGCTAATTCTTCATTAAGACTCTTTCTAGGTGAGTCTAGGTCGTGTCAAGTTGACAGAACACAATGTTGGTTAAACTAACAGGTACCATATCTGAGCCTAGAAATGACTGGTGATGAGAATGGAATATGAATGCATTTTGAAGACTCCCACGATCCCAGGAATGAATGTGTCTATAGTAAAACTGTAATAGAACAAAGAGTAAAAAATTAATATAAAACTAAGCATCATCTCCTGCAGCAAATGCAACTAATTAAAACAACTTCATTAATTATGGTGCCATTTAAAAAGACCATATTTTGAACTGGGTAGAGGAAGAGTAAAGATGATAGCGATATCCATACAATGTTTGTTGTAAATTTCTACAAAACTTAAGTGGTGTCACAGTTGTTCTGGAAAACACTTTTATTGAGCACCTCCTAGAAGTAAGGCATGGTAATGAGCACTCCAGGGAACACAATGATGGTAGAAACCTGAACCTTAACTGTGAGACCACTCCAGACTAGAAAGACATAAGAAGGCACTTATGAGAAACACAGCTGTGCTCTGAGACAGCAGAAGGAGTAATTAACTAAACTGGACTCCAGTGTGATCATAAAATGTCTCAAACAAGGAAGAAACTTCAAAATGGTCTCCTGTGGAGAAAAAGGAAGGGGTGGACAGAGGGACCTGAGTGAGTGTCCTAGAGGCCTGGTTGTGTGCCCAGCTAGAGCTAAGGTCAAAGCTGTCCACAACGTCTCCTAGGCTGAGCAGGGCTTCTGCAGAGGCCTCAGTCTGAGGAGTTAGCAAAAATATTTCAGCCACTTCTCCTGAAAGTGCCTGGGCTGATGACTCTGCATCTATTCTACATGTTTCCATTCCTAATGCTTGTGATAACCTATGGTTATATGTGCTAGGAAAACATTAAATGGAAGGACGTGTTTATCAGATGAAGAGGAAGTCTGCTTCAACATACCTGTTTCCAGAAAAGAGTCTCCTTTACCGCCAGTTTAGTTATAAAGAGCTCCACACCCCAGTTATGAGATGGAGTGTTCTGTTTGACAGATTGGTGAGAGTTCCATCAGAAGGGCAGCCGGTTGGAAGTCTCTGGAAGGCTGGCTTTTAGAACTTGCGCTGTCCACATCCACACACCATTCCTCACTCATCAGCCCTCAGGCCCAGGCCACTCTGACTGCAGGGCTAACACAAGGACTCGGAGTTATCGCATGCTTTATATTTGGCTTCACACATCCACAGGTCTCCAGGGATAAGCAACATCCACTTCTGAGAAATACCAGCCCAGAAACTCCTATGGCAGCCCAAAGCTCAGGGAGAAAGGCTCTAAGCTTCCTCCCTAACTCCTAACTCTTCCACAGAAAAAAAATATGCTTAATAATAGTTAAGAAAGATGGGACACCTTTTAGGTATAGTTAGACCTAATATACAATTGAAAAGAATTCTATAATTTTAAACTATGGTACCAAAAAAAAATAAGCAAGTGCTTCTTTTCAGACATTTCAAGATACTACTGCATTTGGTAAAATTCTGTATTTTTTTATTTGAAACCAGCCAGGAGAGTGATCTTATCTCCATACTGGAATTCCTCTCCACAGGTTTCTAAGAATAACAACACCCCAGGCTCCACAGCTGTGAGCTCTAACCCCATCAAGAGACAAGCTCAATAGCAAATCGACTTTTTAGAGTAAGAAGTGAATTCTGCAATGTCTATACTTCCAGGAACAAAGAAAAAGAATTCTGAAGCTCTGTCTCTAGATGTAAAAGTGTTGTGCATCCCATGGAAAAATAGCCCCTTAGTTGCTATAACATCCCTTTTGAGGCCATCTAGCGGGTTCACTTAAATGGTTTTCATTTTAAGGAAAGTTGGGTCTTTAAACTTCTGCAGGTCTACAAACCACAAACTGTGCCTATCTTCAGTTTTGCAACTACATAGGGAGAAAAACTACAAGGGGGAAAGATGACAAAGAAAGCCATGAATTAACCAACAAGGAGTGCATGTAAATGGAGTTGAGGGTAAAAGATGATGTACCTACCTGCATGTCTGGAGAAGGGGAATCAGTTCTGTGAGTTGACTTTAAATTAATACAGGAGGTGAATTGATGCAATTCTAGCCCTTAGAACAATGTTAAGGGGAGGTAGAACAAAGATTTATAGAGTTCTCAGGAGACCAAAATGCCTTTAACACTTCCAGGCACACACAGGTCCTAACAATGACCTTCGTCCGCACACGAAGCAGCAAGAGCACTCTGAGTTTGCAGAACTGGCATTCAAACTGCAGCGAGCCCACATCCTTCTTCGGTGGAAGAAACTGTGACTGTGGCAAGACCTCTAGGGCCCACAGACCCCAGCCTGTTCTCAGCCCTCCAAGGAAGTCTGTCTTACCACAGTCACCTTGGTTGTCATACAGAGAACTCATAGCCGCCGTGGTCTTGATGACTGGGAGAAAGAGACAAGCTGGGAGACCAGGCCTGAGAGACCGGATGCTAACGTTGCTTTAGATAAACCTTGCTAGTTTATGTCTTTAATTAAAAAAAAAAACTTCTTAAACTTCCTAAAATATAAAGCATCTCTCTCTCTCTCTCTCTCTCTCTCTCTCTCTCTCTCTCTCTCTCTCTCTCTCTCTCTCTCTCTCTCTCTGTAAACTGGATGGCCAACAAGCGCCAGGAAACGTCTCTGCCTCTCCCAGTGCTAGGATTACCACCAAGCATCACCAGAACTGGCTTTTTTGAGGGTTCTGGGTATGGAATGAAGGCCTCCCCAAGTATATAGCAACTGAGCTATTCCTCCAGGCCTCTCTACTTGGAACTTTCAAAGCAATTTTTCAAAATGAAATTTCATTATAAATATCCTGAAGGTGATTTCTCAAGGGTTTGCCCCTTTCCTTGTTCATATGTCTGAAGTTTTTGCATCATTATATAACAAAAGGAAAGGACCATATCCTTATTATTAAGAAAATGAAGCATCGGGCTGGAGAGATGGCCTAGCGGTTAAGAGCGCCGACCGCTCTTACAGAGGACCCGGGTTCGATCCCCAGCACCCACATGGCGGCCAAGAACCGTCTGAAACTCCAATTCCAGGAGAACTCCAGTTCCAGGGGAATCCGAGACCGTCTTCTGACCTCCGCGGCATTGCACGACACGGGTGCACAAACTTGCATGCAGACAGTACATTCATACACATACAGAAATAAATAAAATTAATAAAAAAAAATTAAAAAAAAAAAAAAGAAAATGAAGCATCAAGAAGAAAGCATACTTACTAGATGATGATAGACCAGAAAGACCTTGTGATCTGGATTTAGAGATATAGGATAAATTGAGAATTTAAAGACTTGCACAGGCATTTCATACCTGTGTGTCTGAGTACTCTGTGAGGAAGAAAGAGCAGTGACTGAATTAAGGAAGACAGGATCAAGCAATGCTTGCCCACTCTATTTGTCAAAGCTCAGTTCTATGGGATGAGTGCTCTATGGTCCTACACATAGGAAAAGAATTTGAAAGATCCCATTGCAATGCTGATGTTATTCCTTCTTATTTTAAAATATATTTTTGCAGAATTTTTGTGGATTTTATACAATATGTCTTAATCATATTAATACCCCCTTGCCTGTCTGAACTCCCCCTACCAGCTCATAGGACTTTGTGCATTTTATCATATATGCTAAGGCCTACCAAGTCGGGTTTGTGTACCCAGATGTCCCTCGTTGTAAGTTCTCACATGTGTTACTGAGCAACGCCCCAAATCTGTCTCCTGACAAAAGCACTGTGCTGCTCTGAACCTCCAAAGTATGGATTCTCAGGGAGGCAAAACTAAGGCAGATGGTCAAAGGGAATGTTGAGATACTGTCAGTTGTAAATATACTGGGCAGCTGAGACAATGTGGATGACTACATCAGTCTTAGAAGAGAGTGAAAATTGAAGAGCTTCAAAGCATTACTGTCTCAAACCCTTCCTTAGACTTGAACGCTTCTGGGATTCTCTTTGGAGTACAGGGTTCTAATGAAGACTTCAAAGTAGACGAAGTAAGTCAGTCTGCACTCTGGAACAGTGACACAGCACAAAGGACCATGAACAAAGGGTTTGAGCAGTCCAGGAATTTGCCCCATCCCAGGTTCACCTAACACAAAGGCCCAGCTCTGACAAGCCAGGACTAGCCAGGCTTTGATCCAGAAGGATCACTGCACATTAGAACTCACTATAGAAGCAAGTTCCCAAAGCCCACAAAGACTTGCCCCTCCCTGTACGAAGGTCAGCATATGGTACATATCTAAGCTTGAAGGACAGATGTCTCTAGAACACTTTTTAATGAATATTTTATTGACTTTGCAAATCTCATGTACTCTGTTCTGATCATATTCAGACCCCTCCCCCATCTCTTCTCAGATCTACCCCCACCTCCTGCTCACCATGTCCTCTATTATTTTTCTTAAAGCCTTTCAAGTCTAACTTGTGTTCCTCAAAAGCTCTTGGGTGCAGATCCATCCCTGGAGCCTGGTCATCCTACCTGGCATGGCATCCTTAAAGATAACTGAATGTCCCAGCAGCTATCAATTGCCAATCGTTTCTCAGCTAGGGCTGGGCACCTCCCCCTCCATGATGGGTGGTTGTTCATCTGGCTTGGGCTTGGACAGGTCTTGTGCCTGCTCTCACAAGTACTATGGGTTCGTAGGTCTAATTGTTCTGCTGTGTCTGGAAACCATGGTGTCTTTATACTCATCCACCATCTCTAGCTCTTCCAAGCTTTCCTCTCCCCTCTTCTCAGTGATCCCTGAGACTTGGGAGAGGAGGGTGTGATATGGGGGTCCCATTTAAGGATAAGCACTCCTTACTCTTTTATCTTATGCAAAAATGTTAATCGGCATCTGCTTCAAGAACATTCTCTGGTGAAAACTGAGAGTTACACTTATCTGTGGATATAACAATAAGTCATCAGGAATCAGTGTAATAGTATACCCATTTACCAGAATAGTAATACTGAGTTCTCCTCTACAGCCTGTGACCTGTCTAAGTCACAAATTTTTGGTCCTGAGAAGAGTGCCAAGCATTGGCTCCATTTTTTAAAAGTAGGCTTAAATTCCAATCAGAAAGTTGTAGATTATTCCCGTAACATTCATGCCAGGGCAGCTGTTATTGTAGCTCACAAGATTCACACATGGATAAGGCTGATGATCATCACTGTTTTCTTCTGGAAGCATGCATAGCATCTTCCAGGACTATGAAAGTTATGTGGTAAAGATGAAACTTCAGGGTCAATACCACCTTGAAATTTCCATATTTGTTCTATGACTCACATATGTAGTTTCTTCAGCAAATAGGGTCTTACCTTCAAACTATAGAGGGCAACCTAAAGCATTGGCGATTGCCAGTATGGTTTGAGGACCTATAACCCCCCCACACTCCTCTCAACTACTACAAAAGACATGTTAATTGCTAGTCTGTGGTGTGTGGTAAGGGCATTATGCTCCCATTACAGGTAACTCCATTTAAGCTCTTTTATGTATGTTTATATTTAAGAAGCTTCTACATCAGTAGGCTTCTATATGACTTTTTCCAAAGACCTTTAATGTCCATCACTATACTCTGTCCTGGAATAAAGTTTAAATAAGATTGGGAATGGGAGGGGAGGGTAGAGAAGGAAGTATGGGGCCAGGAATAGCTAACAGTCAAGGAAGGTTTTTTATTTTAATTGAACACTCGTACAACTCATACAATGGCTCCCAATCAAACCCAATCCCCCCATGCCCAACTCCCCCATAAGAATTCATGTATAACAGTTTCTAAGCTGAGCCCTATCTAGTCAAGTTCCCAAACCCAGATGTCATTCTGTACAAATAGATCCACTGGTGTCTAGTCAGCACATCTAGGAATCCTAGGTAAAGCATACTCTTCCTCAGCCAACAGTACTCAGTCTTTTGTAGTTCTCAGTCCAGGCTTGGTCCCGCACCCATTTCTCTTGCTCTGCCTTGAGACCTTGTCCCAACTGGTATGAGTCCCTTGTCTGATGCCGAAATTGCCACAAGTTTACATGTGAAAGCTTACAGTCAATTATAAGTCACTGCTTCTCTATGTTCATGCACCAGCCCTGTTCTTACAATCTTTTTCTCCCCTCTTCTCAATGATCCCTGAGCCGTGGGTAGGTGAGGTTTAACATAGGGTCCCCATCCAAGGATACACACTCTGGAGGCCCCCATTCGCTGAAGCTTGACTAGTTGTGGCCTTCCATTTGCATCACATTCCATTTCAGTAAGGAAGGACCTGTTTTCTCTCTGCCCCTCATTTTGTGTAGAGAGGTTCAATAGTAGTTGTCTCTCTGAGGAATGAGGATTTTTCAGATGAATATGTTCTATGTCTAACCAGTTGTGAGATTCTGCAGTAGCCTCAATCTACTGCAAAAAATAGCTTTTTTGGATGAGTGGCATATGATATGCTTGTCTGTAAATATAAGATTCCACAGTTAATGTATGGTAAGAAATTTCATGTGTCTACAGATATGACACTGATACAGTTTTCTCTATGCTCTATGTCCTCTCCAGCCCTATGCATTAGGCTGAGTTTACAGCAGGTCTCATGGGTTCACTCCCATTGTGAGGGTTCCAAGTCCAATTAGATAGCTGTTGACCATACCCCAGACAACAGTACCTCTACTGCACCAATAGAGGTAGTTTGTTGAGCAGCTCATCGTGGTTGTTAGGGTTTGGGGCTGGGTTGTACCATTGATTGATTTTCTCCTTAGCAATGTGCACATTGTTCAGCATTATGAGAGCTTAACTTCAGGTAGGAAGGTTCCAAGTCAGTTCCTGTTCCATTAATCTAAGTCCTATCCCTGAAGCATGTCCTGTTCTGAACAGTAGGGTCTTGTTTTCTATTTCTGGTAGATAATCAAGAGCTTTGGAGATAGCCTGCTTTATCTTGAGAATTACTTGGATCACTCTCACCAATCATTCAAATAATACTTCCCCGCCACAGAGCCACCAGGTTGCACAACCTGAGCACTAATGTTCAGAGAGTACATGTGAATTCCTCATAGTTTCTCAGTCTTCACAATACATTCTGAGTTTCCTAGCCTCTCAAGTTCCAATCATCTCTATCTTCTTCCCTTCCCAGCCCCCTCCTCCCTCCCCAGCCCCAGCACCCCTATCACCCCCACCCTCCCCCTGTCCTGACCGCCCCACCTCCTATCATGCCCCCCATTTATCATCAAGGAAGTTTTTAAATGATGCATTTTTACGGAAGCCAGAATTTCTTTCTTTTTTCTTTTTCCATTCAATAAACATGTTTTCAAGACATTTCCTTGAAACAAGGCCAATAGATGTGGATTTATTGTTCACAAAAAGCCATGTACATTAAACATAAAATATGCTATGGCAATAAAGAGCAAGAAAGGCAATAAAGTTTCATGTAATTCGTTCTCTTCTCTTTACTCATCCCTTGGGTTTAAAGGGGAGGAGAAGGAGGGTGAGGATGAGAGGAAGGAAGAGGAGGACACAAGAGAGGGTGAAGAAAGAAAAGAAGAAAAGGGGTGGGGAAAAGGAAGAATGGGAGGAGGAAGAGGAGTCTGAGAAGGAAAAATCAGAGAAGGGAGGAAGAGAATGAACAAGAAAGGGAACAGTCTAGGGAGGAGGAACAGAAGCAGCAGACAGGAACAATCCATGTCTTTCCTGTATGTACAAGGGAAATTAATGGAAAAATTATGTCACTCACAGAAAATTGATGCCATTAGAGATCATCATATTAAGCTTCAGAAAGACAAATATTTCACGTTTTCTCTTGTTTATGAATCCTAGGTTTTCTACAGGTCCATAAAGATGTATTTGTGTGCATAGATGTGTGTATGTATGTATGTATGACATAAAGGCAAAAACAAGAGTGTCTGAGGTAATGAAGAGGTGTGGACAGGAGGAAGGGAGAGGGGTGATGTACAAAATTCATGATTTAAAATATTTACGTAAAAGCCATCACTGTATAAAAGTAATTCGTGCCACTATTTCCTTTATTTCAATAGGTGTCCTTTTTCTTCTTGTACTCAAATACCAGGGATACTATGTTCTAAAATTTTAAAGAAAAAGTATTTTGATGTATAATCAATTTTCTGAGTTCATAATTAGAAATTAAGAGATCATTTTGTGCATTTATATTGCCCTCCACTGCCAGCTGTATGGAGGCATGACATGAAGACAATGAAGAAAATGGAATGCAACTTTATAAATGCTTTCCAAGCAAGGATGCTGTTATAATTTATACGGTAGCAGTTTTTAGCTTTTAAGGTTCTCTCCACATACTAATCATGTTTTAGTTTAAATCAAAGGTATTTTTCAGAAGTATCTTTGCTCTGGGACCTAATTAATCATCAATGGAGAAAACCAAGCTTTGTAAATATCAGTCTTATTTAAAAACTCAGAATTTGATATTTGAACTAATGGACAGGAAATTATAAACAGGCACCTAATGTGGTTCTTTATTCATGAAAACAAAAATCACCAAAAGTTCTGCAGCAGAAGGCAGCCAATGAGAAAGATTTACTGCATACCAGCAAGGCCCATAGTGCAGCCAGAGGAACGGGACAAAGCCAATCAAGAACTGTACTCACTCAGCAGGGAAGGGTGGCACAGGAATAATCAAGCCCAGCAAAGTGTGATGACCATTGTGTAATAGAAATTCCTTTTTCAATGATCTGGATCATAAAAAATTACTTAAATGCTTAAGTACAAAATTCCAAGTATCAGTGGCTGAAGGGTATGTTCAGTATAGGCCCCAGTGACTTCTGTGACACATAAGCTGTGGAACAAGCCAGAGCAGATTCGCCTTTGGAACTCACAAAGGATGGCCTGGTCCCTGGTCGGGAGGGCTGCCAGATTACACAAGAAGATGCTCCGTGCTCTGAGTCCACACAGTATAGATCACCTGGTATCCGGTGCCCTTATATAACGCGGGGGGGGGGGATTATTCGAGAACGCAGTTGCTCCAGAAAAGGGAAATTGACAACATGGAAGAAAGATAATGAAGGAAGCATAGCCAGTCATGGAATGGGATGAATGGTGTTTCGTAGGTGGAAGGACTTGGGAATCAACACTAGAATTCCTGTAGGACAACTCTACCCTAATTTGAGCACTGTATTACTTTTTTCATTGCACTGACAAAATACCTGACAACTTAAGAATGGTCTATATTGGCTCACAATGTGAGAATAGAGTCCAACCTGACAGGAAGTCATGACGGCAGGAGTTTGAGGCAGCTGGTCACACTGTATCCACAGTCAGGAAGCAAAGGCGACTGCTGCTGCTCAGACAGTTTTCTCCTTGTGTCTGGAAGGGTGCTGGCCACAGATAGGCTGTATCTTCTCACCTCGGTTAACCTAATCTAGATGATTCTTTGCACCCATGCCCAGAGGCTTGTCTCTTCAATGATTCTGGATTCTGTCCAATTGACAATAATACTATCCTAAGTACATACTATATGCCAGGTGTTTCCCAGGCATAGGGCCCGTCCACCTTCACACACACCCTTGTGCGTACTCCTACCATTGTAACTGATTCTAGGGGCTAAAGAGATGACCCAGGGGATCCATCTTACAGAGGACCCAACTTCCTTTCCCAGCACCCATGTCCAGGTGTTCACAACTACCTATAATTCCAGCTCCAAGGGATTTGATCCCTTCTTCTCCTTCAAGGGGACTCACAAACATATGGCATACACACACACACACACACACACACACACACACACACACACTTAACTTTTAAAAATAAAACTTGCCGGGCGTGGTGGCACACGCCTTTAATCCTAGCACTTGGGAGGCAGAGGCAGGCAGATCTTTATGAGTTCAAAGCCAGCCTGGTCTACAGAGTGTGTTCCAGGACAGCTGGGACTACAGGGAGACCCTGTCTCAAAAAGACCAAAAAAAGATAAAAAATAAAACTTAAAATATCTACATGTTTCTCTATTTGTTACATCTTTAGTCTCTCTCTCTCTCTCTCTCTCTCTCTCTCTCTCTCTCTCTCTCTCATCTTTATAACATCATAAGCTAAAGCTAAATCATTCCCTTTGTCTCTGTTTTCGCCATTTCTGAGAATTTTGGGAATGAAGATTAACATCAGCTTTAAAGGCTCTGGTACTTCAGCATGTCAAATAAACTGTACCCTCTTATCAAATTTGAATTTTTAAAGGCTCATCCATTTCTGCGTAAATTTTAACTGCTAGATTCAGCTGCCACACCGTAGCTCTCCAGCTAGTACTGGGTACTGGGGAAGGTGTTAGGTAATTTGTCATTTGTTGCTTAGAGGACCAAATATACGTTGTGGTTAGTGGGTCTCATCCCGCCAGATTTGACCCAGGCAAAAGTTATGGCAGGGAAACATTCCATCTTTGATCTTTAAAGTTACTCAAGTATGGATGTAAGTACTTTGGGTTGGTTTTTTTTTTATAATATAAGATGTTGGTTCTTCTCTTTTCAGCAATCCGGCAGGGTCTTACAGATCAGTTTAGATTCAGGACTCTAAAAACAATATGCAGGAGCACATATAGTTAGGGCAATTAATCACTTGTGGGTGTGTAGTGTGTTTACAGTCGCCCACCTAACTACCGCACTCGGGCTAGGATACACTTGCACCACCTAGTTGGGCAAATAACTTATCTAACTGAGAGAGCCGGTTTTTCCATTCTGACATGACGCTCTATTCTCTTGGACCGAATTGGCCCTCGTAGGTGAAGATTCGGATTCTCTACTTTTATTAGACAGGAATTATGCATTTACTACAATCTACATAAAGAAAATGAAATATGTAATCCAGTATGTTTTCAAAAAGATATTTTGAAAAATCCCACATTTTTAGTACATACATATGTGTTTAAATCAGGAGCAGAAGAAGGCAGGGAATCACAATCCTTCCAGGGCTCTATTGGGCTCTGAGTCACTATGACTCGTAATCCTGATCTTTATCGACCTCTGGTGACCTCCAGAAGCTCAGGGACCATTGCCTCAAGACCTGGTGCTGAAGATTCTAATGAAAACCTTAGATACTGAAACCTGTTTATATCCAGGACAGGAAAGGTTATGGGGAAGTCCTTCTCTATGCTAATATTCCACAATGGTACAATATAATGGCATTGCTGTCATATTTTTTACTAAAGCGGGGAAAGCTTGAAGTATACCATTTTCTTTCTAAGCAGTCATTGGTTCCTTCAGGGCAGCTGGGCCCTTGCAACATCCACACATTAAATGATAGAGAGCCTTTGGTGTCAGCCCTACAACTTGTCCCTTACTCCTGTGATATGTCTGCTTGCAAGCTGAACGCCCCAGGAATTCCACAAGATCAGCTGGGTAGGGGATGTTGTTGCCATCCCCAAGGCTAGAAGAAAAGACACAAACCTGAATATCAAAGCCCTGAGAGCAGGGCATGGCCAGCCTCACCCTGCTTCCCGTCCAGGGGAAAATCAATTCCATAATTGATCACATGGCATACACAGCACTCAAGCAGGAAAACAACTGCAGAGGGGGCAGGCTATAAGGATATATATACATATATATATATATATATATATGTATATACATATATATACATATATATATGTATATATATGGCAATTTCATGAAAATATCAGGATCCATGGCCTAGTATTCAGATGGAAAAAGAGCTTTGGCCTAGACATGTAATTTGAAAATAACCATTAAATAGGTTTTAATATAGTATTTTTATTAACTCTTTGAGAAATGCATGTATGTATGTGGTGTATTTTTATAATATTCACACACACTCCACCCTCTCTACACCTCCAACTCCCCACCCCTCTCCCAACAACATGTCCTCCTTTTATTTATTTTTTTTGCAAACCCACTGAGTCCAATTTGTGCTGCCTGTATATTCATGGGTGTGGAGCATACATAGTCCACCAACGAGGGACCACACCCTCTCCTTCCTCAGCAACCAACAGTTATTAATAGCTCCTCAGCAGGAGCAAGGACTTACAAGCTAGAATGTTGACTGGCTTGATCTTGTGTAGATCTTGTTCAGGCAACCACAGCTGCTTTGAATTCATGAGTGCAGCCTTCCTGCCATATCCAGAAGACATTGTTCACACACACACACACACACACACACACACACACACACGCACACACCATCCATCCATCCATCCATCTATCCACCCTCCTTGACCCCTGGTTCTTACTATATTTCTGCATTATAAAAATTTTTGAGTAACATATAGGAACATTGATAAACATATCTCACCCAAAATATCATTATTTAATAATAATCACCACTAACATTTGTTGTGCATGTTTTATATACTCCTTTATAAATCTCTCCTCTCTCTCTCTCTCTCTCTCTCTCTCTCTCTCTCTCACACACACACACACACACACACACACACACAAGATTACATTATATACTCTTTTGTTTGTGTTGCTTTTTCCCCTAGCTGGGTTATTTGGGTTTTAAAGAATGGAATACATTTTGTAGGTGTGTCTCTCTCTAAACACTGTCATTTGTCTCTTTGTATTGCTTGCATGATATCTTTATTGCTCTCAAGTTCCTATCTTCTGTAGAAAGGGAGCCTAGACAATTTTCCTAAATTATCTTTTCAGACTTAAGTGCTTCTTAAGTGGTTGTTTTAAGTTTTGAGCAAATTTATAATTTCTTTTTGTGGGGCTGGAGAGATGGCTCAACAGTTAGGAGCACTGGGTATTCTTGCAGAAGACTTTTCTTCCAATTTCAGCACCCACATGGCAGCTAACAACTATTCATAACTCCAGTTACAGGGGATCCAACGCCCTCTTCTGTCTTTCTCAGGCGTTGTATGACACAGTTGCACTTACTTACATACTGATGTGCTGATGATACACTCCTACACATAAAATAAAAATGAAGCAAAAACTTAAATATACAAAATTTATTTTTGTGTATAAGAGTATAATTTCATTTTCTCCCTGACAAATTTCTAGCTTTGCCACCAATATTTATTAAGAGAATATCTTATGACTAAGTTGAAATATGAACCTTGGTTACATGATGAATTTCCATAGACCTGGAATAATTGTTTCTTAGTCACTTTGATTCTATTTGGGTCTAACTGATAAAATTAATATTTTGTATTATTTGTAATTTATTCTTTAGTACTCAACTTCCATGGGGAGTTTTAATATAATTACAATGTAATTCTAAATAGAACTCAATTATCTAAAACATATTTTAACCTAATTTTACTTATGTTTTTAGCTTTATCAAATTTTTTTTGGTCTTTTCGAGATAGGGTCTCCCTGTAGCCACAGCTGTCCTGGAACTCACTCTGTAGAAGACCAGGCTGGCCTGGAATTCACAAAGATCTGCCTGCCTCTGCCTCCCAAGTGCTAGGATTAAAGGCGTGCACCACCACGCCTGGCTTACTTTATCAAATATTTTGATTCAAAATCATAACATATCTTTTCACTTAACCAAAGCTTTTTATCAGCTCTCAAAATTTTTTATAATTGTTTTTCATGCAGAAAGTTTAGATTCCTTATTAAAGAATTATAAATACTTCATAGTTTCTGCAATTCAGAATCAAATTATTCACAATTTTATACTTATCTAGCAAATGTTAACATGTACATAACCATTAATTTATCTGTATAATCTTAGTTTCATCTTCTTTGGATTTTCATTTTATAAAATCTTATTCCCAGCCAAGTGAAATATTTTTATTTTCCCCATTAGTCAAGAAGTCCTGTAATTCTCCTAGTTCCCCAATTCAGTTCAGAAGGACTCACTACCCTGGGTACCAAGGAGCACAGCTTCCTCAAGATCCCTAGATATAAGAAACCTTACATTCTCCACCCACAATGCTTGACCCAAACAGCCTGTGTATTCTCTCTCCTGCAAGCAACTTCCTCCTATCCCTCCTTCAGGAAGAGCAATTTAGAGTGTAGCATCCCTACTGGAACAGAACCTGCAGTATGTCCAGGATATGTCCCAGCTTTCAACAGCTTTTCATGATGGAAAATTGAGGGCAGCTTGCCTCTCTCCCTTAGAGATTCTGCTCCAAACAATACATTCATACACATACAAAAATAAATTTAAAAAAATTTTTTAAAAAATTTCACTTTTATAAGAAAAATCCACTCCTTGACCAATGCCATGTGACATTGTAGGATTCGCCCTGATGTCCTCCATGAGAAGCTACTACATAGTGAGGACATCAGTGAGGACACCTTATTTTTCAGCCTTTATAGCAGATGTTCCAGTGATTGTAACAACTATAAATTTTAATAGAATCGCCAAAACAATTCAAATACTGACATTCAATTCTGTCTGTGATTGCAAAATTCTAATTTTATGTTCTTGTCATTGGTAATTACTTTTAGAAGTAGCCATTAGCATAGCTAAGCAGTTTCCATTTCTTTGCATCTTAATTTGAGGGGAGCCCTTTAATGCTTCCAGATATGATTATATCGTTTCTTAAATCTATTTTCATCTTTTGCTTGTTCTTTTTAAAAAATATTTTATTGAGTTTTTATGCAATTCATATAATAGATCTCAATCAAATTTAGAGCCCCCTCCTCCATCTGCATTCCCCTAGAGCCTGCCCACCAGATTTCATGCATTCTCTTATATATGTTAAGTACTATCCAGATGTCCCTCAGTTCAAGTTCATCCACTAGAGTCTAGTCAGTTTAGCTAGAGTCACTGGCTCCCTTAAAGATTTACTCTCCCTCACGCCACCATAACCAGTTGCCAATAGTTCCTTGGCTAGGGTTGAGGTCTGCTGCTCATGTCCCCAGTTTTTTTTTTTTTAGACATACATTTTTTATCAAATCTGACCCGTGTCCCCCCCATCCCCCCACCCCTACAGAGCTCATGCATTCTGCCAAACATGCTATTCATCTCTTTCTCAGTTTTTCTCAGTATTCTCCATGGGGAAGTTGGCTGTTTTTAGCAGAAATTCACTGTTTCAGTCAATTCTTTGATGCAGTCCTTTCTGTTGTTGTTGCTGTTGTTTCCAATATGTATCACTCCCAACTGCTTTGGACAAAAGCTCAAGGGGTCATGCACGGGAAATACTTACAACTGGGTAATTGGCACTAGCATCCACAGATGAGGGATACCATTCTTCATTTGTTTTTCTGGGACTGTGTTACTTCACTCAGCATGATGTCCTCTAGCTCCAACCATTTTCCTGCAAAGCTCATGATGTCGTCTTTCTTTACTGCTGCATAGAACTCCATTGTGTAGATGTACCACATTTTCTCTATCCACTCATCAGTTGAAGGGCATTTGGGTTGGTTCCAGCTCTTTGTTATTGTGAAGAGAGCTGAAATAAACATGGCCTTGCATGTATCTCTGTGGTGGGGTGAGTCTTGAGGGTACATGCCTAGGAGTGGTACGGCTGGGTCGGGTGGCAAGTTCATTCCAAGTCTTCCAAGGGTTCTCCACACTGCTTTCCATAGTGGCTGCATGAGTTCTATGCTGGGGTTTTGTCTGACTAAGAATGGGTCTTGTGCATGATCTCACCGTTGTTGGAAGTTCATACATGAGCAAGTTCCCAGAGGCCTGAAATCCTCTATTTCCTTATATTCTTGCACCAACCCTGCCTCTTACAATCTTTCTGCCCACCCTTCAGCAATGAGCTCTGAACCCCAAGTGGGTGACGTTTAATACAGGAGTCCTATCCAGGGACACGCGCTCTGCAGTCTACTCTCTTTTTGACTTAATATACGATGTTAACACATTTCCTGGTATTAAACCACATTCACATTTCAAAGATAATCCCAAATTATTCATTGTATATTGGTATTCAGTCCAATAGATTTATAAGTGCGATTGATCTGCATTGGTTTCTTTGCACTATCTCAACATGCTTCGGTATCTAACATTTACAAGCTTCCAAAGACAAATTGGAGATGTATCTTACCATATATTCTGTATTATTAACACAGTGACTTTGTATTTATCTTTCCCTTAAGTACTGTATAGAAATCAGATGTGAGACATCAGTTCCAATGGATTTTGAATATTGATTTGTTCACATTTGTAAAATATGCTAAGAAGTATTCAAATTTCCTACTGTCTTCAATCTAGCTGTTGTATTTCTTTGTTAACCATAAAGTCATTAATTTCTCAAAATTTTATGAATCTGTTTCCAGAATATGCACATAGTAATCTCTTATAGTTATTTTCTTAACCATTCCATATATTTTCTTTTTCTTTTATTATTTTATTTATTTTTTAATTTATTTTTTATTGCTATTAACCTTTTTCCATAAATCATGCAGCATTTTTCAAAAAAAATTTAGAGTCACTTCCATTTCCATGCCCCCAACCCCACCTGAGTCCCTGCACTCTACCATACATGTCTTGCATCTTTTTCTGAGTCTTTTTTTTCCAGTTCTTTTGTTGTTGTTCTCTCTAACTTATATTGCTTCAATATATGTACATATATTGAATACATATATATACATAGTTTTATACACATATATATATATATACATAAATATATACATACATACCCATATCACCTGAATTGGAGGATTTTTTATTTTATTTATTTATTTATTTATTTATTTATTTATTTTTTTGCTAAAAGATGTCATGTTTTCCTTAAGGAAATGCTCAGAGGTTCCTCCTTGGCAAACCCAAACATCCATCAATCCTGCCCTTGTGCTCCACACTGGGCTCTTTCCCTCCCATGGTCCCCCAAATGAAGTCCATTAAGCACGCGTCCTGTCTTGATTCCCCTGCACTGGCCTCCATGATACAGCCCAGGTTGTCCAACAATGGCAGCCTATACTCTGACGAGGGTGAAATCCCCTTAGCTGCTTAGTCCAAAAGCTGGGTATCTCAGTAGTCCTCATCTGGCATTGAAGGTTCGGAGGATTCTTGGAGAGACATGAGTCCTCAGTCCATATTGGAGGGTTAAAAATCTGTGTCTCGCCGGGCGTGGTGGTGATCGCCTTTAATCCCAGCACTCGGGAGGTAGAGGTGGGTGGATCTCTGTGAGTTCAAGGCCAGACTGGTCTACAGAGCGAGCTCCAGGACAGCTAGTACTAAAAGGGAGACCCTGCCTCAAAAATACCAAAAAAAAAAAAAGGAAAAAAAAAAGTCATGTTTCGCTGGGCGTGGTGGTACTTGCCTTTAATTCTAGCACTTGAGAGGTAGAGGCAGGCGGATCTCTATGAGTTCAAGGCCAGCCTGGTCTACATAGTAAGTTCCAGAACAGCTGGAGCTACAGGGAGACCTTGTCTCAAAANCATATATATATATATATATATATATATATATATGATCTTTTCCATTAGATCCCTTATATAATTTCTTGAACTTGAACTTGGCTTTTTTCACTTACATATTTTTAGCTAATCAATTTAAAATTTTTCATCTCTGCTTTTCAAGTTTCTTCTAACTTTGGTTTATTATAAATTCTCAAATGAACATGAATCCCTCTGTTCCTCACCCATCCTCTTTACACATCACAACTCTTAAGATGAACACTTCCACTTTGCCTACATGTTTCTGGAGGGAGTGTTCTTTTCATTGTTGTCCAGATTTATCCATTAATTTCCTATCATTAAACAGCATTCTTTATCATTTTCATACTGATTCTTAATTCTTGAATTTTATCATAAAACGAGTCCTGCAACTCTCTGGGTCTGGATGGACAAAAACAACCCAATATTCTTTGTATGGGAGTATGACGTATGGGTGTGTGAGGATGCCTGTACATGTGGAGGTCAAAGGTCAATGTCGGGTGCCCTCCTAGATCACACTCCATCTTATGTTTTAGAGACAAGGTATCTCACTGAACCTGGAGCTCACCGTTTTGACTAGGCTGGCTGCCCAGAAAGGCCCCAGGATCCTCCTGTCTTCACACACCTGAAAACACTGGAATTCCAAAGGCACACTACCACTCCGGGCTTCTCTGTGGATGCTAGGAATCTGAACTCAAGGTCTCATCTTGTACAGCAAACACTTTAACCAGAAAGCCATCCTCCCACCTCTAAACCCATATTCCTAATCCAAATGTCAAACTCCATATTAAAATATGTTGACTATTATTCCATTTCTCAATGTGCTTAGTTATTTCTTACCTGATTAACCTGGAATTGAGAGAAGTACATTATAATCTATATCTAATTTAACCAAATTCTTATTATATGTTAATTACTTATTGTACTGTTCCTTATACATTTGAGAAATCTCCTTTTTATTTATGAATATGTTACCACTGTTTAATGTCCTATCTTGATGCATTTAGTGGTTTTAATCAATACATTTTGCCTTGTCTAAAGTTTTTTTATTAAAATCTTTTTTTATTGAGCACATTTCCTACAGCTTTTCTTAATCAAATTTAGACTCCTTCCCCATCCATGCCCACCCCTCATGCCCCCTGCCCCCTGTCAGATCTCATGGATTCTGTCATACACAAGTCCTGTCTTGCATCTTTTTCTCAGTCTTTTATAACCTTTTCAGTGCACAAGTTTACTGTTTTGGTCAGTTCTTTGAATAGGTTTTTCTCTCTTTTTTTGTTCCCATTTGATTTTATATTATTCCAAAATATGCATACATACACTCCATACATAAATCAAAGTTACAAAATCTGAAAATCCAAAGCACATTTAGAGATTTAACAGTAGAGTTGCATGCATGTAAAAAGAAGTATAACTTTACATTCTCTCTTTTTTCTAGAATATGAATGTTAGTATTCCTATATGATAGAACACACCATAGGATTGCATAAGGATAAATTATGAATGGTTGTAACATGTATCAATAAAAAGAGAAAATATTATTTTACAAA
Organism: Rhizomys pruinosus; assembly: GCA_009823505.1. Taxonomy (NCBI): domain Eukaryota; kingdom Metazoa; phylum Chordata; class Mammalia; order Rodentia; family Spalacidae; genus Rhizomys; species Rhizomys pruinosus. Next base: position 5,876,214 of record VZQC01013763.1, on the reverse strand, counting down.
ATATTTTTAAGTGTTAAATATAATCCTTTTTTTTAACCAAAAAATGTCATGTTTTCCCCAAGGAAGTGCTTGAAGGTTCCTCTTTGGCAAACCCAAACAAACATCAATCCTACCCCTGTGCTCCACACTGCGGTCCCTCCCCCACATGGTCACCCAAATGAGGCAGATCAGGCTGCCTTTGCTCTCACAGACATCCCCCTGCCTCTGCTTCCCAAGTGCTGGTATTAAAGGTATGAGAACTTTGTTTTTTAATTCAGGGGCCCAAAATGGGAATATCCAGCTCCCTACAGAGCCTGAGTCTCACTCATATAAGCTACATTTTCATTTCTGATAAAAACAAATGTGGTAAGTAGAGAATTGTTTGGGTAGAAAGACATTAGGGTTACATTCACACATGTATCTTCCCAGAATCCTGAAGGTGTGTGCTCTTACAAATACTCTTGTACTTCACAATTAGATAATTTAGAGCAAAATCACAGTAAGTTCCAGAACTGTAGAGATAGTAATGACAATGGTAATCTTGTTTTGATTTACTGAAGCTATCAGGGACAAATGTTAAAAATAAATTCTAGAGATTTTGCATTAATGTCACATTTGGGTTCCAATAATCCATTTTAATATCTGGATACAACAGAATCATTTCTTACAGTTCAATCATTAAATTTGTAGCAGATTTTATTTAGGAATTTGATGTTGCACATGGCTTTAATGTAGACCTAAATTGTCACTTCGTTTCTTGAAAGGTTAAAATTTGGCCGGTAATTACTAACACAGTATTTCTAAGTTATCTATTTGTGAGAAATCAGAATGGTCAGGAATGTTATCAGAATGCTTGTTCTTGCTGCAAGAACTCATTTTCCCTTTAACTCCATCCATCACTTCTAAGTGCTTTTTTATGACATGGAAGAGTCAACATTTACCTGACGTCCATTGATTTTCATCAGGTATTGAAAGAGAAGTCATTTTTCATGAAGAACATGTAGAAATTTAAATAATTTGAGATTTCTTTCACTATCCAAGGTTTGAACTGACACTTCTGCATATTTGCAGAATAATAGCTTAGCTATACTGGTTGCAAAAGATATTTTATGACTTTGAATCAAATGGGTTGCAGCCCTAGAGGGAAACAGGTTGTAAAAATGGCCTGTCCCAAGTCCCTGAATATGAGGGCAAGGAGACCTGCCTTTCTGACCCTACCAATCAAACTTCCAGAAAGCTTTGTTCAGACATTCATTTACATTTGAAAAGGCTGGAGGATTTTAATTGTTCTCAAAAGAGAAGGGCTCCCTTTTGACTGGAAAAGAAATCCAAAGGCATTCACTGGAGACTGAAGCAAGACAATGCAGTCTCCAAGCTCAGCTACAGGGAATGATTCGGTTAGAAGAGAAGAAAATGAAGTCAGTCAAGTGAGTAGCTGAATAGGTCACGGTCAAACATCACTGGTTTCGCCAGTGTGGTGGGGTCCTGGACAAGGATAAAGGCAAGAAAGCCTGCAGCTATGGTGAAAGGCAAGGTCCAAGAAGAAAGAGCCCTGTGGGCTGTCATGGTGTCAGCACCACAGACAGCTCTTGCTGTGCTTTTCTTCCTACCAGGCAACAGTCTTCTCTAACCTATGTCTTCAACTTCAGTCCTTGCTATGCCTTCACAGACAAAGTGCTGGATTATAACAGATCCTTGTTGCTACAACCAAATACTTGACAATAAGCAACTGAAGGGAAGAAGGGTTTATTTTAGCTCACAGTTTAAGGAGATGCAATCAATCCATCCTGTATGATATATAAGATATAGAGGCAGGAGCCGGAGGCGGCTGGTCACGTTACTGTTCCAGTCAAGAAGCAGAGAGAGATGAATGCTAATTCTCAGCCTGCTTTCTCCTATTTCTTTAGTGCAGAAACCCAGTCCATGGTATGGCTCTGTCCACGTTTCAGATCAGACCTCTTACTTCAACTAACCCTCTCTAGAAACTTCCTCAGGAGCATGCTCAGAGATTTGTTTCCCAGGTAAATCTAGCCCATGTCAAGTTGATGAAATTAATCATCACACCTCCACCAGGCACCTGCAGTTGACAAGTTAAAAAGCTATTATTCAGGCCTCAGTAATGCCAAATTTTCCTCTTCTACATTTGTCAGTGCCAACTATCTCCAGGTCCATGTGTTTACAGACTGTATAAACTTGAATAAATCACAATAATGAACAAAAGATAAAAGTGATCAGAAAGGAAAACATCAAATATTTTTCCTCCTTTAAAATAAAGTCTCTAAGGCAAAGAGGTTCTCCATTCTTATTTCTTACAGCTCATGACCTTCTGAATCTGCTTTTTGGTAAAGAAGCAGCAGGGTTACTATCTTGGGTAAAGACATTAAGAAAATCAGGTGTCTTCCCTCAACGATGTTAGTCCCTGTCAATATCCCACTCCTTATCCTGCCCAAATATGATATTTGGAATCTTTGCCACTGGGAGATTTTGTCTAAGCATCTTTTTTGCCCTAACTCCTCTATTCTGTATGCCACACATAGAGTTTATCAGTTACTAAAGACTGCCAGGCTCCGACACTTTGCATATGCTGTTGTTTCAGCCTTCTGTTCACCTTTCCCTAGGGGACTCTTGCTCAGCTTAGGAGTCGCTTCTCCCAGAAAGGCAGTCTCAGTGGGCCAGTCTCTTATGTGCCCTGTATTTGAACATAGGATCATATTTATTAAACAGTGTGAAACTGTTGCTTTTAGTGGCCTATATCACACAGTAGACTACAAAACTGTTAAAAATAAGAATTATGCCTTGGTCTTCATTCTCTTCAAAGCACCTCTCATTGAACATGGCTAATAATTGTTCCTATTGATTGAAATAATTAAGATTTCTGACATCAAATATGGCTTTTTCCATAATAGGAGGGTTTTTATTACTTTTTATACATTACAAATATTCCCAACAGAAAATACCAAAAAGTGGCATACAATCCATAGTGTAACCATAACAGATAAATTAATAAAGCATCTTATTGCTTTGGTAAGTGGATGTCATCATAAGTAGGAATTGTTAAACTGTGGCATACTCTATTGCTGAGAAAAATTCCTACTTCAAATATTTTTTTGTGTGTCATCTTGAGCCCTTTACATTCTTGCAATGACTTTTGGAAATCTTATGCAAAACCAAGAAAGCATTTTACACACAAAAATAAAAATTCTAAATATAATTGATTTTTTTATCCACAAACTTTGGAAAAGCAAAATTTCATAGCCATATCTGGCTTTAAGAATCGAAAGGGTTTTAGTAGCTAGAGAGATGTCTCAGTGGTTAAGAGGACTATCTGCTCTTATAGAGGACCCAAGTTCAGTCTGTAAAAAAAAAACAAAACTCATCTCACCTTCAAGGATATCTGCTACCATAGGCTGAAAGGATTCAAAAAGATATTCCAAGCAAATGGCACTAAGAAACAAGCAGAGGTTGCAATACTTACATCTGATAAAATGAACTACAAAATAAACTTCTGAAGAGATAAGGAGGATCTCTTCATTCTGATCAAAGGAACAATTGAGCAAGAATATATTACAATCATGAATATATATGCACCAAATTCTGGTGCACCCAATTTCATAAAAACAGTGCAACAGGGATTTAAGACATAGATTAACCACAACTCAGTAATGGGGGGGGGGAAACACAACAATGTAATACTCCACTCTCTTCAGTATATAGGTCAGACAAAGATAAACCAGAAAGACTCTGAATTAAAAGATACCATACATCAAATGAACTTAACAGACATCTACAGAATATTCCATCCAAGTAGCTAAGAATACACTTTCTATTCAGCACCCCATGGAATTTTTCCTAAAATTGACCACATACTAAGGCACAAAACAAACCTTAACAAATAAAAAAATAATTCCATGCATTCTATCAGAACACAATGCAATAAAGCTTAAAATCAACACCAAAAGAAGCTCTAGTAACTACATGAACTCATGGAGATTAAGTGTACTTCTGAATGATGAATGGGTCAAAGAAGAAATTAAGAAAGAAATAAAAGTTTTTCAGGAACTAAATGAAAAGGATAATACAATGCACAAAAAACCCTGGGATATTTTTAAAGTAATTATAAAAAGGAAGTTTATATCTCTAAGTGCCTACATTAAAAAATCAGAAAGAGCACAAATAAATGACTTAACAGAACAACTCAAGACACTGGAAAGGCAAGAAGAAACTAAACCCAAACCAAGCCAATGAAAAAAATGACAAATATCAAAGCAGATATTAATGAAATACAAAGAAAACAAGAGTAAATGAATCTAAGAGAGTTCTTTGAAAAAATTAACAAGACAGACAGGCTCCTAGCCCAATTATCCAAAAGAAAGGACAAAAAAAAAAAAAAACCAGATCCAAATTGTATCCTTTATGAACAGAGATGTAAAAGTTTTCAACAAAAGACTTACAAACCACATACAGACACACATCAAAAAGATCATCCATCATGATCGAACTAGATTTATTTCAGAGATTCAGGCAGGGATGTGTGTGTGTCTGTGTGTGTGTCTGTGTGTGTATGTGTGTGTGTGTGTGTGTGTGTGTGTGAATAAATGTAATAAATCATATACATGGACTTAAAGACAAAAATCACATGGCCATCTCAATAGATGCACAAAAGGCCTTTGACAAAATCCAACATGTGTTTATTCCTAAAGGGAACTGGACTGGAGGGAACATAACTCAAAATAATTAAAGCTATATACAACAAACCCACAGCCCACATCATCCTAAATGGAGAGAACTGGAAGTATTCCCATTAAAATCAGAAACCAGACAAAGCTGTCCGCTATCTCCACTCCTTTTCACTATATGGATTAACACTCTTGATAGAAGAATAAGACAGGAGAAGGACATTGAAGGAGTACTAATCAGAAAAGAAAAGGTCAGGTTATCCCTACTTACAGACGATATGATATTACACATAAGAGATTCCAAAAACTCTACCAAAAAACTCCTAGAAATGATTAATACTTTTAGCCAAGAGGCAGGTTACAAAATCAGCCGACAAAAATCAGAAGCCCTTCAATATACTGTTAAAAAGCAATCAGAGAAATACCCTCAAAAGTAAATTATCTAGGAATAAACTTGACCAAAAACATTAAAGATCTCTATAACGAAACGTTTGAATCTTTGAAGAGATTGTGAAGACACCAGGAGGTGGAAAGATTTCCTGTGCTCATAGATTAGAAGAATTAACAGCCAGGCGTGGTGGCACATGCCTTTAATTCCCAGCATTCGGGAGGCAGAGGCAGGCGGATCTCTGTAAATTTGAGGACAGCCTGATCTACATGTGAGTTCCAGGACAGCTGGAGCTACAGGGAGACCATGTCTCCAAAAAACCAAAAATAAAAAAGAAGAATTAATATTTTGAAAATGCCCATCCTACAAAAACAATCTATAGAGTCAATGAAATCCCAATAAAAATCCTCATGACATTCTTTACAGAATTAGAAAAAAAAATCCTAAAATTCATGTGAAACCACAAAAGACTCTGGATAGACAAAACTATCATCAACACAAAGACCAATGCTAATGGATCACCACACCAGGTATCAAACTATAGTATAGAGCTATAGTCATAAAAACAGCATGGTACTGGCAAAAAAAGAGACATGGACCATAACTGAAGACCAAAATATGAGTGCATGCATTTCAGCCACCTGATATTTGATTTTAATTTTTTATTTATTATTTTCTTATGTGTATGAATGTCCTGTATGTCTGAATGTGTGTAGGTTGGTGTACCCTTGTCATGCAATGCCACAGAGGTCAGAAGAGGGTGTCGGATTCCCCTGGAACTGTCAGCCACCTAATATTTGACAAAGGCGCCAAGAACACACAATGGAGGAAAGAAAGCATCTTCAACAAATGGTGCTGGCAAAACTGGATCACCACCTGTAGAAGGATGAGAGAGAGAGAGAGAGAGAAAGAGAGAGAGAGAGAGAGAGAGAGAGAGAGAGAGAGAGAGATGACCAGTTGTGGAATTCTGTAATAGTCTCTATCAGTTAGAAAAAGAGATTTCTCTGATGAGTGGTGACTGGCATACTTGTCTGTAAATAGAAGGATCTATATTTAGTTTACAATAAGAAATTACATTTGTCTAGGGATGTGTCAGCATTAGGGGTTTCTCTAAGATCTATGACCTCTCCAGCCATGTGTATTTGGCTATGTTTATAGTAACACACATGAGTTTCCTTCCATTGAGAGGGCTTTAAGTCCAATTAGGTAGCTGTTGATTACCCCCAGATAAAAGTGCCACCACTGCACCATTACCCTTTGCTGTGTCAGTCACTGTGTGTGTGTGTGTGTGTGTATACACCTGCATGAGTTTATGTGCATGGACACCAGAAGAGGGTGGCAGATCCCCTGGAACTAGAGTTTCAGACGTTCTAAACTGCCATGTGAATGCTGGGAACTGAACCCAGATCCTCTCCAGGAGCAGTAAGTGCTCTTAACCATTGAGCCATCTCTTCAGCCCCATGTCACATGTTTTAATGTCTAAGTTCATGCACCTGTGTACACTGTCACCAAAAGCTGTGAGAAAAGGCAGTCAATGACGAAGTTGACTGATGGCAGCACAAGTTGGAACATGTAGGCATCGTCTTCATCACAGAGCACCAGTGCTGATCAATACTGCAGCAAGATCCAGGATCAAATATCTATACCTCACAAACCCAAATGTCCACCTTTAATGCAGTAGCTTCCTTCCCTGCTGCAGCACATGAACACGCTCAGACAAGGAGAAGAAACTGGAGGAAGTCGATCAGAAAAATTACTTCCCACTAAAGTGTCTTCTGTACAATTATTCTCCATGCCACAATCACCAGGTTCTTGGAGAATTCCCTGTGGCGCCCAGAAGGTTAGCCATGGGACCTGAAAGGATTACACGGAAATGCAAAAAAAAAAAACAAAAAACAAAACCAGGGGGCTCATGCAATTTCTTTACTTTTATTTCTCCTTCCATGAACGAGCACTGAAGGTACAGAGAACTCTGTTTTTATTCATTAAAGCAAAAGCTGAATATTTATAGAACAAAGAATAGTAATAAAGTGGCCAGAATAGAGTAGTTCAGTAAAACATAAGCAAGATAGCATTATCACCATAGTATGCCTTCCTCAGAAAACAACGTGTCTCCTGAGAAACGAGGGGGAGTACAAGCATTCCGGAGATAACTCCTCAGCCTGGTTTCTTGCATAAACTTTCTCCTGAGACAAGGCTGTCTAGGCAGACATGCTCAAGGTTACAGCTTAATTTACCAAGCATACAAGCATATTTAAAGTCATAGAAACACTATTTTACAGTCCCTACAACTTTTCACTTCTGGAAAAGTTGGAGACCTTAAAGATTTAAGGTGACTCAACCAATCTAAATTTTCCCTCACTGTATAAGAGAAAGACATAAGTACTGTGCACTGAACATTGAACAGCCTCCCTAAAGCACTCTGCAAAGTCAGAAAAATCCAACAATAAAGTGGAAATCTGCATCTGATTGGATCTCAACAAGAATGTGAAGTCATAAAATATTTGGGTCCAAGAGATAATAGAGACAAATAGACAATTTGGGTCTAATTATCCTACTGTCTTTCTTACTTTCTGTGATGGACAAGCTTGGCTGTCAACTTGACACACCTGGGAAAAGGAATCCTCAGTTGAGGAAATTCCCCATCAGACTGGCCTGTGGGCATGTCTGCAGGGCATTTTCTCAGTTGCCAATCACTGTAGGAGGCCGGCCCCTAGCCCGGTGGGCCTGGACTATATGAGAAAAACAGATGATGAGTGGAGAGATTGCTCTGTGGTTAAAAGCACGAGCTGTTCTTTCTGAGGACCTGGGTTTGGTTCCCAGCACCCACATGGCAAATAACAACTGTTCATAGCTTGAAATCCAGGAGACCCTCCATAGGCACTACATGTGCCATACACCTCGTACTTAAACATATGCAGGAAAACATTCATTCACATAAAATAAAAATAAATCATAAAAAAAGAAAAATAGCTGTGCAAGCCAAGGGAAGCAAGCCAGTAAGCAGCGTTCCTCCACGGTTACTGCTTCGTTTCTGTTCCGTGTTCCTGCCTTGAGTTTTGCCTTAGCTTTGATGATGGACTATAACCTATAAACAAGGTCTCTGTACCACACTGACTATTGGCTTATTAAGGAAGTATCCTGAGTAAAATATATATGTTTGCTAGGCACAGAGTCACAAAGGCTAATGTGCATGACTGTTCAGAAGCAGTACCACGGTATACCAGTTGACCATCTTTGTCTTAGCTCACCACAAAGCACTTGAAAATCAGTTTAAACAGCAAAGGTATATGAAGTACAGAGAATGCCTTCCAGATCTTCCAACTGTTATGATTTTTTTCTTAATGGAATCAAATGTTGCAACTGAATTTACGTCTAGGATTCACAGGCCTTCAGCCCTCTTCAAATTCTCTAAATCTCACTTAGAAATCTCTAAACTGTTTAAACCTTTAAATCAAAGCAGTGCTGCTTTTAAATAGTGAAAGCTAGAATAAGCTATGAGGAATTTAGAAAAACCTCTGGCAGCAAATAGGGTAGGCTTACTTTTCCTTGAATCTTCCAATTTTTCATTAAATTATCAACTTAACTCTTTCTCCAGGGTCCTTGTAATATAGTTCCTGGATTAAAACCTAAGCAATAAATTCATGTTTATCAAAGCCTATATACAAATATCCAACGAGCAAACACACAGAGAAAATTCTATAATCATGTTCAAATTCTTATCCTGTGATTTTAATGAAAATACATTTGATTCTCCTGCATTTATGCATCCGGTTAATATTTTTAAAATATTGTGTAATTGGTAGTACATTTAAGAATGGGTGGTAAATATTGCTATAACCACTAGCTCGGTTATCTTGATCAAAACAACATAAAATAACCTCTAAAATTCAAATGTTCTTTTTTCAGACAATCTCTTTGGTACAACTAGATTATTTAATATTATCTTTTAATCTTTTCATTCCTAGCCATCTGGACTAAAACAATTCTTTGATAACATAGATTTTTTTTCTCTTTACACTCAAAATCAGATCTGCACTAAATATCTTTCTGTATCTGAATCCTGAAAGCATTGTCTGGCTTAAAGTCAGTACTCAATAAATAAATATAAAGTGGACAAATGATTTCACAGTACATTTTTTCAGAAAAAAAAATGAAGCTTTTTTTTTTTACCAAAACTATCTAAGAGCTTCAAATAAATTTTCTGATGTATATATGATACACTACTCTTTAAAACAGATGTTACTGGGTATGTGATATTTACAATATGACAGGATATATAGCAATAGTAAAATGATTACTAATATAAAGCAGATTAAGAGAAAATATTTACATCTAAACACAAGCCAATTTATCTAGTTACATATGTAGGCTGTGCCAGGAAGAAAACATCTTCATGGTTTTTAGAAGTATTCTCTGATTGAAATTTTCAAACTTCAAAAAAGTAAAACCCTAGAAGTGTGTGTAGTCTTGGAGCCAATAGAGTTGGTGGGTTTGTGATGGGGAGGAAACTTCACTTCAGCAATAAAGACATGACTTCTAGGAATAACAACATAGTTTTCTGCAGTAGGTACTGTCCTTAGACTGCCATTTTTTAGTGTTTATCTACTGATAAAGTAAATGTGTGTCCAGCTGACAAATGTTCCCAGTCCTGGCAATACTCTAGTGGCTTTGTCTATATGTGGGGTAAGGATTTGAGTGTGCTGATCTGGCATCGAATACTACTTCTGACCCTAAGGGCACACAGTTCATTCCAGAGGCTGTTGCTCAATAACTTCTCCTAGCCTGGGATTGAATATTCCCTGGATGGCCCTGCCAACTTTATGTTGAATGTGCAATAGGGTAGTAGAAGTGGGGGCTGGAAAGACGGCTCAGCAGATAAGATCACTGGTTGTTCTTGCAGAGGACCCTGGTTCAGTTCCCAGCACCTACATGACAGCTAATAACCATTCTAACTCCAGTTCCAGGGGATCTGACACCCTCTTCTGATCTCCTGGGACATTGCATGGCAGGGGTGCACCTGCATGCAAGGGATACACTCATACACATAAAATAAAATAATAAAAAATATTTAAGGTAGTGGAGTGGCCTCCACCACTGTGAGTGGAATATCCAGTGTGGTGGCCCCTACCAGCTTTGGATTAAAGGTACACTAAAGTAGGGTGGTAGCCCCATGAGCCTTAGATTCATTGTTGTCTGAATATAGTGGGATGATCCTCACAAGTTCTGGACTGAATGTACACTAAAGGTAGTAGGGTGGCCCTTACCATCTTTGGATTGAACATACAGTGAGGTGCCCCTCCTTGCTTTGTCTGACTGTGCAGTGATGTGGCCCTTCCTCTCATTTGTGATTGGTGGGGCTAGTCAGACACACTGAAGGACTGTTTTCAAAAGCTCTACTTATTCTCAATTATGGCATGAAATTACTATTAAGCATCAATCATCTAATTTATTTATCTAAATGTGTCAATTTTTTCTTCCCATTTCCCATCACTGAACTCAGATCCCACAAGGACAGGAGGAACTTTCTTTCCATTCTTGAATGATTTACTTGGACATCCAGGGGATGAGTGCTGGCAAGGAGGGCTGTTGGTCCTCCCACAGAAGCTAAGCAGAGTCTCAACGGGACCATGTAGGCTCCTCAAAACACCCATCCTGGACTTCTCCCTATACCCCACCTTTCCGCATGTAGAAGATGAAACTGTAAACATTGTAACACAATCCCTCCCAATAGCTGTCAAGTTCAGAACCACAGACAGCACACAAACAAATCCATCAGGCCTAGACGTCAGCACTAGATAGGTGTGACTTCCCAGCACTGTGCCTGGCACAACTGTATATGCAGCAATGGCATTTATTATTTTTGATAACAAATCAAACTATATCAGATTTCCATTTGAAAAAGGAAAGGGATAAAGACATCAACAGGCATTTTGAGAAGGATGCGTACTTTGCTTCAGTAGCAATTTTAAGAGTGATACTGAGAGGACGAAGGACAAGAGTCCAGATGCTGGCTGCCTACAGGCAGAGGGGAATCAGCCAGCAGGTGCAGGATCCAAATTAGCCTCATGCTACTCTCTCAAAAATCCCAAGTCATTTCTGAAGGACAGACTTGACAGCTGAAGGGTCCTGACTTATGAAAACTGAACGTGACCATCCGAACAGCTCTGAGGCATCCAGATGTGTAGTACTCTATTGATGGCCTCCTGGAGAATGTGCATCCAGATGTGTTGTACTCTATTGACGGCCTCGTGGAGAATGTGCATCAAGATGTAGCCTGACCTCCCTGAGAGGAGGGACTCGAGGGCATGCTTCCTGCAGACTCTGCCACACCCCCCTAGGAGCTCATGCTGTCTGCTCCAAACATCACTCAGAGTGGCTCTGGCTCTGTGGAATGCTTCCTGAGGAGGAGTTGCTCAGCATGATGGTCTGGAAAGAGCCCCTTGGAGATTCAGAACAGATTTGAAAGACTTCAAAGGGGCTATGGTAGAGGAATGCTTTACTTTATTTGACAAAGCATGTTACAATTTTAAAAGTAAAACTTATGGGGCTGGAGAGATGGCTCAGCAGTTAAGAGGACTGGGGTTCGATTCCCAGCACCCACATGGCAGCTAAGAACCATCTTTGACTCCAGTTCCAGGGGAATCCTATACTCTCTTCTGACCTCCACAGCATTGCATGGCATGGGTCCACCAACCTACATGCAGACAGTACGCTCATATACATAAAAAAATATAAAGAGGGGGATAGAGAGATGGCCTAGCAGTTGAGAGTACTGACTGCTCTTGCAGAGGACCTTGATTCGATCCCCAGCACCCACATGGCAGCTGAGAACTGTCTTTGGCTCCAGTTCCAGGGGAATCCAACTCCATTTTCTGACCTCCACGGCATTGTACAACACGGGTGCGCAGACCTACATGCAGACAGTACATTCAAACACATAAAAATAAATAAAAATAAAATGTAATAAATAAATAAATAAATAATAAATTAAAAAAAATTCTCATACCTTTTAGCATCCTACTGAATTCCTTTATGGAAATATCTAGGGATGCTGTGGATGAAGCCCTTTAGAACCTTGGTAGAAAACATTATGTTTTTATTTTCATCAACTGCTAACTAAGAGTCAGCTCCCTCCAGTTAACAATGTCAGCAACTGACAGACAGGAACAAACAGTACTTCTGCTCTTGTCACCAAGAGACATCAAGCACATTTTCATTTTACATCAGAATAGTCACAGATCTCTCATACTTACCCTAGGCTGCTCCTAGATGACAAGGCATCCGTCTCCGAGAACACCATACACCTCTCAGCGCGCTGCTAGGCAGGCTGGTCAAGATGGGCTGTTCGTCTAAAGCTATGTCAAAAGCTTCTCATCAAAACACGAGACAGTATGAGGAAAATAAACAGCAGCATAGATGTCTGCAAAAACTTGGAGGGAGGAGATTATGCCATCAGGATCAGGGTGAGGGGCCACACCACTGTCTCCTCTGCTGTCACGTGCAGCTGGTGGGTCTCAGTGCCACAGGTGCAGCTCTGCTGGCTGTCACAGTCTACACTGGAAAGAAAAACCATAGAACAAAGAAAGGACAGGAGCCTTCCTTAGACACCTGTGTGTCTAATTCTAGGTTTAAAAGGATAATGGAGGGTCAGCGGAATGGCTCAGCAATGCTCGCTTCCAAGCCTAATGACCCAGACATTGGAATGAGAGACATGAGTCCACAAATGGTATATTTACGGGCTGTGGGACGTGCACACACAAATACACACAGTAAATGAATAACTGTAAAACACAGAAAGGACAAGGGAACACTCAGGGATCATCAGAGTCGCTGGTTCTACAGGCAGGGAGTACAGCAGTCACAAGGGAGCGAGAGGCCAGCATCCTGTCCTGCAGCTTGTCTGCAAATGTGTACTAGATTCACGTTCCCCTCTGGCACTGGGAGGACAGAGCCTCATGCTCACTTTATCACAAAGGATGAGACTCATGAATGAAGCTGATGAACAGGAGGGAAAGCTATCAAGATCTCATGTCACCATACCAGAGCAAATGCTTGTGGAGAAGTGATTTTACACACATTTTTTTTCCACATAGGCTGGAGAAGACAGCCTGGGGTACACCCATAAACGCAGCAATCACATTCAATATATCGTCCACGGAAGGAAAGAAACCCTTCAAACTACTGGTGTTCTTTATGAAAGTGGTTATTTCTAAAGACCACCAGCGCCTGGAGCCCCAACACAGAACACTGGGATCTGGATTTCTGAGCCAGGACACCGTCTCTTCCCACTCCCACGAGTGTTCTCTGAAGCTGGGGTGGACAAGGACACCTTGGGGTCACTGTTAGCTCAACCTTCCATCGGTCACAGTGTCAACAGCTCACAAGGACCAGGAAGTCCAACGACTTAACCAGACTATCAGTTGAGGTTTTGTTACTTAAGTCTGCAATTCGTTGCCTGCTGTGATCAGTCCAACTGCTAGACAGAATCTCTGCAGTGACTTACCCTTCCTAGCCCACCTGCGTATGCTGAGGGCAGAACTACTACAGGTAATGATTCCATTCCCTGGGGGGAAAATTCTCCCTATCATGTAGAAGGCCTGGAAAAGGTAAGGGAGAAAAGAGTGAGCTTTCATGTCCAGAGAACCAGATTCCGCAGTCTGAATGGTCTGCCAGTTTTCTGTATGGTTTTGGACACATTACATAAACTGCAATACTGGATTATGAAGATCAAGATTTTTATTTTTATTTTTTAATTTATTATTGGTATTAAACTATTTCCATATATCATACATCACTCTCAATAGAATTTAGAGTCACTTCCCTTTCCATGCCGCCCACCCCACCTGAGTTCCTGCATTCTGCCATACATGTCTTGCATTTTTTCCAAGTCTTTCCAGAGGTTTTTTTTTTTTTTTCCAAAGCAGAGGTTTATTGTTTTGCAGAGAACTTCACTATTTCAGTTTTTTACCCCTGTTCTTTTGTTGTTGTTGTTCTCTCCAGAGAACAATACAACTTGCAATGCAAGCTGACTATCTGACTATCATATAATGCAAGCTGACTATCTGACCTGAGTTGGAAATTTTTTTTTTTTTTTTGCTAAAAGATGTCATGTTCTCCCCAAGGAAGTGCTTGAAGAGTCCTCCTTGGCAAGCCAAACAACCATCAATCCTGCCCCCGTGCTCCACACTGGGGTCCCTCCCCCCCAGGGTCACCCAAATGAGGTCCAGCAGGCATGTGTCCTGTCTTGATCTTCCCGCACTGGCCTCCATGACACAGCCTGGGTAGTCCAACAATGGCAGTCTACACTCTGAAGAGGCTGAAGTCCCAGTAGCTGCTCAGCCCACAAGTTGGATATCTCAGCAGTCCCCATCTGGCATTGAAGGTTTGGAGGATTCTTGGAGAGACATGAGTCTTCAGTCTGTATTGGAGGGTTAAAAAAGCTGTGTCTCAGGCTGGAGAGATGGCCTAGCGGTTAAGAGCACCAACTGCTCTTGCAGAGGACCTGGGTTCAATCCCCAGCACCCACATGGCAGCTGAGAACCGTCTGTAACTCCAATTCCAGGAGAACTCCAGTTCCAGGGAAATCCGACACCCTCTTCTGACCTCCGCAGCATTGCAAGACACAGGAACACAAACCTACAAGCAGACAGTACATTCATACACATACAAAAATAAATAAAAATTTTTAAAAAGCTGTGTCTCATATCTTCAAAGAATGACAAAAGCAGTGGCAGCCACAGTGTAGATGCACTTGGCAGTAAGAATTGAAGACTGGTGAAACAACAGTGCTCTTTTTTTTTCTTTTTGTCTGTTACTAAGATCTCAACTTTTATATCTGAAGTACAATTTCTCAGACCTTACTGATTATTTATTTCTGGTTATACTTTCCTTTTGGATGTTTTAGGCCACACAGTTATCCCAGACTAACCAAGGTTTTTGTTTTCTCAAGGTCAGTTGAGAATCTGGTCCTCAGCGGTCACTCAGGTTTTTTTTGAGGGGGGGGCTCTGGGTCTTTTCCATTTTTCATTTACCAGATCCATCCACTCGAGGACAAAATCAGGTCTTGCTAGACCAGGCTTCCCTTTCTGAAGCATGAGCGGACTTTCCTCTTTATAGACTGGACACTGGCTGAAGTCCCATTAGTGGATCTCCAAGACCTCCCTGAACAGGAAGACTGGTGACCCACATTTGCAGGACATTTCAAGAGATGCCCCCCCCCATGCATAGTCCCCTAGACTTAGTTGACCTCTGAGGGCAAGGAACAAAGTTATCCCTTAGGTCCCTCTGCCAAATGGGTATGGGAACTAAGTATGGTCCTTAAGCACCAGGAAAGGCTAAGTTA
This sequence comes from Rhizomys pruinosus, assembly GCA_009823505.1. Lineage (NCBI taxonomy): Eukaryota > Metazoa > Chordata > Mammalia > Rodentia > Spalacidae > Rhizomys > Rhizomys pruinosus. Next base: position 5,860,826 of record VZQC01013763.1, on the reverse strand, counting down.
CACCAGCCTGATACATCATACCTATAATAAAATTCTACATTCTGAAAAAAACTGTGTTATTTCCATTTCATATTTCTTGATTCGAATTTTTACATTTTAACTTTGTTACTCTAACTTATGTATACATGCCCACCATCATATACCAAAAATCCATAGTCTGAAAATAAATGGTAGGTTAGTTCTAGAACCTGTCTAGGGATTCACAATATAAGAGCACAGTTGTTTTCAGATCATGAGGATTATAATACTGATGTTGCTCAGTTTGCCTTACAACTAGGTACTTGGTGCTAGCATCCACAGATGAGGGATACCATTCGTCTTTTGTTTTTCTGGGACTGTGTTACTTCACTTAACATAATATCTTCTGGTTCCATCCATTTACCTGCAAAGTTCATGATGTCATCTTTCTTTACCACTGCATAGAACTCCATTCTGTAGAGGTACCACGTTTTCTCTATCCACTCATCGGTTGAGGGGCACTTGGGTTGGTTCCAGCTCTTCACTATTGTGAAGAGAGCTGCAATAAACATGGCTGTACATGTATCTCTGCAGAAGGATACACAGAAGTGGTATGACTGGGTCAGGTGGTGGGCTCATTTTGACTCCTTAAGGGTTCTCCACACTGCTTTCCATAGTGGCTGTATGAGTTTGCATTCCCACCAGCAGTGGATGAGTGTTCCCCTTTCCCCCACAACCTCTCCAGCATTTGGTATTGTGCTGGATAGCTTTAGTGTCAACTTGACACACCTGGGTTGAGGGAGCCTCAACTGGGGAATTGGCTCCATTGGATTGGCCTGTGGCCACATCTGTGGAGTATTGTCTTGATGGTCAAGCAGTGTGGGAGGACCCAGTCCACAATGAGTACTGCCACCCTGGGCAGGTTGTGGTGTACCGTAAAAGAAGGTGGGCTGGGCATGAGCCAGAGGAGCAAGCCAGTGAGCAGCATTCCTCCATGGCCTGTGCTTCAGCTCCTGCCTCCAGGTTCCTGCCCTGAGTTCCTGCCTTGGGCTCCCTAAGTGATGAACTGTGACCCAGGAGATGTAAGCTGAATAAACCCTTTCCTCCCCAACTTGGTGTCGGTCAGAGTGTTTTGTCACAGCAATGGAAGACAAACTAGAAATCGGTACCAGGAGTGGGGTATTGCTGTGACAGACCTGACCTTGGTGTTTTGGGGACGGATTGTGGAGGTGTTTGGAACTTTGGGCTGGGAAGATCATTGAATGCCTAAAGATTGTTGCTGTGGAGCTTGGAGCAGTTTTGCTGAAGGATTTGTAGAAGACGGAGGCCTGGCTTGTGAAGTTTCTAGTTTCAAAGGGAAGCAGAGATCATCAGGACTGTTTAATCTGTGGGTTCTAGTCAGCTGGGGCTGAAGAATCAGCTGTAACAAGAGACCAGAACATGAAGTGAAATCTTTGTTGTACTGGGACAATTGATGCTGGTTAGCTGGGGCTGAAGAATCAGCTGTAAGTAACAAAAGATCAGCATCACTGTGGTGAAATCTTCTGGGAACAATTTCTTCAGGGTCAGCAGACAGAAGCTGTGTTCCAGGAAGGGCCTGAGCCTCCATCTCAAGCCAGAAGCAGGACTTGGTAACATGTAAGAGTCTCCTATATGGTTCTGGTGTTGAAATTTGAGGGGCTCACAGAGAGCAGCCGAGGCTTGGAACTGTGAGAGGTCAGGAAAGACCATTGGTGGAAGTGCACCTCGGTTGCAGTGAAGACCTCAGGATTGCAGGGGTCATGGAGAGAAGCTGAGGCTTTGCACCAGAAGAGGTCAGAAGAGACCATTGGTGAAGATGCTGCCTCAGTTTCAGTGGTGACCCCAGCTTTTTGAAGATGCCAGGACCATGGGATGACTACCAAGAGCAGCAGCAGGTAGGAAATGGAGTCAGCCTGGGTCTGTGAGATGAGCTGTGTGTGCCACGGATGGGCAGAGTCAGAGAGGGGGAGCTGCCAAATCCCTTTGGAGCCCAGAAGATCATGAGTGAATCCCAGGTGTCCAGCCTTGAGCTACTTTGCTGGACTTAGGTTTTGTTTGAGTGTGCCTGATTCTTCTCTTTGAAATAAGACAGTACTTGTTTTGGATTTTACAGCAGCCCACAGTTAAGAGACTTTTAATAGACTGTGAACTTTTAAGTGTTTGGACATTTTAAGGACTGTGGGGCTTTTAATGTTGTACTGTCTTAGGCTGTGATTAATGTTAACATCATACTTTGGAGATAAGAACTGGAAAGGCGGTGGTTTAATAGTGATGTGTTTTGTGTGTCAAGTTGACAAGGGGTCAATTGTGCTGGTTAGTTTTACTGTCAACTTGATAAACCTGGGTTGAGGGAGCCTCAACTGGGGAATTGGCTCCATTGGATTGGCCTGTGGCCACATCTGTGGAGTATTGTCTTGATGGTCAAGCAGTGTGGGAGGACCCAGCCCACACTGAGTGGTGCCACCCTGGGCAGGTTGTTGTGTACCGTATAAGAAGGCGGGCTAGGCATGAGCCAGAGGAGCAAGCCAGTGAACAGCATTCTTCCATGGCCTGTGCTTCAGCTCCTGCCTCCAGGTTCCTGCCCTGAGTTCCTGCCTTGGGCTCCCTAAGTGATGAACTATGACCCAGGAGATGTAAGCTGAATAAACCCTTTCCTCCCCAACTTGATATTGGTCAGAGTGTTTTGTCACAGCAATGGAAGAAAAACTAGAAATCGGTACCAGGAGTGGGGTATTGCTGTGACAGACCTGACCTTGGCATTTTGGGGAAGGATTGTGGAGGTGTTTGGAACTTTGGGCTGGGAAGATCATTGAATGCCTAAAGACTGTTGCTGTGGAGCTTGGAGCAGTTTTGCTGAAGGATTTGTAGAAGATGGAGGCCTGGCTTGTGAAGTTTCTAGTTTCAAAGGGGAGCAGAGATCATCAGGACTGTTTAATCTGTGGGTTCTGGTCAGCTGGGGCTGAAGAATCAGCTGTAAGTAACAAGAGACCAGAACATGAAGTGAAATCTTTGTTGTACTGGGACAATTGATGCTGGTTAGCTGGGGTTGAAGAATCAGCTGTAAGTAACAAGAGACCACCATCACTGTGGTGAAATCTTCTGGGAAGAATTTCTTCAGGGTCAGCAGACAGAAGCTGTGTTCCAGGAAGGGCCTGAGCCTCCATCTCAAGCCAGAAACAGGACTTGGTAACATGTAAGAGTCTCCTATATGGTTCTGGTGTTAAAATTTGAGGGGGTCACAGAGAGCAGCCGAGGCTTGGAACTGTGAGAGGTCAGGAAAGACCATTGGTGGAAGTGCACCTCGGTTGCAGTGAAGACCTCAGGATTGCAGGGGTCATGGAGAGAAGCTGAGACTTTGCACCAGGAGAGGTCAGAAGAGACCATTGGTGAAGGTGCTGCCTCAGTTTCAGTGGTGACCCCAGCTTTTTGAAGATGCCAGGACCATGGGATGACTACCAAGAGCAGCAGCAGGTAGGGAATGGAGTCAGCCTGGGTCTGTGAGATGAGCTGTGTGTGCCACGGATGACAGAGTCAGAGAGGGGGAGCTGCCGAAACCCTTTGGAGCCCAGAAGATCGTGAATAAATCCCAGATGTCCAGCCTTGAGCTACTTTGCCGGACTTAGGTTTTGTTTGCGAGTGCCTGATTCTTCCATTTGAAATAAGACAGTACTTGTTTGGGATTTTACAGTTAAGAGACTTTTTTTTTATTGATGCTTTGCGTATTTCATACATCATTTTCCAATTCAGTTCAGGCATATTTCCCTTTCCCTTCCCCCTGCACCCCACCCCACCCCATCCCAGATCATGCATTCTGCCATAACTGTCCTGCATCTTTCTCTCAGTTTTTTTTTTCATTTTTTAGCAATAAGTGATAATTTGTGAGTATAAGCATCCTTCATGTAAAACAAATCCTGGACAAACTGTCAGCCCATGAAAGGAAACAGCCAGAATTGACCAGAGTCCAAGACAACAGCTCCAGAGAAAATAGACTATTTTGCTTCTCATCCATCTGTGCCCCTTTTCTAAGCCTAGGGAACAATCTGCGGAAGAGGGGACATGATAGAATGTAAGGGCTGAGATTGGGGTGAATGGTGAAACTACAGCAATATAGTCTGGACACTCATTTGATCAACTTGACTGAACATAAAAGCCCCCCCCACCGCTGGATGGTGGGGCTGTGGGGGATTGGACATAACAGCCTGCAAATTGGTTTTACAGTTAAGAGACTTTTAATAGACTGTGAACTTTAAGTGTTTGGACATTCAAAGGACTGTAGAGCTTTTAAGGTTGTACTATCTTACGTTGTGATTAATGTTAACATCATATTTTGGAGATAAGAACTGGAAAGGTGGTGATTTAATACTGATGTGTTTTGTGTGTCAAGTTGTCAAGGGGTCAATTGTGCTGGTTAGCTTTAGTGTCAACTTGACACACCTGGGTTGAGGGAGCCTCAATTGGGGAATTGGCTCCATTGGATTGTCCTGTGGCCACATCTGTGGAGTATTGTCTTGATGGTCAAGTAGTGTGGGAGGACCCAGCCCACAATGAGTGGTGCCACCCTGGGCAGGTTGTTGTGTACCATATAAGAAGGCAGGCTGGGCATGAGCCAGAGGAGCAAGCCAGTGAACAGCATTCCTCCATGGCCTGTGCTTCAGCTCCTGCCTCCAGGTTCCTGCCCTGAGTTCCTGCCTTGGGCTCCCTAAGTGATGAACTGTAACCTAGGAGATAAGCTGAATAAACCCTTTCCTCCCCAACTTGGTGTCAGTAAGAATGTTTTGTCACAGCAATGGAAGACAAACTAGAACAGGTATCATTTGTTTTCTTGACCCTAGCCACCCTATGGGAGTGACATGATCTTAAAGTGGTTTTGATTCGCATTTCCTTAATTATTAGCGATGTTGAAGATGTTGAGCACTTTTTCAGATGTTTCTCAGCCATCTCTATTTCCTCACTTGTGAAGTCTCTGTTCAGCTATGTTCATCTTTTGAGTAGGTCATTAGTTTTCCTCTTTATTTTTTGAGTAGTTTATATATTCTGGAAGTTACTGCTCTGTAAGATGTATCAGCAGTGAAGGTTTCCTCCCACTCTGTGGGTTTTCTCTTCACTTCCCTAATTGTTTCTTTTGCTGTATAGAAACTTTTGAGTTTAATAAGGTCCCACTTGTCAATTGTCGACCTTATTTCCTGTGCAGCTGCTGTCTGATTTAGAAAGTCTTTTCCTATGCTTTTGTCTTGTATGTTGCTGCCAACTTTTTCTTCTATCACCTTCAGAGTTTTGGGTTTCACATTGAGGTCTTTGATCCATTTGGAGTTTATTTTTGTACAGGGTGAGAGGTAGGGGTTTAATTTTATTCTTCTACAAGTGATCCAGTTTTGCCAACACCATTTGCTAAAGATGTTGCCTTTCCTCCATTGAGTCTTTTTGGCCCCCTTATCAAATATGAGGTAGTTGAAACTGTGTGTGCTCAAGTTTAGGTCTTCAGTTTTGTTTTATTGGTCTATAGGGTCTGTTTTATGACAGTACCAGGCTGTTTTTATTACTATAGCCCTGTAGTATAGTTTAAAGTCTGTTATAGAGATCCCCTTGTATTGCTCTTTTCACTGAGGGTTGCTTTGGCTATTCAGGGTCTTTTGTTTTTCCATACGAATTTAAGGATTTTTTTTTTCCAAACATATGAAGAAACTCTTGGGGATTGTAATTGAGATTGCATTGAATCAGTATATTAATTTGGGTAGAATGGAAATTTTTACTACATTAATTTTTCCAATCCATGAACATGGGAGATCTTTCCATCTTCTGATGTCTTCTTCAATCTCCTTCTTCAGGGGTTTATAATTCTTGTTGTAGAGATCTTTGGTGTCTTTGGTTAGGTTTGTTCCTAGGTATTTTATGGTTTTTGAGGCCATTGTGAGTGGGAAGGTGTACTAGTCACTTTTCTGTTGCTGTGATAAAGCACCATGACCAAGGAACTTATAAAAGGAAGAGTTTATTTGAGCTTACGATTGACGGTTCCAAGGAATTAGAGTCCATTGTGGTGGGAGGCATGGCGGCTGGATCTGGAGCAGCATGCCGAGGGTCACATCTCGAAAGAGCACAGGAAGCAGAGAGAGAGAGCAACTTAGACCATGAGGCTTGTGAAAACTCACTAAGCCTGCCCACAGTGACACACTTCCTCCAGCACGGCCACACACCCCAAGACCTCCAAAAACAGCGCCACCAACTGGAGACAAACGTCTGAATACCTAGAGCCTATGGGGGACACTCATTCAAACCACCACAGAAGGTCTTGTATTCCTTCTTCAGTTGCTTGTTATTGGTGTAAAGAAATGCTACTGATTTTTCTAGGTTAGTTTTGTATCCTGACACTTTACTGAAACTCTTAATCATTTCTAGGAGTTTTTAGCATCCCTTGGGTAAACTAACACATCATCTGCAAAGAGGGACAGTTTGACTTCCTCTTTTCCAATTAGCACTACTTTAATTTCCTTTTCTTGCCTTATTGCCCTAGCCAGTGTTTCAAGCACTATATTGAAGAAGACTGGCAACAGGGGACAGCCTTGCTGAGTTCCTACCTTTAATGGGAATCCTTCTAACTTTTCTCCATTTAGGATGATGTTGGCTGTGGTTTTCTTGTATATGGCTTTGATTATGTTGAGGAATGATCCCTCCAGTCAATTCCCTCTAGGACTTTAAGCATGAAGAGGTGTTGGATTTTGTTGAAGGCTTTTTCAGCATCAATTGAGATGATCATGTAGTTTTTGTCCTTCAGTCCATTTATGTGTTTTATGATATTTACTGATTTTCATTGTTGAACCATCCCTGCATCTCTGGTATGAATCCAATTTGGTCATGGTGGATGATCTTCTTGATGTGGGTCTGTATGCGATTTGCAAGTATTTTGCTGAGAATTTTTGCATCTGAGTTCATTAATGAGATGGGTCTATAGTTCTCTTTTTTGGTTGTATCTTTACCTGGTTTTGGTATTAGAGTGATGCTGGCTTCATAGAAGAAATTTGGGAGATTTCTCTCTACTTGTATCCTTCTGAACAATTTGAGTAATAATGGTTGTAAGACCTCTTTAAATGTTTTATAGAATTGTGCTGTGAAACCATCTGGGCCTGGGCTTTTTTTAGTTGGGAGACTTTTTATTACATCTTCAATTTCCTCAAGTATTACAGGTTTGTTTATGTTGTCAATCTCTTCTTGGTTTAGCTTTGGTGATTCCCAGGATTTCAGATATTCATCCATTTCTCTTAGGTTTTCAAATTTAGTAGAGTATAGGTTTTTGAAGTATTCCCGTATGATTCCTGAATCTTTTCATTGTCTGTTGTGATGTTTCCCCTTTGATCACGAATTCTATTGATTTGGAGTTGCTCTTTCTTTCTTTTGGTTAACTGGGCTAGATGTTTATCTATCTTGTTTATTCTTTCAAAGAACCAAGTTTTGGATTTGTTGATTTTTTGTATTGTTTTCTTTGTTTCTATTTCATTGATTTCATTGATTTTTTTGTTATGTCTTCCTGTCTGTTGTTTGGGGTTTATTTGCTGTTGTCTTTCAAGTGTTTTTAGTTGCAGTGTTAGCTCATTTTTTGTGCTCTTTCTATTTTTTTAACGTAGGCACCCAGGGCTATAAACATCCCTCTTAGGACTGCTTTTAAGGTCTCCCATAGGTTTTTTTTTGTTGTATTGTCATTGTCATTTAGTTCCAGGAATGCTTTTATTTCTTTCTTTATTTCTTCCTTGACCTTCCATTATTCAGGAGTGTGTTATTTAGTCTCCATATGTCCGTGTAGGTACTAGGGCTTATCTTAGTGTTGATATTGAGCTTTATTGCACTGTGGTCTGATAGAATGCATGAAATTATTTTAATTTTTTTGTATTTGCTGAGTTTTTTTTCTGTGTCCCAGTATGTGGTCAATTCTGGAGAATGTTCCATGGGGTGCTGAGTTAGAAAGTGTATTCTCGGGGCTGGAGAGATAGCCTAGCGGTTAAGAGCACCGACTGCTCTTGCAGAGGACCCGGGTTCGATCCCCAGCACCCACATAGTGGACGAGAGCCATCTGAGACTCCACTTCCAGGAGAACTCCAGCTCCAGGGGGATCCGAGACCCTCTTCTGACCTCCATGGCATTGCATGACACGGGTGCACAGACTTGCATGCAGACAGTACATTCATACACATACATAAATAAATTTTAAAAAAAGGCTCACTTGAGCTTTAAAAAAAGAAAGTGTATTCTCTAGTGCTTGGATGGAATATTTAGTAGAGATCCATTTGCTGTATCATATTGTTCAGTTCAGATGTCTCTCTGTTTATTCTTCATCCACTTAATCTGTCCAAGAGGCTCAGTGAGGTACTGAAGTCCCCTACTATGAGTGTGCTGGGGTTAATCTGTGCCTTGAGGTCCTATAGAGTTGAGTTTATAAAGATCAGTCCACCGGAGTTTGGTGCATATATATTCATGATTGTGAAGTCTTCATGGTTAATTTTCACTTTGATAAGGATGTAATGGCCCTCTTTGTCTCTTCTGATTGCTTCTACTTTGAAGTCTATTTTGTCTGATATTAAAATAGCAACTCCTGCTTTCCTTTTGGTACCATTTGCTGGGAATATCTTTTTCCATCCTTTCACTTTCAGTTGGTGCCTATCCTTGAGGGTGAGATGGGTTTCTTGTAGACAGCATATAGATGGATTCTGTTTCCTAATCCATTCTCCCAGTTTATGCCTTTTGATTGGGGAGTTTAGTTCGTTAATATTTAAGGTTATAATTGAGAGATGTGTGTTGCTTCCTTTCACCTTATTATCCATTTGCATTTTGGGGCTAGGTTTCTACTTCTTCAGTTATGCCTTTAGTAATTTCTCTTTCAAGGTGCCTGGGGATACTTGCTCCTCTCATCTGTCCTTTGAATTGCTTCAGGTATTTTCTGAAGGTTTGGTTTTCCAGACATGTATTCTTTCATCTTGTTTATGTCATGGGAGATTTTTCTCTTTCCCTCAACTAGAATTGACATTTTTGCTGGGTATAGTAACCTGGGTTGGCATTTGTGGTCATTTAACACTGGGAATGCTTTAGTCCATATTCTTCTTGCTTTCATCATTTTCACTAAGAAGTCAGCTGTAATTATGATAGGTTTCCCCTTATACGTAACTTGTTGTTTTTCTCTTGTGGCTTTCAGAATTTTGTCTTTGTTTTGGGTGTCTAGCATTTTAACTATGATATGGCATGGGAAGTTTCTTTTCTGGTCTTGTCTATTTGGTGTTCTATGTGCGTCTTATATTTGTATGGGTTTGTATTTGTTTAGTTTGGGAAATTTTTCATCTATTATTCTGTTGACAATCTGATCAATACCATTCTCTGGGATTCTTCTCTTTCCTCTATCCCTATGATGCACAGGTTTAATCTTTTCATAGTGTCCCACACTTCCTGGTTGTTCCACTCTTGAGTATTTTTTTAATTTTTTATAGTCTTTACTTGAGCTTGTTAGTTGTTCTGTGTTATCTTCCAGGTCTGATATTCTTTTTTCTGCTTCCTCCATTCTGCTTCTGAGGCTTTTTCCCATTCTTTCCTCTTGATTGGATGAGTGTTCAATTTCCTTTTTCATTTCATCCTGTGTTTTCTTTTGTATTTCCCCTTCCTTTTGGAGCTTCTCAATCCCTTCTTGTAGCTCCTTGCTTCACTGGTTGGTTTCCTTTTCATTTCAGCATGGGATCTTTTCAGTGCTTCCACTTTCTTCTGGAGTTCATCATTTTTTCCCTCTAGCTCTTTCCACAGTTTGTCATTTTTCTACTTTTAGTTCTTTCCAAAGTTTGTCATTCTTTCCCTCTAGGTCTTTTCTGAGTTTTTCATTCTCTGCCCTTAGTTCTATCATTTATTTGAATATATCTGTGATTGTTTTATGATCTGTGTCCTGGGCTTCCTCAAGGGAGTTCCCATTGTGGGAATCCTCCACAGGCTCAGTAGAGTTTAGTGTGGAATTATTCTGTGCTTTTCCTATATTGTTCTTTCATTGTGCTCTTGGCATGTGGGTTTCCTTTCACCTGTGTTCCAATGCAAATCTCAAATGCCTCTTCACTGTGTTGAAGGATTGCTTTCCTTTCCTTGATTCCTTCAGATGCCTTCATTGTATTCTCCTTGTTTATGAAATGTTGATGTGTCTAGATTTCAGGCTTTCAGTTTTGGTTATATATTGGGAGGTATAGTTAACTCTTCTCTTTCTATTCTGCAAAAACTGGGTAGGTAACAACCCATATGAAACAATCTGAGCACTGTACTCCCTCTGCTGCCAGCCAGTTCCTCAAGGTTGGTTATAGGGCTTACTGGACACTCCCTCCTGAATTCCAGTTGGGGGTTAGGGATTACCTGCTTAGCCTGTGCCCCAGTACCCNTTTAGCTTTGGTGATTCCCAGGATTTCAGATATTCATCCATTTCTCTTAGGTTTTCAAATTTAGTAGAGTATAGGTTTTTGAAGTATTCCCGTATGATTCCTGAATCTTTTCATTGTCTGTTGTGATGTTTCCCCTTTGATCACGAATTCTATTGATTTGGAGTTGCTCTTTCTTTCTTTTGGTTAACTGGGCTAGATGTTTATCTATCTTGTTTATTCTTTCAAAGAACCAAGTTTTGGATTTGTTGATTTTTTGTATTGTTTTCTTTGTTTCTATTTCATTGATTTCATTGATTTTTTTGTTATGTCTTCCTGTCTGTTGTTTGGGGTTTATTTGCTGTTGTCTTTCAAGTGTTTTTAGTTGCAGTGTTAGCTCATTTTTTGTGCTCTTTCTATTTTTTTAACGTAGGCACCCAGGGCTATAAACATCCCTCTTAGGACTGCTTTTAAGGTCTCCCATAGGTTTTTTTTTGTTGTATTGTCATTGTCATTTAGTTCCAGGAATGCTTTTATTTCTTTCTTTATTTCTTCCTTGACCTTCCATTATTCAGGAGTGTGTTATTTAGTCTCCATATGTCCGTGTAGGTACTAGGGCTTATCTTAGTGTTGATATTGAGCTTTATTGCACTGTGGTCTGATAGAATGCATGAAATTATTTTAATTTTTTTGTATTTGCTGAGTTTTTTTTCTGTGTCCCAGTATGTGGTCAATTCTGGAGAATGTTCCATGGGGTGCTGAGTTAGAAAGTGTATTCTCGGGGCTGGAGAGATAGCCTAGCGGTTAAGAGCACCGACTGCTCTTGCAGAGGACCCGGGTTCGATCCCCAGCACCCACATAGTGGACGAGAGCCATCTGAGACTCCACTTCCAGGAGAACTCCAGCTCCAGGGGGATCCGAGACCCTCTTCTGACCTCCATGGCATTGCATGACACGGGTGCACAGACTTGCATGCAGACAGTACATTCATACACATACATAAATAAATTTTAAAAAAAGGCTCACTTGAGCTTTAAAAAAAGAAAGTGTATTCTCTAGTGCTTGGATGGAATATTTAGTAGAGATCCATTTGCTGTATCATATTGTTCAGTTCAGATGTCTCTCTGTTTATTCTTCATCCACTTAATCTGTCCAAGAGGCTCAGTGAGGTACTGAAGTCCCCTACTATGAGTGTGCTGGGGTTAATCTGTGCCTTGAGGTCCTATAGAGTTGAGTTTATAAAGATCAGTCCACCGGAGTTTGGTGCATATATATTCATGATTGTGAAGTCTTCATGGTTAATTTTCACTTTGATAAGGATGTAATGGCCCTCTTTGTCTCTTCTGATTGCTTCTACTTTGAAGTCTATTTTGTCTGATATTAAAATAGCAACTCCTGCTTTCCTTTTGGTACCATTTGCTGGGAATATCTTTTTCCATCCTTTCACTTTCAGTTGGTGCCTATCCTTGAGGGTGAGATGGGTTTCTTGTAGACAGCATATAGATGGATTCTGTTTCCTAATCCATTCTCCCAGTTTATGCCTTTTGATTGGGGAGTTTAGTTCGTTAATATTTAAGGTTATAATTGAGAGATGTGTGTTGCTTCCTTTCACCTTATTATCCATTTGCATTTTGGGGCTAGGTTTCTACTTCTTCAGTTATGCCTTTAGTAATTTCTCTTTCAAGGTGCCTGGGGATACTTGCTCCTCTCATCTGTCCTTTGAATTGCTTCAGGTATTTTCTGAAGGTTTGGTTTTCCAGACATGTATTCTTTCATCTTGTTTATGTCATGGGAGATTTTTCTCTTTCCCTCAACTAGAATTGACATTTTTGCTGGGTATAGTAACCTGGGTTGGCATTTGTGGTCATTTAACACTGGGAATGCTTTAGTCCATATTCTTCTTGCTTTCATCATTTTCACTAAGAAGTCAGCTGTAATTATGATAGGTTTCCCCTTATACGTAACTTGTTGTTTTTCTCTTGTGGCTTTCAGAATTTTGTCTTTGTTTTGGGTGTCTAGCATTTTAACTATGATATGGCATGGGAAGTTTCTTTTCTGGTCTTGTCTATTTGGTGTTCTATGTGCGTCTTATATTTGTATGGGTTTGTATTTGTTTAGTTTGGGAAATTTTTCATCTATTATTCTGTTGACAATCTGATCAATACCATTCTCTGGGATTCTTCTCTTTCCTCTATCCCTATGATGCACAGGTTTAATCTTTTCATAGTGTCCCACACTTCCTGGTTGTTCCACTCTTGAGTATTTTTTTAATTTTTTATAGTCTTTACTTGAGCTTGTTAGTTGTTCTGTGTTATCTTCCAGGTCTGATATTCTTTTTTCTGCTTCCTCCATTCTGCTTCTGAGGCTTTTTCCCATTCTTTCCTCTTGATTGGATGAGTGTTCAATTTCCTTTTTCATTTCATCCTGTGTTTTCTTTTGTATTTCCCCTTCCTTTTGGAGCTTCTCAATCCCTTCTTGTAGCTCCTTGCTTCACTGGTTGGTTTCCTTTTCATTTCAGCATGGGATCTTTTCAGTGCTTCCACTTTCTTCTGGAGTTCATCATTTTTTCCCTCTAGCTCTTTCCACAGTTTGTCATTTTTCTACTTTTAGTTCTTTCCAAAGTTTGTCATTCTTTCCCTCTAGGTCTTTTCTGAGTTTTTCATTCTCTGCCCTTAGTTCTATCATTTATTTGAATATATCTGTGATTGTTTTATGATCTGTGTCCTGGGCTTCCTCAAGGGAGTTCCCATTGTGGGAATCCTCCACAGGCTCAGTAGAGTTTAGTGTGGAATTATTCTGTGCTTTTCCTATATTGTTCTTTCATTGTGCTCTTGGCATGTGGGTTTCCTTTCACCTGTGTTCCAATGCAAATCTCAAATGCCTCTTCACTGTGTTGAAGGATTGCTTTCCTTTCCTTGATTCCTTCAGATGCCTTCATTGTATTCTCCTTGTTTATGAAATGTTGATGTGTCTAGATTTCAGGCTTTCAGTTTTGGTTATATATTGGGAGGTATAGTTAACTCTTCTCTTTCTATTCTGCAAAAACTGGGTAGGTAACAACCCATATGAAACAATCTGAGCACTGTACTCCCTCTGCTGCCAGCCAGTTCCTCAAGGTTGGTTATAGGGCTTACTGGACACTCCCTCCTGAATTCCAGTTGGGGGTTAGGGATTACCTGCTTAGCCTGTGCCCCAGTACCCTGCTCCTGAGCTGGTCTGGCAGAGACCATCTGCCCTTATGAACAGCAGGCTGAACCTCTCAATCTCCCACACTGAACATCAAGATTAAGAATGTGTGTGACAGGAAATAAGGTTAATAGTTGAAAAATGGGACCTCATCAAACTCAAGAGCTTCTGTACAGCAAAAGAAACAATCAAGGAAGTGAAGAGAAAACCCACAGAGTGGGAGGAAATCTTCACTAGTGATCCATCTGACAGAGCATTAACATCAAACATATATAGATTACTCAAAAAACAAAGAGGTAAGCAAACAAATGATCTACTCAAAAAATGGAGTAAAGGGCTGAACAGAGACTTCACCAGTAAGGAAAGAAAGATGGCTAAGAAACATCTTAAAAAGTGTTCAACATCGGGCTGGAGAGATGGCCTAGCGGTTGGGAGTGCCGACCGCTCTTACAGAGGACCCGGGTTCTATTCCCAGCACCCACATGGCGGCTGAGAGCCGTCTGAGGCTCCGATTACAGGAGAACTCCAGTTCCAGGGGAATCTGACACCCTCTTCTGACCTCCGCGGCATTGCACGACACGGGTGCACAAACCTACATGCAGACAGTACACTCATACACATACAGAAATAGATAAAATAAAAAAAATAGTTTAAAAAAAGTGTTCAACATCATTAATAATTAAGGAAATGCAAATCAAAACCACTCTCAGATATCATCCCACTCTGATATAACTGGATAAGATCAAGAACACAGAAGACACCAAATGCTGGAGAGGTTGTGGGGAAAGGGGAACACTCATCCACTGCTAATGGGAATGTAAACTTGCACAACCATTATGGAAAGCAGTGTGGAGAACCCTTAAAAGACTCAAAATGAGCCTGCCACCTGACCCAGCCACACCACTCCTGGGTATATACCCACAAGACTCATCCTACTGCAAAGATACATACACATCCATTTTTATTGCAACTCTCTTCACAATAGCAAAGAGCTGGAACCAACCCAAATGTCCCTCCACTTACAAGTGGATAACAAAAATGTGGTATATCTACATGATGGAGTATTATTCAGCAATAAAGGAGGATGACATCATGAACTTTGCAGGCAAATGGATGGAACTTGAGGCCATTATGCTAAGTGAAGTAACAGTCCCAGAAAAACAAGCAGCAAATGGTCTCCCTCATTTGTGGATGCTAACACCAGGTCCCCAGATGAAGGTCAAGCTGAAAAATATTGTTTTATTTCTGTTTATCTGAAAGCAACTCTGTTGTTATAATGTAAATCTCTTAATGGGATCTAGAATCAATCTACCACTTATTTTCAGACTCTGTAATTACTGTGTATGAATGGAAAGTATGTATTCATATTTTAGAGTAATATAAAATTAAAGGAGGAAAATGTGAATTCCTAAACATAAAAAAGAAAAGACAGAAAGATGCAGGACATTTACGGCAGAATGCATGATCTGGGGTGGGGTGTGGGGAAGAGAAAGGGGAATATGTCTAAACTGAACTGATAAATGATGTGTGAAATACACAAAACATCAATAAAAGCATTAAAAAAGAATGTGTGTGAACTACCAGCGTATTTTCATAAATAAAATGCAATTTTTCCCCAATAAGTTCTATTTACTTATTTTTATTGTAATCAGTAAACAATTTCAATGTGGTTTGTATTTGCTGAAAATTGAGCATATCTGAACCTAAATTTTTCATATTATATGTATCAGAGATCAACTCAATTACAATCCATCAAAAGAAACTGAGGCCCAAAGGAAGATCATAGACTCTGACAGTCCTTGTTGCTCTTTGTTCAACACTGCGCATGAGACAACCCTAAAGGGAATTTCATCTTAATTCACCTTTAGTGTTGCTAGATCATCACAGAGACCTAAGTGTCATACAGCATGACTTCCACAACATAGTTAAGAAGGAAGAAGAAAAAATAAGAGCAAATATCACATTTTAAAAAGCTGTAGTTTCATACTTTGTACAAAGTTTTATGCCATTTTCCCATAATTATGTTCACTTAATGCCTTATAACAAGATAATTCCCTTTAAAAATAAACATTTTCCCTTAACTATGTCTGTATGCAATAAGAACAGAACAAAGCCAAAGTTTTCTTCCAATTTATTTTATTACAATGAAATGCTAATTGAGAAAGATATAATTTACATATTTTAAAAGACTGTAAAATGAACTAGCTAATAATTACTCTTAAATTTTAAAGCTAAATATGTGAATAAGAAAGAGAAAGCATTTCAATAGTTCTTTCATATTGTCAGCTGAATAAGAAAGTAGCAAGTGAAAAAAATAACATGAAAATGGTGAATTGGAAGCAGGACTAATAATTGTGTCATAAGGGGTTCATGATCACACACTGCATACCTGTGAAGATGCTGTGGACATTATGCTAATCACTTCATTAATGAGTTCCATATAGTGAGCAGTCAATAGTTGACAAATTTTGTTTCAATTTCCTACTGTTGTGTACAATTTATTCCAAAGCTTAGGGAATTATTTTACCACATTCATGATTTTGCAATTCAGAAGGGTGATATAGGGTGTTCATCTCTGATGAACAAGCCTTCTGCTGTGAGAACTGGCCATCCATTTCCAAGATGTAATCTAAGTCTCTCTCTCTCTCTCTCTCTCTCTCTCTCTCTCTCTCTCTCTCTCTCTCCAAACACCTATGTGTGCATAATAGACACACAGGCAGGCAGATACACACACACACACACACACACACACACACACACACAAAACCTTGTAGAGCTTCCCCATGTGCTATGCTTTGCACTCTCACAGCCTGGCAGCCTTGGGATAATCCAATTTCTCACATGGTGACCAAGAGGTTCAAGTGCACTAAGATCAAGGCCTGAGCTCAGGAACTAGACTGATAGCACTTTTTCACTTTACTTTTGGCTAAAATGATCACAGGACCATCCAGATCTAAGGGATCAAAGACTGCATCATGATACAGTGATAGAGTCACAGAACTCAGAGCCATATTTAATCCCTTGCTTATCT
Organism: Rhizomys pruinosus; assembly: GCA_009823505.1. Taxonomy (NCBI): domain Eukaryota; kingdom Metazoa; phylum Chordata; class Mammalia; order Rodentia; family Spalacidae; genus Rhizomys; species Rhizomys pruinosus. The sequence goes on along the minus strand of VZQC01013763.1, from coordinate 5,844,269 downwards.
TTAAGGCAAAGATTCCTACCAGAAACAAAGTTGTACCTGGGATAGAATGATAGACACTGAATCATATTTGATTACTGCAACTGGTTGAGGGGTGGAGGCAGCTGCTGGTTTGTAGTGGACAGAGATCAAGAATTAAACAGGACATTTCCCAGGACAGCCCTCAACAATGATCCAGCCTAAAGTGTCAATCATGCTGGTCTGCCACACCATGCTTGTGGTGCTTCTTTAAGCAGAACTGAGAGATCACCAAGCTTTACTTTTTCTCCACGCATCCTTTGGAGCCACACAGTGGGTTTCGGAAGAAAGTAGAGTCACAAGAAAAGCAGTACTATGAATTTTCATTCAACAAGAATACTGAGACTCTGATATATGCTGAGTGCCACAGAGATACCAGAGACCCATAATAACTGATTCTTGTCCTCAGAAAAATGGGGGTCCAGTAAGGATGATGTTTGAGCCATAGGACAAATGTGTAAATCATGGTGAGAAACAAGGGGAGGCTGAAGAGATGGGTTGGCAGTTAAAATGCTTACTGCTCTTCCAGAGGCTCTGGAAGCACCCCATTCGGAGGCTCACAACCACTTGTAACTCTAGCTCTTAGGGACTTAATGCCGTCTTCTGGCCTCCACAGTCACCCAAACACATGTGGCTCTCACACACACACACACACACACACACACACACACACACACAAAGACAAAAATGTATACATATAATTACAAATAAATATTAAAAATAAAAAAGAGAAAGACATAAATGACAGAATAGTCAACTCTGACTAGTGGAGGCAACCAAGGCTCTATGAGCCTGTTAATATTGAGATAGCAAGCCACTAATATGGATTTCCAGCATGAGCCAAGCAAGACAGCCAATGCTATATATCCCAAGGGCCGTGAGGCAACACAAAATGTCTCATACCAGATGTCCGGGTACCACAAAGTAAACGATGATGTAATCTGTTACATAACTAGTTTGGGCAAGAAGCTACCTTTGTGTAATTTCTTATAAAAAGTTATTGGAACCAAGGACACATGTGCCCTTGCCCTGTGTCTGTCTGCCCAGTGAGTGGCCTGTGTGCCCTTGCCTAGAGAAAATAAATCATATCTCACTTGCCAGTGGCTCCATAAAATCTTCTTTAATCTCTGGCTCCTCAATGCTTTCCATTCCTGGACCCCAAAATTGGTCTCTACAGTCTGTTTCAAACACATTACAACTACTCAAGTATTTACTGAAAGAATAAATGGAAGGTATTATATATGGGGGGAATGTTTAAGAAAATGTTAGGGTGGCTTCTCATGGGAAAAGACAGAGCTAACACCCCGTGCTCCATGATCCAGGACGACCCTGAAGGAATCATCATCCCCAGCAGGGAAGCACAGACTCGCCTATAACTTACCCCAAGGCAGAATCAAAATAGGCTAGGGCCTGGTGAATGAGAAGGCTAGAAACACAGCTCTACAGTTTGGGCAAGGCCATAGACCCTACCCTTGGGATTTCACGGCTTCTCTTAATCTGTCATGTGTTTAATCCTTGTCTGTTTCTCCACAGAGTGAAGCAGAGCACTCAATGTTCTAGTTTTTAATTATTTTTTTTTCTGTTGTGTTAAACACCATGAACAAAAGCAGGTTGGGGAAGAAAGAAGTCATTTGGCTTACACTTCTGGGTCACGGTCCATCATTGAGGAAAGTTGGGGCAGGAATTCCAACAGGGACTGAAGCAGAAACCATGGAGGAACACTGCTTATTGTGCTTTCTCTCCAGCTCATGCTCAGCTAGCTTTCTTAGAGAGCTCAGCACACCTTTTTTTTTAGGTCTTTTCGAGACAGGGTCTCCCTGTAGCCCAAGCTGTCCTGGAATTCACTCTGCAGACCAGGCTGGCCTTGAACTCACAAAGATCCTCCTGCCTCTGCCTCCCAAGTGCTAGAATTAAAAGCATGCGCCACCGCACCCGGTTCAGCATACCTTCTTAGGAATGGTGCTGTATAGATGAGCTAGGCCTCTCACATCACTCGTCTACCAAGACAATCTCTCACAGACATGATGACAGCCCAATATGATAAAGTCAATTCTTCAACCAACGTTCTCTCTTCTCAAGTGACTCTAGTTGTATCAGCATGACAATAAAAATTAATCAATTATTCAGTAATGGGAACAAATAACAGAAAAATCTGAAAAACTTTCTCTTGAATAACCCAAAGAGTGAAATGAAAGAACTCCTAGGAAGTATCTGAATCAGAGGATCCAACTTGGAAAGGAAGCTGTTTCACCTCACGAGAGACTTGAGACCTTGAAGACTCACATCAGAGGCAAAAGAGCCCTGTGTGGGCCATGCTCACTAGTGAAGAGGACCTGCATTTGCCTTCCAGCAAGGGCAGAAGTCTTTGATCTGCAGTAGATTGTCTGGCTAACTCAATAAAGAAATCTGGACACATTTGTCAATAAGTAAGGAAATACAATGGGAGAAATTTGATCTTTATATTATATTGATTAAAAGTCATTATAGACTAAACCCATATAAATCTCACCAAATACACATGAATATTCTCAGAACACGGTGAGAGAATATTCTTTCTTTTTTTTAAAATGTGTATGAATATATTGCTACATGTTGATAGATGAACCCATCTCATGCAATGCCCATGGAGGTCAGAAGAGGGCATTAGATCTCCTGAAACCGTAGTTAAGAATGATCACGTGGGTGCTGGAAATGGAACCTGGGTCCTCTACAAGAGCAGACAGTCCTCTTAATCACTGAGCCATCTCTCCAGCCCCTAATTTTTAATTCTTATAAAAGTCAAAACCTAACACATTTGACAAAAAGCAAAATTATAACCCTTGTGTTTAAAATCCAGATAATTAAAGATTAAAATCACTACCTTTTTAAAGCTGTTGGATCTCACTGGATTGGAACCCTACTCCATGAAAGATCTGTCATTCAGATGGTCAACAAAAACGATGTGGTCATCCTGATAAACACACAAATATAGTATGTGAATAGACTAATTATAAAAGAAAGTCCAGTGACTATGTTAGAAAATGTTCATTACCACTAATAGAAAACACATAAGCCAAAATTAATAAAGTATAAATTCAGATCTTTCTGTATATAAATAGTTTTTAAAGTACAGGCTACAAATCCTTAAGAAAAATTTCAAAGAATTTTAGCAAAGAGTTTAAGAATACACAAACTTTGGGTCTAAAAGTTGTATTTCTAGAAATTAATCCTAAGAAACTTACTGAATAATAAGCAAAGAGCATAGGAAATGCCTCTAACCATCATGCTGTGATTGTTGATACTATGATTGTTGTTGGGGGAGATTTTTTATGGCATTTTTGCTGATTCTTTGGTATTTCATGCAATGTATTTTGCTCACATTCACACACACTTTCACATCTTTACACCCCCATCCAATGCCATAACCTCTATTAATGTTTTTCTTCTTGAAAATGCCTACTGAAGGGCTGGAGAGATAGTGCAGCTCTTAAGAGCACTGAGTGATCTTGCAGAGGACCCAGGTTTAATTCCCAGCATGCACAGGATGGTTAGCAACCATCCATAATTCCAGTTCATAGGGATCCACCCTCTTCTGAACTCCCATAAGCATTGCATGACCTGAGTTCACTTACACACATGCAGGCAACACACTCTTCCACATAAAATAAAAATAATAAATAAATGCCTATTTACTCTGTGTTCCCCAAATGTTCTTGGTGTGGGTCTAATCCCTTGGAGTGTCATCAAACTACCAGTTGCCACATCCTTAACAAAAACAGACTCTCTCTTTATATTTTCTTTAATATTTTTAGACAAGGACTCTCTATGTAGTCCAAGCTGATTTTGAACTCGGGATTATCCTGCCTTCCCCCTGAGTACAGTGATAAAAGGTATGAATCACCATGTCCACTTTGCCCACTTAAAAATCAGAGAAAGATTTTCTTATGTGGTTTATATATTAATCTTTTTTCTTGCATATGATTTGCAAATATTTTCTTCATTCTGCCTGCTGCTATTTCATTGCACTGATTTTTTTCTTTGAATTATAACCTTGTTTATAATAAGAAAAGTTATAAGCCATCTAAATGTCAACCAATTAGGAACTCGCTGAGTAAATTATAAATAGAACTTTTAAAATATTTTACTAATTTTATTTTATGTGTATGAATGTATTGCTTGAATGTATATAAGTGCACCCTGTCTTGTAATGCCCATGAAGGTCAGAAAAAGAGTTTGGGTCTCAGCTGGGCATGGTGGCGCATGCCTTTAATCCTAGCACTTGGGAGGCAGAGGCAGGCGGATCTTTGTGAGTTCAAGGCCAGCCTGGTCTACAGAGTGAGTTCCAGGACAGCTGGGGCTACAGGGAGACCCTGTCTCGAAAAAACAAAAACAAAAAAGAAAAAAGAGTTTGGGTCTCCCAGAGCTGAAGTTACCAAAGGTTGTTAGCTGCCATGTAGGTGCTGGGAATTGAACCCAGGTCCTCTGCAAGAGCAGCCAGTGATCTTATCCTCTGAGTAATCTCTCCAGATCCCATGAATATAATTATAATAATATTTTCATTTCTAATGGAAATGTATATTTATTGAAATGGAAAAATGTTTGGGATCTTTAAATGAGAAGAGTAGGATGCCTGTATATATTTATAATGTGATCGTTTTTGCTTTTGAATTGACATTTGCAGAAGGAACTACAAGATCTAAAATACCAAGAAAATTAAAAGTGTTATTCTGTGATTCTTGGGTGAGATTATGAATGCATATTTTTCTTCTTATCTGAATTTTCACTGATGAACATTTTAAAAGTAAAAATAAGGGGAAAACTATCCTGGTTAAAGTATAAGAGTTCTGCTACATCCAGACACAGGTCAAATTTGTGACTGTTATTTCCTATTCATCCTTCCATAGCACAAGACCAAGGTGGTCAGTCATTAGATAAATGTGACAAATTGAATTCCCTACCATAAGGACAGTTCAGAGGAAGACCGTTGACATTTTTAATTTCTAAAATTAGTGCAGCTAATATAAATGTCACTTTTCTAAATAAACATTTGGCTTTTGAAAATCCCAATCATGTGTTGATTCAGAATTATGTGCACAAAGACATATTCAGCTATTGCCTCCAAAGACACTGTAGAGACCAGAGAAATAAGAGGAAGCTTCATGTTTTGTCTGCAGAGGGTATTGGTTTGCAATTTATCTATTATTATCCGTGGCGCCATCCTGAAAACTCAGTGGGAACCAGCCTGACCCATTTCCTTTGCAATGAGCTCAGTAAAACTAAGTACAATTCACATTTTAGCAACAGTAATATTTTAGTATCAGAAAACTTTCTAAGTCTGCAAATAATCTATCTGGGTGTTTGTTGACTACAGTGTTACTATGTCGATAATCATATTGCCTGGGAAAAAAAAAAAAAAAAAAAGCCTGACTCTTGAATTTGGCTTTTAAGAGTGGCCCCAAACTCAGAGGACACCCATTCCCCCAGATATCTCTTGGAACCCTCTATCTCCTGAGCTGTGCTCCTGAGTCGGTCCTCACACTTTTATTCAAACAGGTTTCTCCAGCTTCACTGGGGAAGTACAAGTTTGGATCCACTCTCATCTTAAGACCATCCTGCCCCATCCTAAGACTCAAGGTTCCTTGAGTTTGCCAAGGTTAAAAAAAGTAATTAGTCTAGATTCTGTCCATTTTATAAGAGTTATTCCTATAATTGGCCTTTATGTCTAATTAGGCACAATATTCAAGAACTCATTTATTCATTGCCTCAGAACTTTAAAACATTCTTTAAATCATGGAACAAGTCCTGTGGCAAATACATTTCCCTTCCTCTTTGAAAACAATGTTGCCTAATAGATAGGTGACTACCTATGGGAAGAGCTCAGAAGCAGTGAGAGTTCATTCAAAGCTCTCTTAACTCTGATCTTATTTCTGTGTCTCTCTGTGTCTGCTCAACTTGAAATACTAGAAACATGATAACCACTCTTTCCTGCTTCCTAGGACATAATTGGACAATCTGTCGGTAACAGGAACTTGGAATCTCACCTTTGTGGAACTGACTCTGTATACATATTAAATGAGCAGCCTGAATTAGAAAAACAATTTGATGTATACAGAAGTCCCTTAGGGTGTTCCCAGCATGGAAGTTCATGTGTAGAAAGACCCTCTTAACTCCCTACCACTTGTCAAAGCTGTTGAGCTACCCAAATTAACAAAGAAAGGCTGACCAACCCCCCAGTATATGCCTTCCCTTGAAGTCAGGCCTAGCCACAGGGCATGTTTTAGTGTTTAAATGCCATTTACTCATTGCTTGTGATCTTGTGAATACCAAAGACACCACCTATGCTTCTGATCAACCCGAATGGGAAGAAAGAAATATGCACATGAAAAGAGCTTACTTTCTAAAGGCTGAAATTAAAATACCTATTAGACCCCTTCTACTTCTAGCAGCAGTTGAAGACAGAGTTGCTGACTTTAAACAGCTTGTAGACGGGCTGGAGAGATGGCTTAGCGGTTAACAGCGCCGACCGCTCTTACAGAGGACCAGGGTTCGATCCCCAGCACCCACATGGCGGCCAAGAACCATCTGAAACTCCAGTTCCAGGAGAACTCCAGTTCCAGGGGAATCCGACACCCTCTTCTGACCTCCGCGGCATTGCACAACACGGGTGCACAAACTTGCGTGCAGACAGTACATTCATACACATACGTAAATAAATAAAATTAATAAAAAAAAATTTAAACAGCTTGTAGACTTACCAATGTTATATAACTATGGACACAGAGAAAAGGGAAGACAGAGAGAGAGAGAGTGAGAGAGAGAGAGAGAAAGAGATAGAGACTAAAAAATCAGAAAGAGGCCAGATTAAATGCTCTACCCACCCCAAGTGAAGAGTTAAATGTTTATATATGCATATTTATATTCATGTATATGAAGATATACATATATAAATATGTAACTTTTCCTGCAGTGTATGCATATATCTTTCTTGTAAGAAACAATTTTCTGTTAATATGCCTTGACCCTTCATACAACCAAGCAGAAAAGTAAGTAGACTTGAAACATACATACATACATGTGTACACACACAGTACACACTACACAAAGGGCAAAGAGAAATATAATGTCTGTTTTAACTATTTTATCAATGACTATGACTGGCTAAATGCAAATGTATGAAAAGGAGGCATCTATTTGTAAAGAGATGCTTCGTTCAAAAAAGCCTCTGCTCTGCTTCATTGCCAACAGTTAAGTTACATGAAAAAACTCTTGGCATTTTCTCCGTGAAAATATAATTCAAATGTCTCTATGATAATTTGCCTGCTTTGAACAATTATTAGTAACAAAGTTCAGCTATTAGCTAACACTAATGAAGATGACAATATAAATTTGGGTTGAAAATGAGCATCAGTGATTTGTATACATGAGCTGGTAATGAATGCAAGGCTTGCAAATCATTTGAAATTTGGTAGCTATCATTCTTGAATCAATCCCACGATTATAAGTAAACCCACTATCGCAGAATATAGTCCATTTCCACAGAGGGTCAAATGCCCGGGATAAGCTGCATTTGCCCTTGTCCCCTCCCCAACTCACCTATCTGTGAAGACAGGGAGGTATTATTCTCAAATGTGGAGACATCTTACCTTTTACACCTATTCAAGTATGTCTAACAGTCTTGTGCCAATTCTTTCTTCAAACCGGAATTTAATTCACATCAAAAAAGCCTCTGACTTAAATCTATCCTGCATACCATTTGAATAACCAGAAAAACCAGGGAAACCATTTGGATCTTAATACATTTGTGTGGCCTATTCATATACTTCCAAAGTGCCTCCACCTTCATATAATATAATGGTCTGCCCACCTGATCAAATTTTTCATTGCCTACTTAGAGGCAGACCAGCTGGACAGAATGTCGGCAGCTGTTAAAATCCCTTTTGAGAAGAAAAGATATAGACCTTACACTAGATAGTTTATTGTAGTATTCACTGCCCACCTGGGGACTGAGCTTCATTAGCTGCCCATGCTGGCCAAAAGCACACTAAAATGGATAAGAATCAATCTATGTGAAGACGGCATTTAATTTGTATCTTGGTTGGGGTGGTCTTGTTATTTGAAAACTTAGTTCAATTCCAAGTAAAGAGCTAAAAGACTGGCTGCAATGGAGCCATTTCTTACTCAAGGAGGACCGATTCCCCAAAGCAACATAGTGGAAAGCATTCTACTTTTGCCACATTACCTGGGAAACTACTGTGAAGCCTGTGAAGCAGAGAGGTTGGGAGTGCAGAAAACAGACCAAGATGAAATCTAAATGGCCAGATGAAAACACTGAGTTCAGTTCAAAAATAGAAAGAATATTGAATTGTGAAAAGAATCACAGCAGCATTTCCTGAAAACACCACAGAAGCAAGTCTTATACTTGGGAGATCATTTTAAGACATGGAAAGCCACAGGCAGACTCTTTAACCATTTAAAGACACCTCAAAGGCAGCATAGGCCTTTCCATGCATGACAAGAACGCAGTCACTTCCAGGGTCTGCTGATCTCCTTTGCATCCTCTGAAGCCCTTGCAGTGCAGAAGCTCTTCATCAAAATGGCTCTGCTGGGCCAGAAATGTGTCTCTGTATCTTGTGCACAATCCTTATAAGGCGCATCCAGTGGACTCCTTGCTCCAGCTCCAGACTGATGGCCTGAGGCTGGAGAAGTTGGAAGCGGCTGCTGAGGGTGCGAAGCTGAGCCAACACAGCCAGCACTCTGGGTTTGTAGAAGGCGATGTCATTACTGTTATTGCCATGGAACATAATTTCCATGACTGCATAACACTCAGCGATGGGGCTATATACACAGGAGCCTCGGGCCTCTGGACCACTGTATCTGAGACCATGTCTGATCACAGGATAAGCTCTCAACAGGAGGACCCACCAAGGTGTGGCCTGCTCAGTAAACACAAAGCTGAGTATCCAAGCCACCTGTGGTCAGTGCTTCCTGTGAGATTTAAAACCTGTCCTCAGTGTCTATTCCACATGTTTAAAGAACAATAGGAAGAATCTAGCTTTGGAAAAAAAGTAATATTTGACTATTGGTTAGCTTGAACAAATAACTAAATCGCTTACTGAAATGTATATACATAGCCCAGGTTATGACTAGATGTACAAACTTAACTCACTCCTGGATTCACCACTGTTGTGTATGCGTATGCACATGCACAAACACACACGTTCCAATACATGTGTGTAAGAGGACAACTTTCAGAGGTCACATCTCTCCTTTAACTGTGGGTTCTGGGGAACAAACTTGGGTCATCAGGCCTGTGCAGCAAGTAACTTTACCTCTACACCATCTCAACACCCCTCTTACTCTTATTTTTACTAGCCGGTTTGGCATTCTCTATAGCCCAAGTTTATGTAACATGACTTTTATATACTCTCATTCGGTTGATATGGTACAAGCCTACCAGAGGAAAATAAAATAAGTAAGTGATTACAGGAGCGAAGAGAGGTAGCCAAGAGGCTGCATTAGTCTGGGGTGAAATGTAAAGCAGTGGTTCAGGCAGCCTAGGCATCGAAAGGTAAGGGGAAAGGCAAAAAGAACAGGGCAGGTAGCTAGACTCGTACGTGTGTGTGTGGTGTGTGTGTGTGTGTGTGTGTTCGTTTAATGAGTCTCCTCCTCAGTCTTCAGTGACAGGAAACAAAAAGTTTCCATCATGTCAAGAAACAATTGGAAATGTGTATGGAAATAAGGAAGGACAGGAGAGGCAGCACAGGTAGACACAGAGTCCCTGGAGAGATGGGTCTCACCAGCACACAGTATACTTTCTCCACATTGAGATTCCACCTCTTCCTAGACATTCTCTGTGTCTTTGTGTCACTCTCCTACCTTCTGTTCTCAGCCCCAAACTGGATCCATCACCTGACACCAAGCCCCTCTACTGGGCAATCTTTCCAGCCTGGCACTCAGTAGACCTAAGCTATGTGACCCAAACAAGAAGATAAATGTTTAAAACACGATGGTTCTGAAATCAAGAGTCGTCTGAAGCCTTTCTTTCATGCCCCAAAGGACCATGAAAGTTAGGTTCTCCAATGCACAGATATTCATGAGGCTACTTGTTATAAGGATTCAGGGGCTCAAACCACAGAGCCGCCAAGGCTTAAGGCACGCCTCACTTCTTTAGCCTTGGTGGTAGCTATGAAGTTCAACTCTGGTATTCTGGCTCACCAGAGTTCTTGGTATTATTCAGGCCAGGTTCCAGAGGAGATGGTCTAGAGAGTCCTCTTCACCAATATGCTTCTAGAACCACCAAAACACACAGCAGGGATTCCTTAGGTTTTGTTATTAGTGTGATACTTTCATACCCACCCAGAGCTGAGGACTGCTTCCCAGAATCCCTTTCTTGCACATGCAAAAATGTGGATGTGCTTTCAAAAAACACCAGTGACAAGAGTCTGACATAACTTAAAGGCCATAGATCATTGTTTATATTTCCATGAAATATCCAGAATAGGCAAATTCATAGAGATATAAGTAGATTAAAGTTGTCTTCATGAGTAACAGTTCAGTTCCTCTTCCCTGAGCATGGCACTGTGCATGGGATAATGCTGACCACTATCTGAGGGACCTCACTGTCCACACTTATCTCCCTTCATATGTGACAAAGGATGGGTTTTGTTCTGGAAAGACTCAAACAAGTTAAGTGGGTCCTGGGGAGATAGCTCAGTTAATAAAGCATTTGTAGTGCAAGCATAAAGACAAGAATGCATGTAAAGAAGCTGGACATGGTGGTAAACACTGGAAATCCCAGTGCTGGGGAGACAGAGGCAAGTGGGTCCCTGAAGCTCTCTAGCCAGCCAGCCAGTGTAGCCTCCTTGGCAAGAGGGAGGACATGGCAGTGACTGTATAGTGAGTACAGAGTTTGTGTTTAAGAGATGAAAAGGTTTTGAAGACAGAGGTTATTCATGAATGTGTGAATGCAACAACTATTACAAGGGACTGTGTACTGGGGATGGTTTAAAACACCAATTTATTGTGTGAATATTTTATCATAATCAAGGAGGGGGGAAAGAACTGACTGTAGAAGACAAAAAACAGGCAGACTCTGTGTTATACTTTGGATCTAGACTGTACTCAACACCATGTATGTTGAAGGCTTCATCCCTAACCTGTAGCATTACTGAGAGGTATTGGAACCCTGGGGAAGCAGGACCTATTGAAAGGACCTTGGGTCATTGGGGAGGTGCCCCTTCAAGGGAGCATGGGAGTGGGATTTTGTTCTCTCTTCTTTTCTCTCTTTGATTTCCAGATACTGTAAAGTGAACAGGATCCCTACACCACACACTCCCACCATGCTATATTGTGCTACCATAGTTTCAAAATCAATAGGCCAAATGATGGGAGTAAAGTCTTTGAAACTGTGAGCCAAAATGAACTTATTCTCCTTTGAGTTGATCATCTCCACTATTTTGTCACAGTGATGGAAAACCAGCACATTTTCTGCCATCCTGGTGGTTAGACACAGTGACACACAATTATAGATACTCCTGGAAGACCTTTGATCATTCTCACCCTCCCACCTAGACTCTGTCCAGTTATCTTTCTGACCAAGGAACCGGCTGACTGGCAGAGTAGTCTCTTGGCTGAGGGCCCAGGAGGCCTGTCATCAGAGGCGAGACAAGCTCCCGCACACCTCTCCACAAGGCCCTATTGACTGTGCACCAGCAGATAAACCAGTACAACTTCTAGTGTGCCTACCAGCTCTAGCCTATCCATAGACACCAGGACACCAAGTGTGAGCAGCCATTTCCTTGATCTTCACAGGCCTTGTCACCCCCATTTCTCACCCAGGCAGACACTAGTGGCCACATACCATATTTACTTCTGGTAATCCAGGATTCTTTGAGGCCCTTTTTCTGGCTGGTGGAAACACTTTACTTTAGGTGCCATTGAAAGTCGTCTTCATGGGGGCTGGAGAGATGGCTCAGCAGTTAAGAGTGCCGACTGCACTTGCAGAGGCCCAGGGTTTGATTCCCAGCACCAACATGGTGGCTAAGAACTGTCTTTAACTCCAGTTCCAGGGGAATCCAACGCCCTCTTCTGACCTCCGTGGCATTGCACGACATGGGTAAACCAACCTACATGCAGACAGTACACTCATACACATAAAAAATAAAATAAAATAAAAGTCACAGGAAAGTTGTCTTCATGAGTAACAGTTCAGTTCCTCTTCCCTGAGCATGGCACTGTGCATGGGATAATGCTGACCACTATCTGAGGGACCTCACTGTCCACACTTATCTCCCTTCATATGTGACAAAGGATGGGTTTTGTTCTGGAAAGACTCAAACAAGTTAAGTGGGTCCTGGGGAGATAGCTCAGTTAATAAAGCATTTGTAGTGCAAGCATAAAGACAAGAATGCATGTAAAGAAGCTGGACATGGTGGTAAACACTGGAAATCCCAGTGCTGGGGAGACAGAGGCAAGTGGGTCCCTGAAGCTCTCTAGCCAGCCAGCCAGTGTAGCCTCCTTGGCAAAGTCCAGACTAGTGAAAGATGCTGTCTCAAACCAAGGCAGGCAGCACCTGAAGAATGACACTCAAGGTTGAACATTGACCACCACCTGTGTGTACATGCATGTGCAGGTGGAGAGAGAGAGAGAGAGAGAGAGACAGAGAGAGAGAGAGAGACAGAGACAGAGACAGAGAGAGAGACAGAGAGAGAAGCCTTCTCATCACTGTGTCCCAGAGAGAGAGAGAGAGAGAGAGAGAGAGAGAGAGGCCTTCTCATCACTAAGTGTCCCTTTCCCTGGACCATGACAAACATTTTCTCAGGACACTGGGCTCAGCTTTTGAGGAGCCTCTTGGGACTCTGGTGAAGGTCTCCTCCCTGTGGCTTCCACTTGCTCCCAGCCAGCCTTGCTTGTTGAGGCTTCTTCAGCACTGAGTGCTAATCCCATCTAGGAAGCCTTCAAGCCACACTGTGTTATACCAGTTAGCAAGCTTATCAGTGTTGCCCTGTTTGTCTTTTACTGTTGGTATTGATTTTCAGATTCACCCATCACAGAAGATCTGGGCACATGCTGAAGGGCAGATGCTTAATTAATCTCCGAGCATCCCTACTCTCGAACTCACACACATTTGTCCCTAGATAATAAATCAGGCGAATGTCAGGAGTCAGATGGCCCGGAATCGTGTGCAGTAAAAGTAGCCAAAACCCAATTAGACATTTTTAAATTTAGAAGTTCCTATGGGATATAAACATTCCTCTAATGCACCCTCAATATTCCTGTACTGCTGTAACAAGCAGGGGTCTGCCTCAAACAGCCAGTGTAGGTTTGCGACTTTCACAGAGGGTGTTAAGAGCATCCCTCCGTAGCACAGTTGCCCAAACTTTGGAAGAATGGTTATACAGTAGCCCTACTCCTCGGGTGCTCCTGATTGCAGAGCCATGGTTTAAACTGAAAGAGCATTGTGTGAGATTGACTCACAATTATCAATTATCATGTTCCACATCCCCTCACAAGACTGTGTTTAGACCCAGAGCTCAGATGCTGCAGCATGAAGGTTCATCCAGATTCTGTTTCATCACAATGAATGCTCCCATAATCCCACCATGAAACAAAATATCACTCATAGACTAACAAATTGGACTACAGTAGTGGCTCTCAGCTGGAGCTTCTCCGCTCCTACAACATTCACTCGTATATGTCCACAGACACTCATTTTGTGACCAGCTACACCTGACAGAGAGTAGTCTGCAGCCTGAGAAACCAATGAATCTCCTGGGAGTCCAAGATGGCCCCACATAGAAGTATTGGCCCCCAAATGCCGATAGAGTACATTGAAAACCCTGTACTAGGGAAATCCTATCCCAACCCAACATCTGAAGGTTTTCCAAAGGTTAAAATATCCAATGGAGGCTATAGTGGTGGGCTGAAGCAGGAAGAGGGTTCTTAAAGACAAAGAAAGAAAGAAAAAGGAAAGAAAGAAAAAAACAATTGCTTTACTTCAGCGGAACTTGGAACTGTGTAGAATTACATCAAAGGTTAAAATATCCAACCCAGTTAAGAGTTGGATAGCACAATGATTTGAGAGCTATGAAAAATACCAATGACAATAAGTTGAGCATTTTTACTTCTATCTCTGTACCAATCCACTTATCAGCAGACATATTATTTCCAACATACTTAAGATGTCAAAGTTTGGGGCTGGAGAGATGGCCTAGCAGTTAAAAGCTCCAACTGCTCTTGCAGAGGACCCAGGTTCGATCCCCAGCACCCACATGGCGGCTGAGAACCATCTGAAACTCCAATTCCAGGAGAACTCCAGTTCCAGGGGAATCCGACACCCTCTTCTGACCTCCGCAGCATTGCACGACACGGGTGCTCAGACTTGCATGCAGACAGTACATTCATACACATAAAAATAAATAAATAAAATTAAAAAAAAAAGATGTCAAAGTTTCATTTCTTATGCCTCATTCTGAAGTTGCATCAGGTTTCAAAGTCTTTCCTTTGAACACTGGAGCGCTGCCTTTTCTGCTACAGTCTGTACATGGTGGATGACGAACAGCACATGTTCCTCTGCTGGCGAGAGAAGACTCAGGGCCTGCCTTTAGGAGTGCAGACACACATTTGGATACTAACAGCATGGAGAAGGCATGTATGGTCAGACTGCAAGTGCCATTAGAGCTTAGAGACCACTGTGGGCTACAGTGGCCAGGATACTTGGTCCAGAGAGACTTCTAAGAGACAGTGAAACTTGATCTAACCCTTCAAGGAAAAGCCAGTTTGGAAAGGCCATGGGGAAAAGAGTGGGATACATCATGACCCCAAGCTCTGCCAAGCAGACCCAACTCAGCACTGAGAGTGAAAATGGGGTGTTCAGTGGGGAAACTGCCTGCAGCATTTGAAAGAGATTTGAGGATCATGATTACTGAATGAGGAGACTTCAAGCCAGATTCTCAAAGAAAAGAAGCCTCTTCACAAACTCATCTGTCACTGTGAAGAATCGGGATGAACGTCAGAGGACAATTAAGGGTTGGATAGCACAATGATTTAAGAGCTATGAAAGGTACCATAATTGCAGTGAGATTTTTTAAGCTCCAGAAGTAAATGAGCATCAGTTATTCTTATAAGGAAATTAGAGGTTAGCAGCGGTAGAAAAGAAGCAGAGGGCCTATGCTCAGCTTGGGAAAGAAGAGCACGCTAGCTCCATTTTCCCCAATAATTTGACAAATCCTTGCTGTCCTTTCCATCTCTTTCTGAAGGTGCTAGAGACAAGTCACAATAACCTCATAATTGTCCCATCAAGCTGCTTATTTTCAACCATTATCTTATTTATCTAAAGGAGTTTTTAGCTGCTTGACATTTTCCTGTTTTAAGTACATTTAAATGTGTATTATTTTTTATTCTATCGTTCAAATGAAAACAATTTTAATCACATTCAAGAGTTTTCTAAGTACAAGAGCTACACCCACATGATTCCTTCCACCAACAAGCTTATAATCCAGTAAACATGGGGCTGGAGAGATGGCTCAGCAGTTAAGAGCGTTGACTACTCTTGCAGAGGACCCAAGTTCGATTCCCAGCACCCAAATGGTGGCTAAGAACCACCTTTAAAAAAAATTCCAGGGGCTAGAGAGATGGCCTAGCGGTTAAGAGCGCCGACCGCTCTTACAGAGGACCTGGGTTCGATCCCCAGCACCCACATGGCAGCCGAGAACCATCTGAAACTCCAATTCCAGGAGAATTCCAGTTCCAGGGGAATCCAACACCCTCTTCTGACCTCCGTGGCATTGCACGACACGGTGCACAGACCTGCATGTAGACAGTACATTCATACACATAGAGAAAAATAAATTTTAAAAAAAAGAATTTAGAGTTGGGTTCAGGGGAAATGGCTCAGCAGTTAAAATGTTTGCCACTCAAGCAAGAAGACCAGAGTCTGGATCTCAGATCTCACAGGGGAAAAAAATGACAGGTAGGCCTGGTATCCTGCCTGGAATTGCTTTCTCGGAAGGTAGAAACAGGATCCCCAAACCAAGCTACCTAGGGAAACTAGCAGCAACACAAGCTCTAGGTTTCATTGGGTGATCCTGCCTGAAAGATAAGGTGGAAGAACAATTGAAAATGGTCCCAGAGATCAACCTTGATCCTTCACACACCAGTGCACACACATGCATAGATGTGCTCACATGCATGAACAACACACATACATATAAGCAAACACACCACACTGTTAGAGAGTTCAGAGCCCTGGGAAGGATCACCCAGACTTAATCAAATTTTAATTAGCCAATTTATTCAAGCTATGCAGCTGACAGCCTCTGGCATGGGGAAGGGATGCTGTAGTGGCAGGCTGAAGCAGGAAGAGGGTTCTTAAAGGCAAACAAAGAAAGAGAAACAAAAGAAAAACACAATTTACTTCAGCAGAACTTGCAACTGTGTGAAATTACATCATGGTTTCTTTGTGCAGATAGTGGAAAAGCAAGTTTTATAGAAGCCAGAGTAAGTAGGTAGTTAACTGTCTCACAACGGTTCCAAATTTCTGGGAAGAGGGAAAGGGGCTTCTGAGGTCAGCACTTCCTAGAACCGTTTAACAATTTCAGGCAGAGCAGGTCTCTAAGATGGCTGCCTTAACCAAAGTGTAGTCACTTCAGCTGTTACAAAATATACGTACCCACGAAAATGAAAAAAATAATAAAGAGGTTAAGACAGCTCTGAGTTCAGCAAACAGTCCCTTTTCTGTCTGAGGATAAGAACTCAAAGTCCTTGAAGAGATGACATTCCAATTGGGACTTGAAGCATAGGTAGATATTTACTGGAATAAAGAAGGCAGTGTGTGTCCTGATGTGGAGTGAAAAGTCCTTGGAGGATGCCCCTAAGGGAGGGGTCAGAAGGAAGATTCTCTGATGCTAGTGTGGAACACGGAACTA
This sequence comes from Rhizomys pruinosus, assembly GCA_009823505.1. NCBI lineage: Eukaryota > Metazoa > Chordata > Mammalia > Rodentia > Spalacidae > Rhizomys > Rhizomys pruinosus. The sequence continues at coordinate 5,827,350 of VZQC01013763.1, read as the reverse complement.
TGGGAAGCTGCTGACATCATTTTAGGGGAGGGGCTAGAGGCAATATATAAGCTGCCTCAGGGGTCTGGAGCTCTCTATCAATCTGGACTGCCTGGAGGAAGGTTTGCCAAGTTCATGCCTGAGCTCAGAATTGAACTAGGGGCAGGAAGAGCCACCACTTGATATATAAGTGACATAAACTTGTGTGCAGACTTGTGTACAGTGTCCCTCTTTTCACTGTGTAGACAAGTTAAAGTAAACCTGTTCTTTTTTTTTTTTTTTCCCTAGACTGTGGTTTAAGGAGCCTCTCTGTTTTGCTGGTCTTGGGAGCCCAGGGCTGGAGGAGGCAAGGGAGCTCTCCTGATGGAGGACTAGTGAAATCTTGTTGTTCTCATTCACTTTGTAGGTAAGCTTGAGTTTGTAGGTAAGCTAGGTTTTCCCTAGACTGTAGTCCAAGGAGTCTTTGTTTATGGATATATAGTAAGCCCAGCAGGAAGTGGGGGTGGTAAGGCACCATTTGGGTAGATCTCTCCTGGGAGGAATTTCTGTAACAATACAGGAAGCCCAGGAGTCGGGGCCAGTGAGGCATCAACTGGGTGGATTCCCTCCTGGAAGGAATTTCTGCAACACATGACAAGAAAGCCAAATGCTACTGCTATGGCTCAGGGAGGAGCCTGGCACATTGGAGGATGTGGTAAAGTCAGTCTGTTCCATGCAAATTGATGTAGGGAAAGAGAGTGCTCAGAGGGTACCAGAAAGCCAGACTGGGGGAACTCTATCCAGAGTCAGCACACAGGTGACAGGCTGCAGCAGAAGCACACTGTGACCTCTGCACCTTAAATCTCCCCCTTCTATGTATGTGATGGACCAGCGGGATTGGGATCAGTGGAGTGAGAATGGCTACGAAGCCATGTCATGAGGACTTATGCAGGGCTCTTCTCGAGTAAGGGTGGTGGCACTGATGCAGTAGGAGACCCAAAGTGTATCTGAGAGATGGATGAGAGACTTCCATTGGCTATGGGATAAGACTTTAGGTATGTGAATATATGCCTAAGAAGAGAATGCCAGAGGTAACTCCCGAGGAGGCAGGAAGGAAGGGAGGAAGTAAGGAGTTAGAAGGGAGGGAGTATGAAGATCCTGGTGCTATGTACAAAGTGGCATACCAGGTGCAGTGTCCTGTAGACTCAGTAGAATGGGTTTGAGTTCAGCACCTCACTCTCCTAGAATAGAGCTGCTTCTCCACTCCCCTCTCCGACTCTTCCTCCTGTTTGAAGGTCCTTTCTTAGGCTCCTAGTGGACTCATCTCTCTCTCAGATCCTCTCACAGTAATGATGAATGGTTCCTGAACCCCATAAGACTCCTGGTTGGCCTCCTTTGCACGGGTTGACCTCCCCTCACACAGGTCTCCAGTCCTAGCTCAGTGCCTGGGGCTCCCTAATGTTTGCATCCTCACTGGTCACTTGCATTCAAGGTCCATGCTGACAGCTCCCCACCCGGGGCTTCCCTGTGTTGCACTCTGCAGGCACCGCACACCTAATGATTCCAGATCCTAATAGAAACGAGAGACCGCATGCTCTGTGTGCAGCTTCCAGGAATGACATTACTCTCTATCCCCATGCCTTGTTAGGATGGGGATCATTTTCTTTAACATGAAGCCTAGTCCTTCATGAAGCCATGTCTATGCCACTCAGAGCCAAGCCCCTTCTCTATCCTTTCCCAATCACTGCCCTGGCCCAAGAACTTTTCACGGTGTTGTTTGACCCTCAGCTGCCTCTACTTCTACTTTTCCTAGCATTGCTGACTCTAGTCCTTCCTGCACTTCATGCCACGTATATTATATTAGCAAGCAAAACTGACCACTACCCCAGCTGTGGCCCCACTGACCCCTGTGCCTGAGGACACACACTGGGCTTGGCTGGGGGGTCCCTGCACAGCCTGGCCCCATCCTGCTTTGCGCACTTGTCTTCTCACCTTGCCGCTGCCTTCGATCTCACTGCCATCTTTGCCATTCCTTGAACACAGGGTGACTCACGGCACTGTGCCTTCACAACTGCTGCTCCCTCCACCTAAATACCTCTTTTCACTTAAGAAAACTGCTCTCTGTTCAAATGCCAGGTTCCTTGGAACCCGCCTGCTGCTTCCCACTGAGCTTGGGGACTGCGTCTTATCTGTGTTTACAAAGGTCCCCAATCCCTTGAATCCTTTGCTTCCCTGGATCCTGAAGCAAAAGGGGAGCCTTATCTCAGTCCACTTGTACTAGACCCTGGCTGTCCCCTTGAGCACCCGAGGAAGTGACCTAAATGCAGCCCTGCTGGGAATCATCCCAGAGAATCCCATTCAGTTGGTAGGTCAGCCTGGTTGTGAGAGGACCCTGATTCTGTCCAAGAAAAGATAAAATACTGCAGAGCTCAGCTCAGAGCCAGTGTGAGAAACAGTGATCGTCACACAGGTGAATTAAGAAGATATGACTGTGACCATGGAGAAGTGGCAGGAAGACATTCCCACACATCCACCCTCGGTGGTGGCTGATAGACCAGTCCAAGCAACTTGGCAGTACCCAAAGCAAGCAAGCTGGAGATTCTGTGAGGTGTCTGATGGGCTGGACTTTGCCTAGATATGCTCAGACCAGATGGAGCAGTTGGAGATGAGGCACTGTGTTATGGAATAGGAAAGGAATATGAAGGTTTATCTTAATTTCGTATATGCTTCACTTTTTCTTCTCAGGATCTGCATATAAGGTATAATATGTGCTTAGCACACTCTACACCTAAAGCAGAACAGGAAGCAATATTCTCTGTGTTTCCTTCCAGTCCTCCTTGAACTTTGGGGCCTACAGAATACAGTGTGTCTGTCTGTCACTAATAGAGTGAAGGAAGACGTCAGCAGGGACAGCCCCTCCACACAAGGTTAGCCACAGATACCCCAGGTGCTTGTAAGGCCTACCTCCTGCTCCACATGTCCTGATTCTGCTCCCTTGCTTGGAAATTTATTCCTACTGATTCTCCAGCAAAGCACCACTGACAGATGTATGGGTAAGCAAGAGTTCCTACCTTCCCTCCACGGAAGCAGCCCCAGCTTAGTTCGGCTCCATTGGACTAGGGTTTGACTGGAGCCACACTGTGGTAGCCTGACCTTTTCTAACCACAGAGGAAAAGGCCCCGAGGACATTTGAAATCCTCAGCAGAGGGAACAGTGTATGTGAGCACAGGCTGACATTTGGGAAAGAACAAAATAGAACAACATGTAGGAAGTTGCGAGCAAAGGATTATTTAATCCTCTTCTTGGAGCTGGCTGGGCTCCAGGAGCAGTAGGCAGAAGACCAGTTTAGAAAAGGGAAAACTAATCTGAATAACGATGAGTGCAGAGTGCTAGTGTCGGGAGCCGCTCGGCAGGCTCATTTATAGCCTTGTGAATAATGGAATAATTGAATCTTCTTGTGAAAATGAACGCAGTGCAGAGAAAGAGATCAGGTTGGCTTTCTTCCGAAAGTCTAGAAGAAACACTCATGTTTATGCCCCGCACCGTTGGATAAACAATTACATAACCAAAGGAAATGCATTTTTACTTCAGAGACTCACAGAAGACATTTCATTCTGTTCCATACCTCAGATTGCATTGAAACTAGTTTTAGGTTGTGTGGTCTGCTCCAAGATCTTTTTGTTTTGAGTCCTGAAATAATGTTCCATCCTAAATCAGATTTTAAAATACACATTGGTTTGTCAGAAGCAAAAATAACACGTGGCTGTCGTCAACGCTCTCCCAGGTGATGAAACACTGCCCACTGTGGCTATTTGTCCTTGAAGAAAGTTTATGCAGCTGTGGCCAAGCCAGCTCACTAGAAGTGCACTTCTCCCTCTGTCTGCCTTGTCTGTTAACTGTGCCACCCCTGAGAACTCTGGGTCTGGCCACTATTTTGAGAGAAGGTCAAGAGCTGCTCACAAAATTAATGAGTGGGCAAGCCGACTTGTGCTTGAAGCACTCCTGGAGCTGGAAACATTGAGTTAGTGCGAACTCACAGTCTCACCGCCTTCCAGCGTTGGGAGTAATTCTCTCCTCCCCTACTTTACTGCTTTAGAACAAAAATTTTGTCTTAGAACTAAAATAGCTCACTTGTCTTAGCACTCCCATAATAACTGACAGGTGCTATATAAATAAAATACACAGAAATTATTTGTACCAGATTAAAATGATTCAGAAGTCATCAATTTGAAAATAAGTGCATCTCAGGATAATGGATCTAGGTATAGACCCCAGACCACAGGTCAATTTTCAGTGACATCTCACTAACCAAGGAGAACGTATCCCTCCCAAAAACCCCGAGTTTGCTTCACAGCAGACAATGTCCTAAGTGTGCACAGGTAGCCCCTTCATGCTTCACAACACTTTGCAGGCTCCTCTTTGAGAAGGAGCTAGCTTACTCTAGTCAAAATCACACAGTTTATAAATGACAACTAGGAGAGAAGCCAGGCAGCCTGGGGGAAACTCCACACCTAATTGCCACATTCCATTGGTACTGGTCACTATCACCCCGAGTCTAAACTTCATTTCCCACTGCCCCACACACCCCACACACATACACAAAGCCTCCCCACAGAACCATTCTCCACTACCTCTCCAAAAATCAGTTCTGACCCACTGTCTCATTCTGGGACCAAATTCCTGACAAAGTGAGAAGAAGGGGTTATTTGTGCTCATACTTGAGGGGACACAGTGATGGTGGGGAAGACACAGCAACAGGAGCAAGTAACTCCTTACCTTTTCACATCTGTGTAGAACAGGAAGCAGAGACCAGACAGGAAGTGCAGCTGGACTATAGATCCCAGTGATCCACTTCCTCCTCTTAGGCTCCACCCCCCAAGTTTCACAACTGTCACCAGCTGTGGACTAATATTTAAACACGTAAGCCTACTGGGAACAGTCACGGTCAAAACAGAACAGCTATGCTGCTTGTGGTCATTTAACGTCCTCTGCTTCCTGCCAAGCTTAAATCTATGCGCTCAGATCCAAGTATTAACCGACCCTTAAGACCTACCCTTCCTATACTTCCCTACAGGTATTTCTTTCTCAACTCTTGTTTTGGTGGTTTGCATGAGACATCCTCCATAGCTCGGGTACTTGACACTTGGGGCCTAGTTGGTGGCACCTTTTGGAGTGGTTATAGCATCCTTAGGAAGGGAGTCTTGCTGGAGGAAGTTCACTGCTGGAGATGGATTTTGAGGATTTAAAGCTTTACCCCACCTCCCGCTCTGGCTCTCTGCTTCCTGTGAACAAAAGTGTGATCAGCCAGCTTCCTGCTCCCGCCACATTCTGTGATCAGCCAGCTTCCTGCTCCCACCACATTCAGTGATCAGCCAGCTTCCTCCTCCCGCCACATTCCGTGATCAGTCAGCTTCCTGCTCCAGCCACATTCCATGCCTTCCCCTCCATTATGGACTGTCCCTCTGGAACCATAAACTAAGACAAGCCTTTTTTCTTCCCAAGTTGCCTTTACTCTGTGTTTTATCCTTGCACTGGAAAAATCACTAACACACTTGTCTTCTAGACAGCCCTAAGAATTGCTAACTATTCTATTAAATCCCACACCCTGAACATCCGAAGGAACTTGTAGATGGACACGTATAATAGTTAGAACAACAACAGTCAGAGACATGCCTGTTACTATCACCACTCTTCTCTCATATATTGTGAGTCCTCTTTATCCTCAATGTTCATCCCAACTCATGGTAGCAGCGTATAAACACAGAAGTTTCAACCCTTCAAAGGGAAGAAGGCAAGTCCCAAGGTTTCTTCAAATGACAAGGTCCTTGGTTCATTTTCTTTCTGAGAAGGTCAGAGATGGAAGACAGGGCCAATTTAAGATGTGTCATCAGAGCTGGAGAGATAGCTCAGTGGTTAAGAGCACTGACTGTTCTCGTAGAAGACCCAGGTTCGATTCCCAGCACCCACATGGGGACTAAGAACCATCTTTACTACAAGCCTTTAATCCCAGCACTGGGGAGGCAGAAGCAGGCAGATCTCTGTGAGTTCAATGCCAGCCTGGTCTACAGAACAAGCTCCAGGCCAGCTGGGACTTAAAGGAGACCCTGACTCAGAAAAACAAACAAACAAAAAAAAAGTGTCATCAAATAGATTGGTGGTATTCAGTTCTGCCTAGCAAAAGTCCTTGGTATCTGACCCTGAAAGAAACCAATTTAAGAGCAGGAATTTTCTCAGTGCTTGTCAAACTTGTCATGCTGTGAGAAAAGATACTAGAGAAAATAACTGAAAGAGAAGACTTATCTATCTGGGCTCACAGTTTCAGAGATTTAAGTTTATAGTCCTGAGCTCTGCTGATTCGAGGCCCATGGTGAGAAGAACGACACAGAGGCAAGATTATGTGGCAAAGCCTATTCACTGTTTTTCACAGGAAGCAGAGGGATTAAAGAAATTGGGACTATAAATAACCTTTAAAGACATTCCTCTAATAACCTATTTTCCTCTAGCTTGATCTCACATCATAAATTTCCCACTGCCTCCAAAATAGAACCACCATCTAGGGACCAATCATCTAACACAAAATCCTGTGGAGAACATTTGGTATTCAGGCTGTAATGTTCTGCCCCAGGCTTCTGAAGTCTCATGGCCACGTCATAAATCAAACTGCATTTAGTCCATCTCTAAAAGTCTCCAAGGTCTTAACAGCTCCAACGTTGTTTAATAGTCCAAGTCCGAATGCTCTTCTGAGAGTCAATGCCAATTTTTAGTTGTGAAACCCTGTAGAATCAAAACGTTACATACTTCTCAAATACGATGGCGGAGAGTAACCATTCTCATTCCAAAAGAAAAGCAGGGCCATAGAAAGGAAGGGTAAACCAAAACAAACTTGAAATCCACAGGGTAAACATTGACTCTCCCAGCTCCATGTCCAGCAGGAGGATGCAATTTCAGTTCTCAAGGGCAGATGGTGGTAGAGTATAAACTCCCAAGAGCGTGGGAGTTTATATGATCTTCGTTCTAGTTTTTCTAATTTTAGCCCAGAGGGCCTCTATCTTGGATTGACACCCCTTGCCACCTTCAGTTTTCTTGGTGGATTTTCCATGTTCTTCAAATCTCTAAACTTCTTGGATATCCCATGCAGCTCAAATTCCTTTCACAGCTTAAAGAATCATTTTCAGGACCTATCTTCAGTGAGCCTTGCCACTGGCCCACCCCACCTTTCTCTGGAAATCTTGGTGGCAGATTCTATAACCTTGTAATTGCATTTTATGTGTCTGATTAAACAGCAAAACATGGTTGACAAAAGCACCTTTTGCCAACTTGAGTGCTGTTGGCATCCAGGCCATTATGAGTCATGGCTACATTGGCCTCTGAGTGCTAGGGTGGCTGAGAAAGGAATCTCAGGGAAACGAATTTGTAGCTGGCCCTGTACAAGCAACCTCAAAGATACTCTCTTCTTGAAAGAAACGCATAAGCTCTTTCATACTCTTGAGCTTAAGAATAAAATCCTCCCAATTCCTCAGATGCCCGCAAGACATCATTCTTATCCTGATGCAAAACACTGCATTTCTTTTACATTACCTATTAACAGTATGGTCATTCTGAACACCAACTAGAATCACCCATTAAGCCCTGCTTACCTAATTCCAGGGCTTCTGTAGGCCACGTCTCCAAACTCTTCCAAATTCCTTCTGCAAACTATTTTCAAATCCCTAAGAATCACATGGTCAGATTGAGTCATAGAAATGACTTCTGTTCCACATTTGTCAGATTTTGTGTCATGACAAAATACATGAGAAAAACTATGAGAGGAGACAAATATTCTTTTTGATTCAGTTCCAGTCCTTGGCTTCACTGATACAGAGCCCACAGTGAGGTGGAAACATGTGGCAGAGACCACTCGTCTCATGGAAAGCGGGAGCACGTGGTGAAGGGCACTCATCTCACATGGGAGGGAGCACATGGCAGGGACTGCTCATTTCATAACAGACAAAAGAAGGCAATGTCCATGAACCAAACATAACCTTCAAACGCAAGCTCCCAGTGACCCCCTTCCTCCAACTCCATCCCCTCAAGCTTCCACAGCCTCCATAAATAGCACCACCTCCTGAGAACCAAGCATTCAGAGCATGAAGCTATGGAGGGCATCTCACAGTCATAAGATAACAGATACGTTCTTCAGATCATACTATGCCATCTTCTGCACTGTGCGATGGACCAGATATGTGCTAAATTTGGAGATACAAAGGTGAATAATATGACGGTCCTGACCTTGTAAATTTTAGGCTAGTAAAGGTAAAATTTTCACAGTTGAATTAAATATAATAGGGATCATACTCGAAGACTGTGAAAATCTATACAAGTTGACCAAACTAACCTAGAAATCAGAGAAGGCTCCTGGGAGGCAGCCTATGGATGGAAGCATTGAGAAGGAGTTGAGAACTTGGGAGGAAGAAGAGAAAGTGCTTTCCGAGTGATGGCCTAGTGGTTAAGAGCACCGACCGCTCTTGCAGAGGACCCGGGTTCGATCCCCAGCACCCACATGGCGGCCGAGAGCCGTCTGAAACTCCAATTCCAGGAGAACTCCAGTTCCAGGGGAGTTCGACGCCCTCTTCTGACCTCTGTGGCATTGCACGTCACGGGTGCATAGACTTGCATGCAGACAATACATTCATACACATATGGAAATAAATAAAATAAAAAAAAATTTAAAAAAAAGTTTCATTTGAGATTTCATACAAGGTAATTTGAGAGGACTTTATTCCTAAGTACCCCTCCCCATCTATGCCCTCACCTCCTACTCCCCCCGACACACACACACTTCATGTCCTCTGTTACTATTTGTCTTTCTTTAAGGCCTATCAAGTCTAATCTGCGTTTCCCCAAATGCCCCTGGGTGTGGGTCTAGCCCAGTAAAGAAAACAGAGTCCTTCTCTCCCAGCAGCTATCAGTTGCAATAGATTCTCATCCAAGGCTGGAACTTATTACCCCCTCCTGTCATCTGAAATACTTGTCTGGTGGTCTTTAATAACGCATGTGCCACATTCCACTAGATGTTCTTCTCCTTGGACTGGGGCTCACAGCTTTGCAAGGCTGCCGAGTTCTGGAACTGTTCCCTGGGCCTGCTGGTTAAAAGTCCTCTGGCTTAAGCTGCTAGCAAGGAGGGGAGGGAATGGTGGGAAGTAACCAGAGAGAAAAGGAAAACGGACTCAGAGAAAGAGACTGGAAGTAAAGGACTCCGTTTAATGTTGTAACTCAAGGCTTTTTTTTTAAATTGTATTTATTTTTATGTGTATGAGTGTACTGTCTGCACGTAGGTCTATGCACCCATGTCATGCAATGCTGCAGAGCTCAGAAGAGGGTGTCCGATTCCCCTGAAACTGGAGTCAAAGACAGTTCTCAGCCAACATGTGGGTGCTGGGGATCAAACCCAGGTCCTCTGCAAGAGCAGTTGGTGCTCTTAAACGCTAGGCCATCTCCCCAGCCCCCTCAAGGCTTTTTATACAAATCCTTGCAGGGGGCTGTGACACACAGAATTGGGGATTGGGAGAGGTGTTTAGGACAAGCAGGATCCCAGGCCATCTGTTCCAGATCAAAGCTTTGCCCCAAGGGATCAAAGGCAGTGCCAGGGCAGGTTTGGCAGGTTATCAGCAGGGGTCGAGGCTTGGAGGGAGCTTGCTGACTCTCTTTAAGTGCTTCTACCAAAAGAATGCCTACACCGTCCCTGCTCCATGATGGGTTTTCTTTTTTATATTACACATATGTGTGTATTGGCTGCACGTAAGTGCACCTATGTCATGCAATGCCCACAAAGTCAGAAGAGGGTGTTGGATCCCCTGAAACTGGAGTTACAAATGGTTATTAGCCATCATGTGGGAGCTAGGAATAGAACCTGGGTCCTCTATAAGGGCAGCCAGTGCTCTTAACCACTGAGCCACCTCTCCAGCCCCCATGATGGGTTTTTGTCTGGCTTGGACTTGCACAGGTTTTGTGCACATTGTCACATCACTGTGGATTTATGTGTGCAACAGCCCTGTGGTGTCCGGACAATACAATACAATGTATTCATCCTTCGCCTCTGGCTCCTACAGTTTTTCTTCCCCCTCTTCTTCAGTGATCCCTGAGCCATGTGTGGGAGGAGAAGGTGTGATAGGGATGTCCCATTTAGGGCTGAGCACACTACATTCTCTTATTCTTTGCTCATTGACCAGTTGTAGGTCTCTATGTTAGTCAATGTCTGCTGCAAGAAACTTCTCTAGTGACAGTTGAGAGAAGCAATAATCAATGAAGTGCTTCTAATTAGTCCAGGTTCTGAAATCCAGGAAGGGCATTATGCATTAGGACCATCTTAGTTACTTTTGCATTACTGTGATAAAATACCCTGACAAAGAAACTTACAACAGAAAGTGTTTATTTGTGTTCACCATTCCAGAGGGATACAGTCCATGATGATGGGTCAGACATGCCAGCAGGCAGGAAAGACCTGGCCCTAGGAGCATGAGGCTGACCCATCACATTGCATCCATGCTCAGGAAGAAGAATGAACAGGAAGCGAGGCCTCAAAGCCTGTCACTAGTGACCCTTTTCAACAGGCCTCTACCTCTTAACGTTTTCACAAATAGCACAAGCAACTGCAATAATTTTACATTTAAACCTGAATGAGCGACAGCCATAGCAAAGCAAGTAGACAAAGAAAAAGCAGGCTCTGTTGAAAAAATTTCCCCTAGCCTAAGAGTAATGGGAAACAACTGAAAAGTTTTAAGCAACATTGTGACTGCTTCACAGAATGGAAGCAACATTGTGACTGCTTGCCTTCACAGAATGGAAGAGATAGAGGAGGAAATTACTTTTGTGGCCCAGTGGGGAAATAAAAACTAAATTGTAGAGAGATGGTAGATAATTATTGTTGTTACCAAAACCAGAAAAATGCTGGGTCGGACTCATTTTGGTTGAAAACTGCCTAATGAAAGAAAAACAGCAGAGGCTGGTACGTCATTCTTATCACTTGGCCTTGTACTTCATTAAGTCCTGTGGACAGCTTGAAGGTCTGTGTCCATGAAAAGCCTGTAAGTACCTACCACTATGGTGAGCTGCATTGTGTTCAGTTCAGTTTAAGTGTCACAGAAGGATTGCTGTTTTGCAGAAAAGGAGCTCCTGCTTAGGTTATCCCAATCAACACCACTCTTGGTTATTTAGAAGATTGTCTCTCTCTGCTAGAATGTCATTGATTACTGCTTGTTGAATTATATTAATTTCATTTATTGAGCTATTGATTTTTCAGTGCTGGGATTGAACCTAGGACTGCGTACATAAGACAAGAACTCTGCCACTGAGCTGATCCTCAGTGGTTTTAATTATTTCCTTTTGGATTGTCTCACTAAGCTGTCAATCCAGTGTACATCACCACGGTTCACTCTGTTGTCTCCCACCACTATCTGCTCCACTACGGACTGAAGACACCAAGTATTTGTTTTCTCTATACCCAGACGGGACCAAAATGAAGCACAGACAACTAGAAGAAAACAAGTCCTTCACTTATTTTCAAAACATTTTCAAAACATGTTCACTGACCCTAACAGAGAAATAACTTGATAAACTTTCATCTATTTTCAACCTCCTCCATAGACATTTTCAGAGCAAATGAATACATTCGGCCTTTTTTTGCCTTTTTGCCTAGACAGAAAATAGATCCTTAAATAGAAGTAAGGAGATAGATTCACTAAGGAACATCAAAGCCAAGATATATAACTTATACTGTAAAGCTGGTCACTAAATTGAGAAGTAATTTTACCATAAACAGAAATGATGAATATCTTTTCCAAATGGAAAGCCCCTGAAAGAGAGGCTATAAAAGCTGCATTACTATTGTTACATATTCATGTGATTTGAAATGGATCAATAAATAGACATGAAAGAGGCCATATATTCTATACATATGGACACCATATGTCTCAGTTTTTTCTGGGAAAGAAATATTGTGTCCTGTGTACCCATACGTATAGTCATTCCGGCTAAGCCATGTGTCCCAAATTTTAGCTGAGAAAATATGGCCACTATTGCTTATATAAACAGTTACTGCAAAGCTCAACCAATGTGCCAGTGGTGGATGTGGCCTCAACAGTTTGTTGAGAGAGAAAGCATAGGAGGAAGCTCTAGGATGCAGGGTCTCATATTTAATCACATGATGTAAAAGACAGCATATACAGGTTTTCAAATATGGAAGTACAGAGAAAGAAACAATTAGAAATATTCTAGTAATCTTGCAAGGAAAGAAAGGTGTGTTCTGGCACACATTCCCAATATATTCCTGGCATCGTGGAACTAGCAATTAAACAACAGAAGCAGCTAGAGAAGTGTAAAAGGCATTAATGAAGAGCTTCAAGGCTGAGTGTACAGCAACTGCAGCCATAGCCAGTGTGCAATCACTTGGACAAGCATAGCACACAGACCAGCAGTTCAGTGGTCAGTGACCTCAGCCAAAGGGACAAGAATAAGAATAGCATTTTCCCAGCTACACCTGCTATGGTTTGAGGCTGAAATATCCTTCAAAGGCTCACATCTTTGAATACTTGGACCCCAGCCAGCAACAGTTTGAGGAAGTTGTGAAAGCTTTAGGTGGTAGAGCCTTGCAGGCAGAGATGGATCACTGGGGGCAGCCCTTGGGGGCCATACAGCCCAATCCAACTGATCCCCTCTTCTGCATCCAGGAAAGGCAACAACTGAGAAGATGCCACCTCACACCCCCACTGGCATGAACTGAGCTGCTCCCAGTGCCATGCTATTTTGCCATCAGGGACTACATACAGCCTCTGAAACTATGAGCCAAAGGAAAGCCTGAACTAAGTCACTTCTGTCAAGTATTTTGCCACAAGGATAACAAATGTAGCTAATACAATGCTTGAGATGAAATATGTGCCTGTTAATACCAAGATCACTCTATAAGTTCATCTGACTGTGATTCCATGTATATTTATGTCTGAATTAATCCTCTGGTCAAGTATAGATGATATTTTCCAGTTAGTATCTTTGTATAGTTAATCTCTCTAAACTCTGTTTTTCTCACCTAATAAATGGAAAATAATTAGTTTCCTATATAGTAAGGAATTTAATATTTATTTGTGTTTGAATGATAGGGAGGGGAGGGAATGCATGTGAGCCATGGTCCATGTGTGGAGGTTGAGGATATTTTTCAAACATGGATTCTCCCCTTCTATCATGCAGGTCCTGAAGACTAAACTCAGGTGCTTGTTAAACTGCCCATCTAATAAAAAATTAAACTGGGGCTGTGGAGATAGTGCAGCCGTTAAAGGCTGAGGCTAAGAACCGCAAAAAAAAAAAAAAAAAATTAAACTGGCACGATGAAGAGTTTGAGTTTTATAACCTGGAAGGTGGGACCACTCTAGTCAATGTGATTGGGGAGGGGATTTTCAATCAGGGGGAAAGCTATGGATAGAGCCCAGTCTTATCCATGTGACTGAGCCCCAGTCAGAACTCTGGGCACCGAGGTGTGGGCAGTTCTCCTGATTGGCTATGCTCTGCATAGTGCTACGCAGCTATGCTGAAAGGAATAAGCGATGCCTCTGAGCCCACTAACAGAGCAACCTTGGGCACACTCAGATTTTGCCCCATATGCTGAATCCCCGGCTGATGGCTGTGTCCTATCTCCTCTAGACAGAAACATTTCCTCCTTGAGGGAGGACAGGGCTCATGAATGCCACAGGATACTTCAAAGGCTCAGGAAGATCATGAAGCCTAAAAGACCCAGGAGCCCCCTCCTAAGGTTATAGATAACAATGTTGGGAGGGAGAACTCAGTGGAGCTGCCTAACTGTGGTAGAGGGAGTTCCAGATATGCAAATTTCTTAAGTCTTCACCCATGCTGGCTTTAAAGCTTTTGGTGATTCAATAGCCCTAAATCATCCATTCCCTGTATGTAATCCCAAAAACTTGTATAAGTGTACATACATTACTTATTCACATCTCTGCAGGAAATGTCATTTAACACTGCTTCAACTCTTTCGATGCAATGAACATAAAAGCTGCATGCAGATAACAATGAATCTTGTGGACCCCTAGCAAACCATGAAAACTGAGGGTGATCTGAAGGACCCCCATACCTACACTTTTGCAGACTAAGGGTGGTCTTTGGAGCTGTCTTTTTTAAAAATTTTTTTTGGTCTTTTTGAGACAGGGTCTCCTTGTAGTCCCAGGTGTCCTGGAACTCACTCTGTAGACCAGGCTGGCCTTGAACTTACAAAGATCCGCCTGCCTCTGCCTCCCGAGTGCTAGGATTAAAGGCGTGTGCCACCTCGCCCGGCTGGAACTGTCTTTTAACTTTATACTACCCTACTCAGACGTTGAGAATTAAATGAAACCGCCCATACAACATGCTCAGTTCTAAGTCTTCCTGCCATTGAGGGCTTAGAGCACTGCTGCTGCTGCTGCTGCTAAAATACTGATTTGGGAAATCTATATGATTAAGGATTATGCCCAAATATCACACCAGAACACTATTTTGCCTAAACAGATAAAACTCTAACCCACAGAGCTCTCCCTGGGACACCACAAAGAATGGGGCCTCAGTTTATCCTTGCCTGTTTTAAGCATGAATTTTAGATTATGATATTTCTTGAAATACTTTCCTAGAAAGTATTTTGGTCTGAATATGAAATGCCCCCCCCACACACACACACACTTATATGTTTGAACACTAGGTCATTGACTGGCAGTACTGTTTTGGGGGGTTGTGGGTCATTATGAGCTGATAACCCAACCATGATTCTCCTACTGTTCTCTGCTTCCTGATTCTCTGAGGGGAAGCAGCAACTGCAGCTCCCACTACCAACCACTGAACCACTGTGCCACGTGTTCCCCAGCCACGTTGGCCTACAGTCACAAAAACCATGAGCCAGAATCAGCTCTTCCTCCCTTAAGTTACTTTCATCAGGTATTTTTATGACAGGGACAAGAAAAGTAACTAGCACAGTGAATATTATTCATCCCTTTAATAAAAGTTTCAGTAAAAGGCTTTCTTCTAAGCTCTTCCTGTATAGAATCCTGACTGGAAAGGACCTGTTTATTTCTGTACAACTGACTTCTGTGATCAGAAGTTAACAGGCGTAAATAAGGAAACCTTCTACCTAAGGATGCATATCCAAAGGATGCATATCCAACAGGCCATCAGTTATGGTACATTTTCCGCAAACTTAAACTGCTTTCTATAGAAACAAACCAATCCCACTTGGTACATCTGTCTCCTGATACAAAGTTCCCAGCTATGGTTTCAACAATGACCCCCCCAAAAAAACAGGGCAGTTATCTAAACTTACTTTTAGTCAACAAGACCAGTTTATCCTGCAAATTCTATGAAGTAAGAACAAAGGATTTTAATGAGGAAGTAAATAAAATGAAATATAGCCATTAAATTTGCTGAATAAACAAGCTGAGGACATAACAGACCAAATATAAAAGCTCTCTTTGTTATATGACCATCAATTCCCTCCAAGCTGTGGATAGTATAGTGATACACATGCATGCGCACACACACATTCACACACATACACATACACACACTCTCACACACAGTCACACACTCATACACATACAGACACTCACACAGTCAGACACACATATATACACACACTCAGACATACATACACACATACACACACACACACACACGCACACACGCACACACACACACACCATGAATACACTTCCAACAAGGGTTTTGAATTCTCTGACTTAATGGTGCATGTGGAAACCAGAAGTTGAGAGTCTCTAGTGGATCACTCTGGACAGCATTTCCAGTTCCTGAATTCAGGATTTTCTGTAAAACCCGTGGACCTGAGATAACCCTGCTCCTATTAGCTGAAACTCAAAGGCAGCTCACCAGGCAGAGCACTGAAACACATGAGCACTAAAGAAAAGGCTCAGCTGTTGGATTTTTTTTAGCCACATCAAAGGAAATGCCACTGATGGAATCTGTGTCTTTGTAGGTAAACTGTATAATTTAATCTACACTTTGAGCAGCAGGTGAGTCTGTGACGGGAATACCTGCCACAAGCACAATACTGAACAATCACCAGTTCCATAATCAAGTATGTTTGAGGGGCGTCCCGTCCTGCACATCATTCTCTTGGGAACTGTCAAAAGGAGGAGTCTAATTCCTAGATAATATCTTATATGTCATCTTTCATGCGCTATTCATGACCTTGACTATGAACGATAACAAAGGAAGACCTCACAAGAGAAACTGACCTCCCCACAATAGGCCTGATGCACAGCCAGTGCCCCACACACTGAGCCTGGGGGCAGGTGTGCTGAGGACTCAGCCTCTCATGTCTCACACATACATATCTGTGTTGCTGGCCCAGGCACCTCTCAAGACTCATTCTAAGAGGAAGAAAGGGTTTTGAGACACTTTCTCTATTCTGACTCAAATCCTGTCCTTCTCTAGTCCTACCCTCTGACTCCTCCACTGTCCCCCAGCACCAGGTTTAACAAACTGGCAGAGCCTCTCATTTGAGGCTTCCATATCAATGAGATAACCCATGTCTGCTGACCTGTCAACCCATGTTGACATGTTCCTCTTACAGGGAACATGCAGCAAGGAAAAGGGGCCTGTCCTCTTGCTGAAACCTTGCTTGTTACAGCAGCTGATTAAAGCCCAGTTATTACTTTCACTTTGGATTATTGTTGTCCTCATCAGCTCTAGCTTAAGGCACCTGGCTCTTCTCAGCTCATCTAAAGCCCCTGACATGGAGTATTACAGCATTATAGATGACTGGAATAAATCCTATAGTAAATAGATATAATTAACTACCCATGTTGTAGACTACTTGACCATGGGGTACCATTGTTTTATGACAACTATAGATAATGCTTTTGTGAGATACACAATTTTTATATAAACTCAGAGATCAAAAGTAGCTGCCCAATAAATTGCTCTAGGCCAATACAGTCAACATATGAACACAGGAGAAAATGAATCAAAATGTATGTATCAGAATGGAGAAACTGTCCAAAACCAGTCTGGTCATGAATTTTATAAGCAATTTAATTTGAAATGCTGTGTTTGTACCACCAATACAGTACTGAAGGGATGGCCCTAGAGTGGACTGCTAATGAACCACATATTCTACTCAGTCACAAAGGATAGGTTAATATGTACTAGTAAGAACTCAAGTTTTCTGTATAAAGTCCTGAGTCAAATAAATATCCTCTTTAGAGTCTGGAGAAGAGCTCCCTAGTTCTCAAATATCTTAACTCCAGAGCAATCAGTAAACATATTGGATTAACCAATGACTGTCCATTGCCCAAATGTAAAGTCAACAGGACCTCATCTTGTAGATATGCTGTCTTCTCTGAATTATACAAGGAGACCCAAGGAGTGGCTTACAAGAAGTAGCACATGACCTTGAAACTCACCTCAGCACCCATCGCTTGATGTTCTAATTACTGTGGTAGGCACTAAGACTGTTGTGAGTGTAAGCTCCATGAGTTCCCTCAGAGAATAAAATCCTGTTAGGACACAAAACATTTGTATGTGACATAGTACATGGGCAGGAACAGGCCTGCAGAGTAAGAATTGAGCTGTACCAACCTGAGTTTAAGTTTAAGAAAATAACATTATCACAAGCTTCTAAATATGCTTCTAAGGCAGAGTTCTTGGGCCTTTGAGTTGGCAATGAATGGGAAGCCTCAAGGAACTGTGGCAGGAGGGACTCATGTTTGGGTCCTGACATTTTTCTCTAAGCAATATTCCAGAGTGATGTAACAGGACACGGTGCTGAGAGAATCGTTATCTTTCAGAAAAGAGCCAGGTGCCAGTTCCCCAGCACAGTGCCGAGAGCAATTGGAAAAGGTGTAAAAGTAAGTCATTAAGATGGCAGCGTAACAGATTTAGCAGCAGTCACATAAAAGATGGCGTAAAAGTTTATTGAGGCTATTAAACTTCATGGTGAGAATGAAAGAAGAAGCTGAAGGGTGACAGGGCTTATGACAAGGAAAATGAGGGAGAAGGGATGGTGACGAGTGTCCTTTCCAGGGCTACTATATAAAAAATAGCTACATTTTGTAATCACGTGGTGTCACATAGTTCCATTTGTCTTGGGTCAGTGTTCGACTGGATAGTCCATTAACTGGGTAAGAGTCTACTACATACAAGGCCTGTTCAGGGTGAGGCCGTTGAAACAGGAAAGAGAATGTGTGCACAAAAATGTCTACCCAAACTCCTGCTGTAATTGTACTTGAACTAGAAATTACTAGCAGCTAATACATTTCCACAAGACACACTGCGATTGCAGCTCCTGCTGGGGGTCTACCCAAGTAGATCACAGCTTACCCTGTAGTTATGTGAAGATACAAATGCAAACAGCCTGAGAAGCCAGGAGTGAGATACGTGCAGTCTGCAAACTCAGAATGGAGCTTGGGCACATCACTGGGGGAGGAGGCAGGTGCACAATCCATGGCTTTCTTGCTCTTTAATGTCAGTGATGGGACCAGGCCAGGGCAGACATTACACTGTCACAAGCAGTCTGAAATGGTGTAGTTACCTCCTTATTGGAAACTCTGCTCAGCACACTTCCCTGGATGCTTCTGAGCAACCACAGCCCAGCAGATATTCCCATGTGTCACCCATAGTCCTCTTTCCATAGCAGAGCTAAGTCCAGTGATTTGGGAGGCAGTACAATGTCCATTGGGGTTAGTCTGCACTGGGTTCCAATCCCAGTTCAGCCACTCACTAGAAAATTGTCCAACCTCACCATCTTTACCTCAGGTTCTCAGGGAAGGAGACATAAAACATTCTCTTCAGACCTGTTCATAGAATAATGTTTGCATTTGCTCTTCATGGACCTGTGCTGTTGAGTGGCTCCACCGGGACAGGAGCTGCTCTGGGGACTAGAACCATGGCAGTGGCCAAAGAAAGGGTTAATATGGGAGCTTTGGCAAGCAGGAAGAAGTCTTAGGGCCTGCCTCCCACCCTTGCTCTCTTTTTCCCAGGAGGAACTGAGCCGCTCATCTCATAAACATGCTGGGCTGCCAAAGGCTCGGTGCCTCTTCTCTCTGAGCTCCTGACACCTGCGCTGTCCTGCTATGGGGCACAGTTCTGCAGATGAAAGTCACTGGAACGTGGGAGCACAAAGCCCTGTGGGGGTTCTTTGATCAACACACGTTCCTAATTCCAGGGATCTTCTGAGTGCTGGCATTTTAATCCTTCTGGCTGGGAGAAATGTGATCAGTAATTATAATGTTCCATCTTCATCGTCAAGTTGACTAGACTTAGAATCGTCTAGGAAACGGACCCCTGGGCCATCTCTGGGGATGTTTCTGGAGAGATTTGACTAAGAAGAGAAGGCCCATACTTAATATAGACAGCACGATCCCATGGGCTGGGGTAGCAGACAGAACGAACAGGGGAAAGGAGAAAGCCAGCTGAATACTAATTTTCATCTCTCTCTGCTTCCTGACCGTGAACACAATGTGACAAGCTGTCATGTGTACCACCCGTCATGCCTTCTCTAACATGGTGGAGTGCATTTCCTTGAACTATAAACCAAAATAAACCCTGTTTCCTTAAGTTGCTTTTATCAGGTATTTTGTCACAATGATGATAAAAGTAACTTGTATGGTGATCATGGCCAAAATCCTAGGCGAAAGTATTTGCTCTCATAAAGTTTATTTTCCAGTAGAGTGATAACGAAAATAAGCAGGCAAAGCAATGAATATGCATTATCAGGAATCCTATGAAGAAAATAAAATAATGTCAGAGAACAGTGGGAATATAGACAACAAGGTGGAGTGCCTAACTGGCCCATGGACCACACAAACTGGAGTGTCTTCCCTCCCGCTAAACCTATGGGAATCCTGGGTAAGACTTTTTAAATGCATATTTCTGGATTTTGCAATACTTAGAAGTCATTAGGCTGAACCTCAATTTCAGTGATACAAAGAAATATTGTCAATGGGGCTCCAGCAGGTGCATACCTGCATAACAAGTAATTTTATCAGTTCATGTATTCATTCATCCAGGTGTCAAGAACTAAAGGTACTGTACTGAGGAACATAGACAGTCTCTGGAGTGTTTGTTTCCAATTGCTGCTGTAACAAATTAGCATAAATGTTGTAGCTTAAATAGCAGATTTATTATACTACAGCTCTATAAGTTATAAATCCACCTTGGGTTTCATTTGGTGACTATCAAACTATCAGTAAGACTATACTCTTCCCTTTTGGCTCTAGAGGAGAATCTATATACTCCCCTTTTCCAGTGTCCAGAGCCGTCAGAATTCCTTGGCTTATGGCACCTTCTCTATATTCAACCTCACCCACAGATAGAGTTTTTCTCACTTTGCTTCTTCCTGAATTCCACTTTTGCCTCTTTTCCATTTTAGAGAACCCTTGTGATTAAAATTAGGCCTGCTGAAATGGTCCCCTCACCTTGATATCTTGAACATAGTTTCAAATGCAAAATCTGCTTGCCGTATAATAAAGTAATCTTCACAGGTTCCAGGAATTAGGAGCATGGATATCTCATAGGAGACACTACTGTGCCTGCCATACTTGGCTTTATCAAACATCATGTAAGTGGTCAGCCTGTCTCCCAGTGATTCCAGGCAGACACTGCATGGACCATGTCTCATTAGTCCGATACCACAGAAGCAGTATGGACCAAGTGTCACACTGCCACCATTAGCAGAGGAAGTCACATGTGTTTCCCTGAGGGACAAAAGGGAGGGCAGGCCTATTTCCTTAGCCATTATATGTGATATCACATTTTTAGAAGGGATGACAGTTAATCAAAATATGAATTCTGCATCATTAGTCTTTATCTACTTGATTATTGAGCATAAGCTGGCTTCATAGCACATAGGAATTTAACTTCAGGATCCTAATTAGCATTCATGAATGAGTCTTGCATGGTTAATTCATTGCATAAAATATTTACTCCTTGAGGTTCTCTTGTTACTTTAATTGTCATCATATATAAATTATGTTATTGCACATTTATTAGAAAATCATTCATAGTTTTCCAGGTTGAGACAGAATAATTACTATCAACCTAGTTTGTGGCATCATAGTTTGGCAACAGAGTAGTTATTTTGCGCAACATTTAACTTTCACAATCATGCCAGCCCCTGCTGTCTCATATTTCACAATCATCAAGTGAAACTCTATGCATAATAAATAATCATATTTAAACTTAAAATTCATTCTGTAGAACTGACAAAGCCTGAAGTCTAAATTTCAAATGAAATTCTGAAATTATAAGATCAGAATCAAGAGGCAAAATAACCATATGGTCTTAAAAGGGGTAAAATCCACTAACCTAGAAATGAGCATCCTTCCTTGCTCCATGAAAGCCTTGCTGTCCCATCATATCACATAAATTGTGAAGGATGGTTCACAAATATAGAGAAGCCAGGCTCCAAAATCAGAAAGATGTGGACAGGAAAATGTGCTACCTGAAGGGACCACGGGCATGCCTTCCCCTTCAAAAGGTGACAAAGAACTTGACAAAGTCTCTCACCTGCAACATAAGAACCTGAAAAAGCCTCACAGCTTCCTGGCACAGGGCACGAGATGGCGATTCTTAGTCTTGCTCCTTCACAAAGTGGATCAGACATCTTAGAGAATGAAGGACCAAGTGGCAATGCCTCCCATCACTCTTCTTCCCTTTTACTTTCTTGCACCCCTGATTCAGTCCACTGAGCATCTTATACAAGTTGGAGAATGTGGACTCTATAGCATTCCCTAATAAGACATGGTTTGTTTTCATGTATTTGCTGAGATTTGTACTTTTTTTTTTTTTTTTTTTTTTTTTTTTTTTTTTTNGTAGGATCGAAAGGTTACCCCTGGACAAACTGTCAGCCCATGAAAGGAAACAGCCAGAATTGACCAGAGTCCAAGTCAACAGCTCCAGAGAGAGTGGACTGTTTTACTTCTCATCCACCTGTGCCCCTTTTCTAAGCCTAGGGAACAACCTGCGGAAGAGGGGGTGTGGTAGAATGTAAAGGCTCCGATTGGGGTGAATGGTGAAACTACAGCGATGTAGTCTGGACACTCATTTGATCAACTTGATTGAACAAACAACATGTCACCCCCCACTGGATGGTGGGGCTGTGGGGGTTTGGACACAACAGCCTGTAGATTGGTTTTGCACGAAGGATGCTTGTACTCATGGATTATCACTTATAGCTAAAAAAGGAAAAAAAAAAAAACAACAGAGAAAGATGCAAGACAGTTATGACAGAATACATGATCTGGGATGGGGTGGGGGTGGGGGGGAAGGGAAAGGGAAAAATGCCTGATCTGAATTGGAAAATGATGTACAAAATGCACAAAGCATCAATAAAAAAAAATAATAAAATAAAAAAATATATTGTATAATAAAAAAAAAAATCAACCTTCTTTCAATTACTATTGAAACAAACTTCAGAGTTAGATGCATGTCCTCACAACACCAGCGTGCACCCAGGTGAGGCCCACCTTCCTTAGTGCTTTGTGCAAACCTCCTAGCCCATGGAAGCTTGGTATCACCCAGAAACATCCAAACTTCAGGTTCCAGTGCACAGCATGGGCAAAGTTAGACACACAGACAGCACAACACCAGCATGTGCCCAGGTGAGGCCCACCTGCCTTGGTGCTTTGGCATCCCTCCTGGCCCATGGAGGCTTGGTATCACCCAGAAATGTCTAAACTTCGGGTTCCAGTGCCTGGTGTGAGTGGACTTAGACTCACAGACACCAGGCCAACAGGGTACCAATGCACCGGCCAAAGCAGCAACACAACCCCACCCCAAACCTGGTGGAGCTGTGGCAGAGAGGATCTAAAAGGCACAGTATTAGTGATTATATTCTGTGCAGCCAACGTGGAGGCACCAAAATCCAAAGAAACAAACAAACAAATTCACATGCCAAAGACACAAAGAACAAACAACATGGGAAAAGCTCACAATAAATCCATACCAAACCCTACCAACCCTACAGAGGATTCCTATAATGAGATCTTCCTGGAAGGAAACCAAGATACAGAACTTAGAAGAACAATTGCAGACATATTCAAAGAAATCAAAGAATATAAAAACAAATCAGAGAACTAAAGAGAGAAAAATGGGAAAACTCAAGAAGGACCTAGAGAGAGAGAGACAATGACAAACATTGGAAAGAACTAAAGGGAGAAAATGACAAACTCCAGAAAGGAGTGGATACACTGAAAAGATCCCAGGCCAAAATGAAAAAAGAAAATGACCATATGAACCAAGGAGCTACAAAATGAGAATAACAGGCTCCAGAAGGAAGTAGAAATACTAAAGAAATCACAGGATGAAATTTAAAAGGAAATTGAACATTCATACAATCAACAGGAAAGGATGGGAAAACACCTCAGAAGCAGAATGGAAAAAGCAGGAAAAAGAATATCAAACCTGCAGGATAATACAGAGCATCTAGAAAGCTCAAGTAAATATTATGAAAAAAATAAAAAAAACACAAGAGTGGAACAACCAGGAAATGTGGGAAACTATGAAAAGACCAAAACTCTGCATCATAGGAATAGAGGAAGGAGAAGAATCCTAAGACAATACTATTGATCAGATCTTCAACAGGATAATAGAAGAAAATTTCCCCAAACTGAAAAAAGACAAACCCATACAAATACAAGAAGTACATAGAACACCAAATAGACAAGACCAGAAAAGAAATTCCTCACACTATATAATTGTTAAAACACTAGATGCTCAACACAAAGACAAAATACTGAAAGTCACAAGAGAAAAACAAGTTACATATAAGGGGTAACCCATCAGAATTACAGCTGACTTCTCAGTGCAAACTATGAAACCCAGAAGAACATGGGCCAAAGTATTTCTAGTGCTAAACAACTTTAGATGCCAACCCAGACTACTATACCCAGCAAAAATGTCAATTATAGTTGAAGGAGAAAGAAGAATTTTTCACAACATGAACAAGATGAAAGAATACATGTCTAAGAAACCAACAATTCAGAAAATCCTCAAAGCAATCCAAAGAATAGAGGAAAGGAACAGCTACCCCTAAGCAACTAAAGAGAGAAATTAACAAAAACATAACAGAGTACATACAAACCTAGACCAAGAATGCAAACAAAAATAAGGTGAAAGGAAGCAACACACATCTCTCAATAATAACCTTAAATATTAATGATCTAAACTCCCCAATCAAAAGGTATAGACTGGGAAAATGGATTAGGAAACAGAATCCTTCTATATTCTGTCTACAAGAAAACCATCTCACCCTCAAGGATAGACACTACCTTAGAGTGAAGGATGGAAAAATATTACAAGTAAATGGTACCAAGAAATAAGCCTGGGCTGGAGAGATAGCCTAGTGGTTAAGAGCACCAACTACTCTTGCCGAGGACCCAGGTTCGATCCCCAGCACCCACATAGCAGCTAAGAACTGTCTGTAACTCCAATTCCAGGAGAACTCCAGTTCCAGGGGAATCCGAGACCCTCTTCTGACCTCCACGGCATTGCATGACACAGGTGCACAAACCTACAAGCAGACAGTACATTCATACACATACAAAAATAAAAATTAAATTAAAAAAAAGAAATAAGCCAGAGTGGTTATTCAAATATCAGACAAAATAGATCTCAAAGTAAAATTAATCAGAAGAGATAAAGAGGGCCATTACATCCTTGTCAAAGGAAGAATGAACCATGAAGACTTCACAATGCTAAATGTCTATGCACCAAACTCTGGTGCACCTAACTTTATAAACACTACTCTGCAGGTCCTCAAGACACAAATTAATCTTAACACATTAATAGTGGGAGACTTCAACACCACACTGAGTCCCTTGGATAGATCAACAGGACAAAAAATAAAGAGAAAGACATCAGAACTGGATAATACAATACACCAAATGGACCTCACAGACCTCTACAGAATATTCCACCCAAACACAAGAGAATATACTTTCTACTCAGTACCTTACAGAACATTCTCCAAAATCAACCACATACTGGGGCACAAAAGAAATCTCTACAAATACAAAAGGATTGAAAAAATTCCATGCATTCTATCAGACCACAGTGCAATAAAGCTCCATATGAACACCAGAATAAGCCTTACTAGCTACAAGAACACATGGAGACTAAACAACACAATATTGAATAATGAATGGGTCTGGGAGAAATAAAGAGTGAAATAGAAGTATTCATGGAAATAAAGGATAATGACAGTACAACACAAAAAAAAAAAAAAAAAAAACAGTGGGATACTTTAAAAGGCAGTCTTGAGAGGGAAATTTATAGCCCTAAGTCCCCACATCAAAAAACCAGAAAGGGAACAAATAAACGATCTAACACTGCAGCTGAAAACACTTGAGAGACAACTACAAATGAACCCTAAACCCAACAGACAGGAAGAAATCACAAAAATCAGAGCAGAAATCAATGAAATAGAAACAAAGAAAACAATACATAGAATCGACGAATCCAAAACCTGATTCTTTGAAAAGATAAACAAAATAGACAGACCTCTAGTCAAGTTAACAAAAAGAAAGAAAGAGCAACTCCAAATCAATAGTATTCATGATGAAAGGGGAAACATCACAACAAAGAAAAGATCTGGACAATCATAGAAGAATAATTCAAAAACCTATACTCCACTAAATTTGAAAACATAAGAGAAATGGATGAATATCTGAAATCCCAGGAACCAACAAAGCTTAATCAAGAAGAGATTAACAGTTTAAACAGACCTATAATATTTGAGGAAATTGAAGATGTAATTAAAAACCTCCCAACTAAAAAAAGCCCGGGCCAAGAAGGTTTCACAGCAGAATTCTATAAAACACTTAAAGAGGTCCTACAACCATTGCTACTCAAACTGTTTAGAAGGATACAAACAGAGGGAATTCTCCCAAATTCCTTCTATGAAACCAGCATCACACTAATACCAAAACCAGGCAAAGATACAAGCAAAAAAGAAAGCTATAGACCCATCTCATTAATGAACATAGATGCAAAAATTCTCAACAAAATACTTACAAATCACATACAGACCCACATCAAAAAGATCATGCATCATGATCAAATTGGATTCATACTAGAGATGCAGGGATGTTTCAACATACGTAAATCAATAAATATCATAAAACACATAAATGGACTGAAAGACAAAAACCACATGATCATCTCAATTGATGCAGAAAAAGCCTTTGACAAGACCAAGCATGTTTATGTTTAAAGTCCTAGAGGGAATTAGACTTAAGGGAACATTCTTCAACATGATCAATGCCATATATGGCAAACCGACTTCCAACATCATCCTAAATGGAGAAAAATTGGAATCATTTCCCTTAAAGGCAGGATCCCAGCAACGCTGCTCCTTATCACCACTCCTCTTCAACATAGTGCTTGAAATGCTTGCTAAAGCAATAAGACGAGAGAAGGAAATTAAAAGAGTATTAATTAATTAATGGCTTGTGCCACCATGCCTGAAGATGTCATCATTCTTTACCACTGAATAGTACTCCATTGTATAGATGTACCACATTTTTGTCATCCACTTGTCTGTTGAGGGACATTTGGGTTGGTTTCAGGACTTCATTATTATGAAGAGAGCTCCAATAAACATGGTTGTGCATGTATCTTTGCAGTAGGATGAGTCTTGTGGGTATATACCCAGGAGTGGAAAAGAGGAAGTTAAACTATCCCTTTTTGCAGATAATATGATAGTTTACCTAAGGGTAAACTATCCAGAAAAAAAAAAAACTCCACCAGAAAAACTTTACAAATGATTAAGAGTTTCAGTAAAGTGGCAGGATACAAAACTAACCTAGAAAAATCAGCAGCCTTTCTTTACACCAACATTAAACAAGTGGAGAAGGAATATAAGAAGACCTTCCCACTCAAAATAGCCTCAAAAAAATAAAAAAGACCTGGGAACAAACCTAACCAAAGGTACAAAAGATCTCCACAACAAAAATTTTAAAGTCTTGAAGAAAGAGATTGAAAATGACACCAAAAGATGGCAAGTCCTCCCGTGCTCATGAATTGGAAAAATTAATATAGTAAAAATATCCACTTTACCCAAATTGACATACAGATTCAGCACAATCCCAATCAAAATACCCGTGAGTTTCTTCACAGATTTTGAAAAAAAAAAAAAAACTCCTTAAATTTATATGGAAAAAAAAAAGACCCTGAATATCTAAAGCACCCCTGAGTGAAAAACACAATGGGGGGGGATTGCTCTACCAGAGTTCGAAATATTACAGGGCCATAGTCATAAAGACAGCCTGGTACTGGCACAAAAACAGACCCATTGACCAATGGAACAAAATTGAAGATCCAAGCTTGAGCACATATAATTTCAGCCACCTCATATTTGACAAAGGAGCAAAAAAACCTCAATGGAGGAAGGATAGTATCTTCACCAAACAGTGCTGGCAAAACTGGATCACCATTTATAGAAGAAGAAATTTAAACCCCTACCTCTCACCCTATACAAAAATCAACTCCAAGTGGATCAAAGATCTCAACGTGAAACCTGAAATCTTGAAGGTGATAGAAGAAAAAGTTGACAACAACCTACAAGACATAGGCATAGGAAAAGACTTTTTTTTATTGATGCTTTGTGTATTTCATACATCATTTTCCAATTCAGTTCAGGCATATATCCCCTTCCCTTCCCCCCACCCCACCCCTACCCATCCCAGATCATGCATTCTGCTGTAAGTTTTCTGCATCTTTCTCTGCTTTTTTGTTTTGTTTTGTTTTCATTTTTTTAACAATAAGTGATAATTTGTGAGTACAAGCATCCTTCATGTAAAACCAATTTGCAAGCAGTTGTGCCCAAACCCACACAGCTCATGGGTCCCACCATCCAGCAGGGGGGGCTTGTATGTTCAATCAAGTTGATCAAATGAGTGTCCAGTCTATATTGTTGTAGTTTCACCATTAACCCCAATCGAAGCCCTTACATTCTACCACGCCCCCTCTTCCGCAGATTGTTCCCTAGGCTTAGAAAAGGGGCACAGGTGGATGAGAAGCAAAACACTCTACTTTCTCTGGAGCTGATGTCTTGGTCTCTAGTCAGTTCTGGCTGTTTTCTTTCATGGGCTGCCAGCTTGTCCAGGCTTAACCTTTCGATCCTACTAATGAAGCACATGCAATTAGATATTTAGGTATTTAAACAGTATAATATATAGCCTTTCGATCCTACTAATGAAGCACACGCAATTAGATATATAGGTATTTAAACAGTACTAATTGTTATGGTAGGTTTCTTTGGTATAGACACAGATGTTTGGATGGTATGTTAATTCATGATTTACATTTTCTTCTGTTAAGTATGGCAGGGTCTTCGTGTGGTTTATAACATCTCCTAACCATTAGAGGATGTAAGCTTGTGGCATCAGCCGTGGGTTATTCCTCCAAGGAGAGAGCTAATAGCCAATTAGATTTGGGATATACAGACATATGGCTGCCACTGCTGCACAGTATTTCCAGGCAGATGAGGTGTAGCTGGTGCTGACGGAGGAGACTTGCTTGACTCAAGGAGACCTATATTTGCTTTATTGGTTTAGTGGTCTTTGGTAACACTCTCTGGCATTCCAGAGACCATCTGTATACTTGCAAGTGCGGTCTCCATACATCTTTCCCATGTTTATATCAGGTCTTCAACAAAAGACTTTCTAAATCACACAGCAGCGGCACAGGACATAAGGTTAAGAGTTGACAAATGGGACCTCATCAAACATTCTCTTTTCTTAATTCTTTGATTTGCTCTTTATAGTCTTGGACTTCTTTAAGTATGTTCACAATTGTACTTCTATTATCTGTGTCCTGGGCCATCTCCAGGGGGATCCCACTGTAGGAATCTTCCACAGGGTTGGTAGAGCCTGGTGTGGAATTATCCTACACCTTTCCCATGTTGTCTCTTCTTCCTGTCCCTGGCATGTGGGTTTCTCTTTGCCTGTATTCCAATGTGATTCCCAAATGCCTCTTCACTGTGTTGAATGTTTGCTTTGCTTGCTTCCTTCAGATGCCTTTGTTGTTTGTTTGATTGATTTGTTTTTCTCCTTTACTCATTGTTTATGGAGATTGTCCAAGCTTTAAGTTTTCTATTGGAAGTCTAACTCACTCTTCCCTTTCTGTTCTGAAGACTCTGCAAAGAATCCACTTGGACACTCCTGGGGGGGGTGCTGTTACCTGTGCTTCAGGTGGTCTTGGGAAATCCCCAATCTCAAGACTCACACAGACTCACCTTTTAATACTAGCTGGGAGGACAACTCTGCCCCCACAGCCACACAAGCCAGTTTTGAGCCAAAGACAATTAAATCAAATCAAACAATCCATCTGACTGATGCACCCAGCTCCTACCTGTGCTTCAGGTGGTCTTGGGACATCCCTGATCTCATGTATTCATATTTTAGGGTAATATAAAATTTAAGGAGGAAACTGTGAATTCCTAAACATAAAAAAGAAACAAACTTCATTCATTTTTAACATTACTGAATGTATCCCCAGAGACACATTGTGAAATTAAGTAGTATTGTTATTACTTGGGAAAACATTTGTGAATGGCCTCTAAATTAGTCAGAAGCTGTTGGGTTCTGCATCAATAACAAATAAACCTAAATCTCTGGGATATGAGAAAAGTGAATTTTCTTGTTCATACAGAATCTAGGAACCCCAGGGACTGACTATCTCCCTGTGGCTGCTTGTGGATGTGGATACCCACTGTATTTATCCCCTGACCCCCTGGATCCCCTGGATCATTCCAACAAGGAGATCAAAAGAATGTAGAAAACTCACACAAGTTCCAAGGCCAGAAGTTCCCACGGCACT
The DNA here is from genome assembly GCA_009823505.1 of Rhizomys pruinosus. Taxonomy (NCBI): domain Eukaryota; kingdom Metazoa; phylum Chordata; class Mammalia; order Rodentia; family Spalacidae; genus Rhizomys; species Rhizomys pruinosus. The sequence continues at coordinate 5,797,551 of VZQC01013763.1, read as the reverse complement.
TCTATTGATTCTCATTCACTAGAAGTAGCTATATTATCCCACCATTCTGAAGATTCCTGGTGAAAAGAGTCTTCTCAGTGCTGAGTCAGCAGAGAAAAGCAGAACCTTCATAAGCACCAGTCACCTGCAACTTTCCTAATCAATAAGACCCTGCTGCCGAAGACCTGATGTTAACATGGGAGGGATGTATTGAGACCACACATGCAAGTGTACAGATGGCCTCTGGAATGCCAGAGAGTGTTACCAAAGGCCACTAAACCAATAAAGCAAATATGGGTCTCCTTGAGTCAAGCAAGACTCCACCGTCAGCACCAGCTACACCTCACCTGCCTGGAAATACTGTGCAGCAGAGGCAGCCATGTGCCTGTATATCCCAAATCTAATTGGCTATTGGCTCTCCCCTTGGAGAAATAACCCATGGCTGATGCCACAAGCTTACATCCTCTACAGGTTAGAAGACGTTATAAGCCACAGTAAACCACTTGTCATCACTTTTAAACAGGGAAGCACATGTAATTATGGATTAGATACATCAAACTCCATCAAACATTGTGTCTATCTAAAGTAACCATACCATAATATTAGTGCTGCTAAATACCTATTATATAATTCTATGTTCTTCAAATTAGTAGGAGTCGAAAGGGTTTATCCTGGACAAAACGGTCCAGCGCCCAGATTAAGGAAAAGCGAGCCAGAATATGACCGCAGAGTCCAAGTCAACAGCTCCACGAGAGAGTGGACTGTTTTACCTCCCATCCACCTGTGCCCCTTTTCTAGCCTAGGGAACAACCAGCGGAAGAGAGGGTGTGGTGAAGTAAAGGGCTGCGATTGAGGTGAATGGTGAAACTACGCAACATAGTCTGGACACTCATTTGATCAACTTGATTGAACAAAAAACTGTCACCCCACCACGGATGTGGGGCTGTATATGTGTTTGGGCACAAAGCCTGATAGGTTTGGCATTGGAAGTGATGCTTGTACTCATTGATTATCACTTATTAGACTAAAATTAAAAAAAAAAATAAAAACTGAGCAGAAGAAATGCAGGACAGTATATGGCGAATGCATGAACCATGGGATGGGGTGGGTGGGGGAGGGAAAGGAAATAAAGCGCTGACCTGAATTTGGAAAATAATGTTTGAAATGCACAAAGCATCAATAAAAACTAATTTAAAAAAAAAAAAAGAATAAAAAAATAAGAAGAAGCCAACTCCAGGGAGAGAGTCCCTTTCCCATGTGCCTGAGTGTGCTCGCTTGTTAGAGTAACCAAGGAAGCCCCAGCCACAATGAGATTTGGGATAGACCTATGAGGAGAGCACAGGAAAGGTTTCAGGGGGGTTGATTGCTGTGGCTAGAAATTGAGCCACCCCTGTGCCAGGCGGAGTGGTGGGCGCACGCCTTTAATCCTAGCCACTGGGAAACAGGCAGGCAGATTTTTTTGTCTTTTGTGTAAGCAGTTTTTCCGGTCTACAGAGTGTTAGTTCCTTAGGAACAGCTTGGCGGCTACAGGGATACCTGTTCGAAAGACCAAAAAAAAAATAAAAAAAAAAAAAAATTGAGGCCCCAGCAATGGTGGAGTCAGCGTATGGAGTTAGAGCCAGGAACACATGGCTCCCAGCCTCCTGCTTCCCTCTGAGAGCAAAACACATTCAAATCATCATACTGGAGATTTCAGCTTCCAAAGACCACCCACTAGCTCTACACTCATTAATTTATCCACTTTAACCCTTCAATAGCCCTGTCTCCAAGCATCATTGATGAATGCAGATCCCTGCATGCCCCATGTTCTCTAAGGTACTAGAAACGGAAGGGAAATGCAACTGGTGTTTTCGGAAGGAAGACTCTGTTTTGTTCAATGAAATACAGCAAGTTTGCCAAGTAACATACCAAGGACACGGTAAAAGTTTCACCTTCGCCCAGTCCATGCCCCTACCTGCTGGACGAGTGTCTAGGCTGAGAATCACAGTAGGGTCCTGGAGGTTGATAGACAGCCTGCATCTGCCTCCCAGTTGCCCATTGGGTTCCTCCACTCAGATAACCATACAGCACAGCCCCCTGTGCTTCAGTAGTGTCCAGCAAAAGGAGTACTCAGAGCCTCTTCCAGTCCATGAAGAAAGAAAACAGATAATGGGAGAAAACATCTATGAAGCTCCACCACATGTTACCACACACCTGTCCAAAAGCCACAAGTCCTCTGCCTGAACAAGTGGGTTGGTAAGACATGAGGTTACCCATCAGCTAAATGGAGCTCCTCATTCTGGGCTGAGAAGCACAAACCAAAGACAGCTGTCTACTATGGCCTGCACCGATTGTGTCACTGCTGGGTCAGAAAACTCTGGCGGGAGGGGGGGGGGGGGGGGGGGGGCTAGAGGAACATTGCAGGGTGACTAGGCACATAAGATCAACTCCACAATGCTGCCTGCCTTCTAGCTCATGCTGCTGTGTTGCCAATCAAAAATGGTCACAATGGCAACTGGGGTTGCCCATAGAGCAAACGAAACAAAACTTATTTTTAAAGGAATCAGTAACCACTGAAAAGTAATTCTAATGTGGTAGCTTTCAAAGCTCAATGCATCCAACCTTGATCCACCAGCACATTGAGGCTCAGCAGATATGATGCATGAGGTATCTCGTATGAAGACCAGCTCTGCTCTCCAGGGCTCTGCATCCCTGGCTTTAACAACCAATGGACTTTCTATTTATTCATGAGTTGAAATAGATATACATTCGCATTCATCCACCTTGCTAACTGGCAAATCTACCTACAGCCTGTTTATTAAATCATCCATCTCCATTTGTGTCAGGGTGCATTAAAATTATAATTATTCATTCTAGTATTGATTCTTAAACTTTGTCCTGAGCAAGGGCACTATTTATATCAAGACAGAGATGGTGTTCTTGCTACCTAAACATCCCTCCCTGTTCTTTCCAATGGACCAGTGACTCCTCCCTGATATGTTTTCCAACAAGCCCTGAGAATCACTTTCTCTGACAGCATGGACTTGGTTAATTAACTTACTAGGTATGTTTTTGTGTTGTATCTTAACATGACTATTGGAATATAGAATTCATAATGACAAATATGTGACATATATCCATCCAGAGAATGTAGCAGTATGTTTTATTAACAGAAGTGTTAAAATATCAGGTGCCAGTTGATTAAGAGAAACTGAGAACCGTCATGAATTGTATGCCATCACTGACACCAACAGGATGGAGCCATGGAAAGTGGAGTTGAAACTTAGCTCTGCATCTTACCAGCAGTACAGCCTTGGGCATCTCATCTCCTTCCATCTCAACCTCATAACTATGAAAAGGAAAGTATAGTGCTGCTTTAAGTGATGTTTTGACAGATTACTGTGTTAGTTTTATTTTCAATAACAGTGCCACAATACCTGACAGAAACAGATAGAGGGAGGAAGAATTAATTTTGACATTTTCAGAAGTTTCAGTCCATTATGGTAGGGAGGCCTAAGGCAGAGTCTCACAGGCAAGAAGCAGACTGGAAGAGTAATAAGACAAGGTCAGCACAAAATACAGCTTCCCAGAACATGCCCCCTGAGACCCACTTCCTCCAACCAGGCCCTAACTTCCACATTTCTGCCACCTCTCTATAGTCCATCCAGGGTTTTAATCTATCAGTTGGTTAGGTTAATCATTTATCAGGTGAGAGCCTGACTCTGGGAAAACCCTCACAGATAGACCCAGAGGTATGGTTTGATAATCTCTTAATTCTCAATCCAATCATCTTGACAAGATTAATCATCACAGACACCAACATTTTTAATGTTATTAGGTAGCTATTTGACATTTAACTCAGTTAAAAACCCACCTTCGGGAGCATATACACTAAAATTGAAAGGCTACCAAGAAGATTAGCATGGCCCATGCACAAGAATGACATGCAAATTCATGAAGGGTTTTATATATTTACAGCAAAAGAAACAACCAAGGAAGCGAAGAGGAAATCCACTGAATGGGAGAAAATCTTCACCTGCTACATGTGAGACAGAGGATTAATATGTAGAATATGCAAAGAACTAAAAAACAAAGGAAGAAGAAAACAAACAACCCAATAAAAAGATTGACTAAGTACTTGAACAGAGAGTTTACAAATGAAGAAATAAAAATGGCTAAGAATATTCAGTGGATATCTGTTAGATCCACTTGATGTATGGTATTGTTACAGTCAGGTGTCAGTCTGTTTATTCTTTGTCTGGTTGACCTGTCTAGTGGAAACAGAGCAGTATTGAAGTCCCTTACTACAAGTGTGTTGGGATTAATCTGTGTCTTAAAGTCCTATAGTATTGTGTTTATAAAGTTGGGTGCACCAGAGTTTTTTCTGGTCCTGTTTATTTGGTGTTCTATGTGCTTCTTGTATTTGTATAGGCATATCTTTCCTTAATTTGAAGCAAGTCCTGTTGAAGAACTGGTCAATAGCATTAACCTGAGATTCTTCTCTCTCCTCTATGCCTTTGATGTGTAAATTTGGTCTTTGCACCATGTCCCACATTTCTTGCATATTCAATTCCTGTGGTTTTTTTTTTTTTTTTTTTTTTTTCCGTAATCTTTGCTTGACCGGTCCAATTCTTCAACTTTATCATCCAATCTTGATATTTTGTTTTCTATTTCAATCTTTCTCCCATCGATTCAAGTTGGCTTATTGTGTGTTTCACTTCCTTCTTCATTTCAGCCTGAGTTTTCTTCACTATTTCTATCTCTTTTGTGAATTCAGTCAGAAGTTTATCTCTATCTTCTTTTATTTCTTTGATATGTTTGTGTGTTCTTTAAACTCATTGAATTCTTTGATCACATTTATGATTGTTCTCTTAAATTCTGTGTCCTGACTTATCTCTAAGGGGTCCTCATTGTAGAAGTCTTCTGTAGGACTAGTAGTATTCAGTGGGGACATGTTATTTGGGTTTTTCATATTATTATTTTGTTGTTGTGACTTTGGCATATGAATTTCTTTTGTTGCTTGTGATTCTGGTATGAAACTCACGTCTTCCTTTGTTGAGTTAAGACTAGCTTTGTTTGTATTCTTGATATGCCTTGGTTGTTTTTGTATTAGGTGTGAAAGCCTGGTTGGTATAGGCTTCAGAGTCTCTCTTTTGATTTTCATATTGGCGGGACCAGATGGTTCTAGTCCAGCTACTCAGGGCCTCCTACAGAGGCCCAAGTCAGGCATCAATCGGATATCCTCAGGCTTCCTTCTAAGGTCTTGGCCCCTACTAACCAGTAGACACAGCACAATTTAGGAGGCTTGGTAGGTGGAAGCTTGATTTGGGCATTCTCAGGTAGTCTTCAAAGGTCTGGGCCCCTTTGAAAATGCAGAAGGGTCTAGCCCTGCAGCAGTGGAAGGGGCTTCAGATTATCTCAAGATCAGAGGGATGGGCACAGCACAATTTGGGAAGCTCACCACCACTTGGAGGCGGGATTCAGGCACTCTCAAGCAAGCTAGAAAACTCCAGGCCCATGCCTAGAGGCAGAGAGGTGATTTTAAGGCAAGACTGTCCACAGGTAAGGAAGGGAGCCATACCACTGATCCAGAGAGGAGCAGAGAACAGGCCAACAGTACTCCGTGGTGGAAGGTAGAGAAGCACTGGGTTCTAGGAATGTCAAGAAGGGACCTCAGAGGAGGTGTCTTTGTAAATAACGTTGACTCTTACTCTGTGTGAAATGAGGAAGCATTAGAGGGTTTTGAGCAGAAGAGACACATATCCAACTTCTGTTTCTGACAGACTATTCTAAGGCTGGGGGTATAGCTCAGTTAGTAGAATATTTGCCTAGCATGCACTAAGCCTCAGCACTGCATATAGTTATGCATGCCTGGAATCCTAGCACTGTGGAGGTCGACACAAGAAGATGAGTTCAAGGTTACCCTTGGCTATACTGCATATTTGAAGCCAACCTGGGATATAAAAGGTCCTAAGTAAAAAATAACGAGGAAAAAAAAAAGAAAAGAAAGAATAAAAGGAAAGAAAAGGTATAGGTAAGTAAATAAAAGACAATTCTAGCTATTATAGTTTAGAAGGGCTACAGGGATGAATGAATATAAAAGAAGAGTCTTGAAATGCCCAGGCAACACTGATGGGGGTTTGGGGCAGGGTAGTTGTAGTGTTAAAGAAGTCAAGTCTGGAAGCTAATGCCATGAACAAAACAATGTATAAGAGTAAATGCTGAGGTGAAAGAGAGGCTTTAATCAGGGCCCAAAGAATGGAGAAGCAGGTATTTTGTTTGCCGGTTAACATCTCAACTCCAGGGAGTTAAGGAGTTACAGATAAAGAATAAGAATAATGAAAGAGAGTCACCACAGTGACACAGGAAGGTGTCAGTAGCCTTGAACAGGAAGGAGAGATGGATAAGCAAGTCTAGGTCAAGTTTACCCTGTATTATATTTTTGGCAAAACCTTTCTCAAATGACCAATGTGTCTACTTGTAGAGCTGAACAGAACCTGATTCAAAGGTTAGGCAGCAAAGGGAACAAAACAGAAATGCCAACCATTTGCAAACTACAATCAGGTCAAAATGAAGAGTCAGTGTTTTCAGGGGAAAAAGTGACCTCTGGCCTCTGAAAATTAATTTAGGCAACTGTTATCTTCACATCCCACAGGCCAGAGCTGTAGGAGAACACCGTATGTCATTCAGTCATATAATCTAAAAATTAGTGATTTTTTTTAAGAAATTGGGTTATTATCTTTTTTCCATTTTTTAAATTTTATTTATTTTTTTATGTGTATGAATGTACTGTCTGCATGTAGGTCTGTTTACCCGTGTCATGCAATGCCATGGCAGTCAGAAGAGGGTGTCAGATTCCCCTGGAACTGGAGTCAAAAATGGTTCTCAGCTGCCATATGAGTGCTGGGAATCAAACCCTGGTCCTCTGCAAGAGCAGTCAGCACTCTTAACTGCTAGGCCATCTCTCCAGCCCAAATTAGTGATTTTTTTTAGTTACCTGAGAACAAGTGAGGCTGAGGTGTTGACTTGGGTATTTTCTTCAGTCACAGCAATGGCGAAAATATGGAATATTCTGAAACTGGATGTAATCTGGAAGTAAAGTCAATAGGATTTCCTAAGAGAGATTGGATGAGGATTGTGAGAGGCAGAGGAACATCGAGATTAGCTTTGTAGGGGCTGGAGAGATGACTCTGTGGTTAAGAGGGTTAAGAGTGCCCATTGCTCTTGCAGAAGACTGAAGTTTGGCTCCCAGCACCCATGTCAGGTGGCTTACAACAGCCTGTGACTCCAGATGCAGAGTATATAACACCTGCTTCTGGCTTCTGCAGGAAGATGCACTCACATCCACACACCTTCACATGGACACACACACACACACACACACACACACATATATATATATATATATATATATATATATATATAATTATTCTTCAATGTATTTTAAATGAGACTGGCTCTTCTAAGTTTACAGCCCAAAAATTTACGATCAGGCAAACTAAGTAGGAAAGCAAGTTTAACTGGAAACGTCAAGAGAAGAATTTAGTTTGGGGAATATTGGTCATTCAAAGTCCATCAGACAGCCAAAAGGCAATGGCATCCAGTGTTCATGAGCTCAGTGTCAGGTTTAAATTTGAGAAACATGGGTGTACAAACCATGAGAAGATTGTCAACAGAGTGAGTCTGAATAGGAGTCCTGACTGGGAAGATCCTCAGAGACAAATAAAAGTCAGGAGGCTGAGAAGGAACCACAACACCATTGGTTGGAGATCTGGCTATGTGGCATTGAGAAGTGCACTATGGGAAGATGGTACACAGTGGTGTTGAGAGCTACTGGGGTGATGTCTGTAAGGTGGGGCCTGATATTTGACCACCAGACTCAGCAATGTGGAGGCATTCTTGCTCTTGGTGGGGACACTCTGGGTGGAATCTTGAAGCAGAATAAGAGAAAATGACAATAATGAAGAGTGTGGACAACTCTTCTAGGATATTTGTTTAAAAGGGAGGAGACGGTGCTGTCAGTAGTAGATGGCATTTGTGGGTGTTCATTGCTTAGAGAATGGAGAAATAGCACCATATTTTATGTTGATAGCAATGATAAAGTACAGAAAGAAAATCAAATGACATTGAAAGAACAGAATTTCTAGAATGATGCAGTTAGGTTAAGAGAGGGTGGGATTAGGAATGGCGGTGTTAGCTGGGAGCATGGGTAATCCCTCTGAAACAGTAGTCGGAGAACTGTCCAAGGCTGTGGAAGCACTGGACGGTTGGCGCAAACACCAGTTACTGGTTCCGCCTGCAGAGTCAGTAGCTGGAATGAGACTTGAGAATTTGCATCTCTAACAAGTCTCTAGATAAAGGTGCTACAGTTAGTCCAGAGACTGCACCCGGGAAGTACTGATTGATAGTAACAGATGGGAAGGCAGAGCCAGTAGTGAGACTGGAGACACGTAGGAGGAGAAGAATACAGAGATTTTCTTCACAGCATTCCAGCTTTCTAAGGCAAGTGAGAAGTTGGAGTGAGAAGGGGGAGGAGGAGGCAGAAGTTTCAAGGAAAAGGAGGAGAGAAACCAGAGCTCCATGCTGAGCATGGCAAACACAATCAGGAGTCTGGACAGGGCTGTGACTTTCAGAGCCTCACTCTGCCAGATTTAACAGCATAGCAGAACCTTGACTCCATCTCAAAGATCTCTGCTGCCTTGATCGTAGGGAACCAAATCCAGGAGACTCTTTTCACTCCAGGCATTTATCCTTGCCATCCAAGTTCCTCAGTATAACTCTTCAGCACAGAAGTACAGCAAGACATTCTCCAGAAGGCATCTGTTCCTTCCCACCCCAACACGCAACGTTTAACTGCCTAATTCTAGATCCTTGCTCATGGGAGGAAAGTAAACCCTTACTTCATTACGACTACCTCACACTTGGCAATCACACTTACCTACACTGTCACTAACGCCTTTGGTACAATGACACATCTGAGGCAGAAAATGCTAAACAAATGTCTGTTTTGGTCATACTCGATATTATTTCATGAAAATACCAATGGTCTGAGATTTTACCCTTACTTAGAAGCAGTACACTAACTTGTACTATTTCATTGGCAGAAGACATGAGACTCTTGGGTCAGAGAAAAATAACTTTATTATTTATGGCAATTACATTTGTCAGGGTTTCAGGTTCTCATTGATTCTCTAGGCTTCCACTCAAGCGGGTGACATAACACGCATGGGCACAACAGGCCCAAAACCTGGTCAGACAAAAGCAATCTGGGGCTCGGGGTATTTTTTTTTTTCATTTTAACTTGTTCTTAAAGTTCTTTAATACATATTGTTTACTAAAATTTGTGAATTTTATTCAAAATACCTTAATCAGCTTTATATCCTCTCCTCCATCCACATCTCCCTATAGCCTCCCCTACCAGAGTGCATGCATTCTGTCATATATGTTAAGGCCTGTAATGTCAAGTTGGTGCATCAAGACATTCCTTAGTGAAAGTTCATCCACTGGGCTCTAGTCAGCCTATTTAGAGTCTCTCCCATAAAGAAAATCACTCTCCTTCATCCATCAGTAATCAGCTGCCAATAGTACTTTGGCAAAGATTGGGATCGGCTGCCCATTTCACCAGATCCATGCTGCGTTTTTTCTGATTGAGCTCACATGGGTCTTGTGCATACTGACACCACTGCTGTAAGTTCATATAAGCAGGGTGCCAGGAGCCTGTGAGACTCTATCTCCATCTGGTCATGCCCCTCCTCCTCCTCTGACTCTGACTCTTACAATGGTCCCTGAGCCCTGGGTGAGTGAAGAGAATACTATAGGCATCCTCTCCAGGGACCCACACTTGACAATATTAGCACATATGAATTATACATAATAATGCATGGGTTTTATCATGACATTTTATTCACATCTATAATTATTTCAGCCAGAGCGACCTCTCATCCCACACCTCCTCCCTGTGCAATCCCACTCCTGACCCCCTTCCCCTTCCCCAGTACTCTCCCTTCTACTTTCAAGTTTCTTTGGTATCTGTGTGAACCAGTGTGTTTAATTGGGGTCATTATTTACAGGAGCATGGAGAATTTACTAATGCTTATGCAACTGAAGAAAATGCCTATCTCTCCCCCAGAAACCAGGCACCATTTATATATCCTCAGGGAAGGATGGGGCAATATGAGCCTCTCCCCTCTAGCAAGCATATTTTAATAATCAACAAACTCTGTAGGAAGCAGCCAACAAGACAGCTTCCCTCCCTGTGGGAAGCAATGATACTTTGATGACGCTGTGGTCTATATCCTCAGCTCCAGAAATGTAGGCACAAAAGCATAAGGCCTGGCACAGCCTGTGGCTGACAACCAGACCACATCTTTCTCCCCCAACGCCCCCCACTCAAGGGTCATTGATTTTCACATTAGCACATCAGGTATTCTAGAAAACTCTGGACAGTGGACATACCTCAAACTGCAATTGTGGAATGTTTACGTAACTAAGTTTGTAAATTAGGTAACAGGAAGAATTGGCAGAGGACTTACATGCCTTCGAGACACTATCAGAGTTCCACCAATTATCTTACAGCTCACTGAACTTGGGGCCAGCTCCTTTCCCGACTTTGAATTATCTGCACTATTCACTGACTTGTATTACAACCAAATACTTGTCTTTTTTAAAAGACTAAGGTGTTTTTGCTGAGTCAAGGCACACTAAATGTGTCATTAGATGCTCATGAAGTACAACTTTTTCTGGGTTGTTTATTAAGATTTCTGAAAAAATTATACAATGCTACAGGCTATTACAGCCAAGATAAAATGTCAGCAAGACTTAGAAATAAAATATACAGTCAGCTTTAAAACATATAGCCAAACAAATAGTACTCGAACTGCTGCATTGTAAAAATTCAATGAATTTTTCTAATATTTGCTCCCTTGAAAATGTACAGTATTTTAACCTGTGTGTACAACGTATATTTGTGTATGTACTTGTGTGTGTTCCTATGTGAATATGAGTGTGCATGAGCCACAGTGCACATGTAGATGTCAAAGGACAGCCTTGAGTATCAGTTTTGCCTCCCACCTATTGGATACAGGGTCCCTTGTTGAAATTTTTTCTGCTGTGTATAGCAGTCTAGTTGACCTGTAAGCTTGCCCTAAAACCATGTAGGCGGGTGGATCTTTGTGATTGCAAAGCCAGCCTGGTCTACAGAGTGAGTTCCAGGACAGCTGGGGCTACAGGGAAACCCTGTCTGGAAAACACCAAAAAGAAAAGTGTGGAAAACATTTAACATGTGGTTGCTTCCCAATGACCCACACTAACTGTAAACATACTAGAAAGCAGATTCCAAAGATGGAGGCTCACTACAGCCAAAAGGGTATGCAATGGTCTGTCACAGTGAAGAAGATCTGGGTGAAAGTCTGACTTCTGACTCTGTGCTGCCTGTGTGACCCTGGGAGGTACTGAGGTATAGTCTAGTCGGTCTCATACTTCATAAACTGAGGATATTGATACAAGTCTTTCGGAACTGTTTGTGAGGATTTTCATGTTTTTCTTTTCTGTTATTTTATTTAAATTTATATTGAGCATTTGTACATTTCATACAATGGTTCTCAAACAAATTCAGGACCCCCTTCATGCCGCTAACCCTCCATAAGAACTCATGTATTACATCATCCAAGTTAAGTCCTATCCAGTCAAGCTGTCGAACCTATCCAGGTGTTCTTCTGTGAAAATTCATCCACTGGAGTCTAATCAGCAAATCTAGAAATTTTAAGCAAGGCATACTTTTTCTCACCCAGCAGTAATCGGTCTCCAGTAGTTCTCGGTCTAGGGCTAGCCCCCCACCCATCTTTCTTGCTCCATTCTGGGACCTTATCTGAGTGGGCATGGATCCCATGCCTGATGCCAACATCGCCATGGGTTCCCGTGTGAAAGCTTCCAGTAGTCAGAAAGCCTCTGCTTCCCTGTGTTCATGCACCAGCCCTGAATCTTACAATCTTTCCACCTCCTCTTCGCGATGATCCCTGAACTGTAGGTGGGTGAGGTTTAATATAGAAGTCTTATCCAGGGACACAAACTCTGGAGTTTCCCATTCTTTGTAACTTGGCCAGTTGTGGTCTTCTGTGTGCATTGCACTCTATTGTGTCAGGAAGCTTCACTGATGAGAATCGAGGGATGCACTCATTCCCTCTCTGCTTCTCATTCTGCTATGTTCCATAAGTCTTAGGTGTAGAGGTTCAACTGTAGATGTTTCTCCCAGGATTGGGCAACTTTTAACTGACCAGTTGTGGGATTCTGCAGTATTCTACATCAGTTGCAAAGAGAAGCTTCTTTGATGAATAGTGTATGATAATTATAAGATTCCAAATTTAGCATACAGTAAGAAATTTCATTTGTCTAGAGATATGACAAAGATAGGGTTTTCTTTAGGATGTCCTCTCCAGCCACATGCATTTGGCTGAGTTTACAGTGCCCACCATGAGTTTACTCCCATTGAGAGGGTTTTAAGTCCAATTGGATAGCTATTGATTAGATCCAAGATAACAGTGCCACTGCTGTACCAGTAGAGGTAGCTTGCTGTGCAGGGCATTATGGTTGTTAAGCTTCAGGGCTGGGTTGGACCATTGACTGATTTTCTCCCTTAGCAGTGTGCATATTATCTAGCATTATGAGTGCTAAACTTCAGGTAGAAGGCTTCCAAGTCAGGGCTGCTCCCTTACTCTAAGTCTTATTTCTGAAGTGTGTTCTGTCTTGAGCAGTAGGGACTTATTTTCTAGCTCTGGAAGACAATCAACAGCCTTGGCAATAGCCTGTGCTATTTTGAGAGTCTCCTGAATCACTCTAACCAACCACTCAAAGGGAGATGTCTTCTGTCTGACACTGGCTTCCTTGTCACACAACCCCCAAGTATACCTGTGCACTTATGTTCAAACAGTGTACGTGCATTTCTCATGGGGTCTCCAGGACATCGCATTACCCTCTGGGTTCCCTAGTCACCCAAGATCCAGTTGTTTCTATTCTTTCTTCTTTCCCTCCCCCTCCTGCCCCCTTCCCCAGGCCCAGTGCCCCTTTATCCCCACTCTCCCCCTCTCCTGAGTTCCCTAGCCCCCACCAAGCCTCCCTGTATGTCCCTCCCTCCTGCCCTCCCAGCCCAACATTCCCACTTCTCCCCCCTCCCCAGGAGCCAAGAAAATGGAAAGGACACACAGAGGTAAAGGAAAAGAAAGATCCTCAAAGAGGGGGAGAGTAAGGATTTTCATTTTTAATGTGAACTTAGCACAGGGCATGGTCACTTAGACATCAATATTGTATGTCTTTGTGGATGTGGCACAGGTGTCTGTGTGCCTCTGTATGGTCAAGCAAGTGTATGGCATGGAACTATCCTCTCAACTTCCATCTGTTTCCTCTAACCTCTGGGAATAGCTACCCACAACACTTCTAGACATAGGTAAACCCTGAATAAGACATCCTTCTAAGCCTCATTTACCAGGGACGCTAGTTATGCCGTGTTTTGTTACCCACCTATAGCCTGGTCCACTGTACAAAGTCCCTGACACTCAGGACTGAAGCTTTGCTGTCTACTCAGCACTCTAAAAAGAAGCTTGGCTTCTCATATGCTTTTACATGTATAGTAAAAATAGAAAAATTCTAGGCAAATTATGAGTTAATCCAAGATTCATCCTCCATGTAGATGATGTTTATTGAAGAAACAGCTATAAACAATAAAATATTTCCATACATTGCTTCTTTGTGACTTTTTTAAATAATGATTCTCAACACATGCACTGTACTTGCTTGGTGACTGTCTTTTATGAATGAAAACCTATATTAGTATCAGATAAATGTTTTTATTTTTGTACTTATTTACAGTGAAAGATAGAATGAGTATAAAATAGTGTCATATTCATTTAAAAATATAGTAGAATGAAGTCAGTATCTTAAAATTTTAGTATCTCAAGAATGATTTTAATCTTTGTGAGTTCAAGGCCAGCGTGGTCTACAGAGCGAATTCCAGGACAGGAAAGCTGGGGCTACAGGGAGACCCTGTCTCAAAAAGACCAGAAAAAAAGAGAATGATTTTAGCAGAACATGCACATTTATACAATGATTATCTCATAGACTGAATATAAGCATACTTTACATGAAACAAAAAAGTGGACTCAGCACATATTTATAAAACCTAATGTGTTCTAGATAACTGCAGGGCATAATCACATACATCTACGGACTTGATATGATGGATAAACATGAACAATTAAGTTGACTTTTCAAAAAGTTTAGAAAGGCAAAGGATGAAAATACTTAGGGGTGCCTTCTGAGCCATGACTATAATTACCGCAGTGTTGATCACAATGGGAGGGAATCCTCTGTTCCAGATTTTCTTCTTAATGTTCTATGGAGATACTTCTTTACCAGAAAATTTACAAGATCAAAGGTCAAAATGAAATGAATAGAAAAATGTCACCGTAGAATTAAAAAGGCAGGGACTGAGGAAAGGGCTCAGCTGGAAGAGCGCTTGACACTCAAGCTCGAGGACCTGAAATCGGATTCTCAGCACACTTGTGAAAATACTGGCTGTGTACACGTCATAATATCCTAGAGAAAAACCTATTTGTCACATTCCTAGACCAATGTAATTTCTTACTGTATTTTCAATATGTATCCTTATATTTACACATGAGCTATGTCTCATCACTCATCAAAGAAGATTCCTTTTTGCAACAGAAGGAAACTGTTACAAAGTTCCACAACAGAGACTAAGTGAGGTACCCAGCCCTAACTGACACATGCATAATACAACGTCTACACCTAAGGCTCGGAGAACATGGCAAACCAGGTGGTGGAAAGAATACTAATGTGTCTCTCAACTCTCACCAGTGAAGCTTCCTCATGCAACAGATGGTGATCAGCCCAGAAAAACACAACGGGCGCAGAAAAACACAACGGGCGAAGTACAGAGAATAAGAGAGTACAGAATGTTTATCACTGAATATGACACCTCATCAAACCTCTGCGCCTAAGGCTCAGGGACCATTGTTGAGGAAGGGATGGGAAGACTGTAAGACTGTAAGGCCCAGAGATAGTGGATGACCATGAATTTCCATAGACCATTGTATATTAAGCTATGCATCATCCTAAGACTCAATAGCTAAGAGGCTATACAGGCAAAGACGTCCACAAACCATTACCTATTATGCAGTGTAACATTCTAAGACTCAATGGCAAGGTAAAGCCAACTAAAACACACCAAATAACAACAACCAAACTAAAATGTACAACAAACAAAAAATTTTATCTAAAGAATAAGAGTTCAGTGATACCTATGGAAATCCAATTTAAGAACAAGGCAACAGGAAAGAAAGCCTTTTATAGTTTGAAGTTTGAACCTAGTGGGTCTATATTGCTTACTTGCTATAGGAAAGACAACATGCAGGCTAGAACTGAAAATGTGAATTTATAATATCAGACATGGAATTATGAGAGCCCAGTAACAACTGATTATGCGTACCACTGGACATTGCCAAAATTTACTTTTATTTAGTGAAATTATTTCCAAATTATTATGAAAGCCCACTATGGAACTAAACAAATAGGCTGAATTAAAAATCACAGTGTGGTGGTTCGTTTTCACTGTTCACTTAATACAATCCAGAATCACTTAGAAAGTGAGTTTTGATAACTGATTGTCTAGATTAAGATGACTTTCTTTCTTTCTTCAGTTATTAATTCCTTTCTTTTTTTGAAACAGGGTCTCCCTGAAGCCCCAGCTGGCCTGGAATTCACTATGTAAACCAGGCTGCCTGGATCTCACAGAGATCAGCCTGCTTCTGCCTCGTGAGTGCTGGGATTAAAAGCTTATATCACCACCACTCCAGAAGAGGTCGACTGTTTAAGTGGTTAATTAGGATGGGAGGACCTGCCTGAATGTGGACAACCCATTTCATGGATGGGCCATACACCGAAATGAAAAGGAGAGAGCTTTAAATCATTACTAAAATTTGGGTGTGTCAACTATATAAGAGAATTATTTATATTTAAAATAACAGATCTAATTTAAATTTTTTAAATATTTTATTGACTCACGAATTTCATACAATGTCATTTGACTGTTTTCAGACCCCTCCCTCCTCTATAACCCCATCTTTCTAGTCTCCTGACTTCATGCCCTCTCTTAGTGTCTTTTTCTAAAGACCTATGGAGACTAATCTGTGTTCCCCAAATACTCTTGGATGTGGATCTATCCCTTGGAGTCTGCTCAACCTATGAGGCATCACACCAGTAAAGAAAACCAAGTTTCCTCCCAGCATCTGTCAGTTGCCAATATAGCGTTAGCTGGAGCTGGGGCTTCTGGTCGACCTCCCGAATCCAGGCAAGGTTTTAGTCTGGCTTAGGGTTGTATAGGTTTTATATATGCTGTCACAAGTGTTGTGAGTTGACTTGGGCAATCACTCTGTAGTGTCCAGACAACATGGTTTCCTTATATTCATCCACCACCTCTGGCTCTTACCATCTTTCTGCCCTTCTTCCACAAAGATCCCTGAGCCTTGGGAGGATAATACGTGATATAGGTGTCCCATTTGGGTTAAGCACTCCAAAGTCTCTTATTCTCTACACATTGACCAGTTGTGGGCCCACCATAGGCTAGCAACAGGGTCTCACCATCAAGTTCTGGGAGGTAACCAAGCAGAATGGCAATAGTCAGCATTGTTTGAGGAGCAATGAAACTTTGGCCAACAATTACAAAGACAGAGTCTATTCCTGTGCTCGTGATTTTTATTTGCTAGCCTTTGGTGTCTAGTAGGGACACTGAGCCCAATCGTTAGAGTAATTACATTTAAACTCTTTTTATATTATATGTATTATATGTGTATATATTGAAATAAACTTGCACAGTAGGTTCCCATGTAAATTTTTCACATTTCATAATAGGCTTATATTATCAAAGTCTAATACGAGATTCTTCACTGTTCACTTACCAAAAATATATTTTGCTTTTCTTATTTATGGTATGTGCTCATATATGTGTGTGTGTGTGTCCGTGAGTGTGTGTGTGTCCATGTGTGTGTGTCTGTGTGTGTATGTCCATGTGTGTGTGTCCATTTGTGTGTGTCCATGTGTGTGTGTGTGTGTGTGTCCATGTGTGTGTGTGTGTGTGTGTGTGTGTGTGTGTGTCCTAGTGTGTGTGGCTGACATTGGGATGACTTTCTCAATTGCCTGGTCATCTTTTTTTCTTTTTGAGACGAAGTCTTTCACTAAATCTGAAGCTCATTGCCTTGGCTACGTTGACTGGGCAGTAAGGCCCAAAGATCTGCCTGTCTTCGCCTTCCTGGTGCTAGGGTATCAGGCATGTACAAACCCATTCATCTTTTCGTGTGGGTTAAGGAGATCAAACTGAGGACCTAACACAAGTACTTTATCAACTGATCCATCTCCCTAGCTTATGATTTTTCTCTTTCTCAAAGAAAATGGAAGGAGTGTGTTTTTTGTACTTGAAGTTACCTCAACAGACACAAACTGATTCAGAGACTTGAATTATAAGTGCTTCCTCACACCAACTCTGGCAGGAGCCACACTGCAGTGTGCAGTCTTTCCTCCCACTTGAACACAAGAGTGCATCCTGCTCTTCTTCGTTGATGACAGGAGCTCCGAGTCCACATCTAGACCTATGGCTGACCACCAAGCACTATCAGAGAAGGCTATTTCTGCCCCCATTTGCTTAACAATATCAAACACACTATAAGACACACAAAGATATTTCATATCTCTCATAGAAAATCATCACATTTTCATGTTCCTTGGAGAGCCACTGCTAGAAAATGAGGCTGAGATAAGTCTCCAACATTCTCCCTTCAAATCCCAGACTAAAAGATAGGCAGCTTTAGTTTGGGCATTTGTTGACTTTTCTGATTTTCCCAACATTGCATTTATTGTTAAATACTTTATAGCCAATCACTATAGACAAAGACACAATGATGAATGTGTCTCCCCACACAGGACAATGTCTGATCTCACTCATTTTACACTCGGCTGCTTTCCTTTGCACTTACAGTGAGTCCCCTCTGCATCACACTTCAATAGTTAAAATGCTGGAGCCTGTGAGCCCAGCTGAGTTGGAAGACAAAAGTATAATCACTTTGGAAAATTCTTTAACAATTTCTTACATACACATTTAACTGATGACATATATATATATATATATATATATATATATATTTGAGCTGGTGAGATGGTTCAGTGGGTAAAGGAACCTGTCACCAAGTTTGATGAGCTGACTTCAATCACTAGGACAAACATGGTAGAAGCAGAGAACTGACTTCCACATGTTGTCCTCCAACACCCATATATGTAATGTGGTGCGTGCATACACACTAAATGTAATAAGAAATTAATAAATAAGCAAAATTAAAAATCAATTTCTGGGCACCTAATTCAAAATAAAATAAAACATAGTCCACAAACGTTTTGCATACAAGTGTTCATGATAGCTTTATTCACAATAACCCCAAACTGATAACAATCCAAGCATCTAGGAACTTCCAAATGGATCTGTAAGTTGTATTTTCAGACAACGGAATCCCATTAAATGAGTAAAGGAAATGATCAAGCAATGTATTGCTAATACATAAAACAATGTAGAAGAGGCTTATAGATGCTTTCTGGAGTCAAGTCAGACACTAAAGAATACAGTGATATGATTTCATTTGTGCAAAGTTCCAGAACTAGACATTGTAGCAATGATTAAAAAAACTAAAAGTAGTTCGATTTGCCTTGGGATGGGACAATCATCAGTGGAAGTAATGGGAGGTAAGTATCTTGTGAAAGAACACTGCATGCATTTACAGAGTGCTGCCAAAGCTTCTCAAACTTAGTCTCACCATCCAGGGATTTGATTTCATAGAAATTATGCCATTGGGGAAAATTAAAAGTATAGATTCTTTGTATTTTGAGTTTTGGTTAATGATCTTTGACTTGTCCACAACTTAATTTAAAAGAAAATAAGGCCACAAATAATTAATTTTATTTGTATTTATAAATTGCTTTCTCATCCTCCTAATTACATGGTTTTGGTCTGGT
This sequence comes from Rhizomys pruinosus, assembly GCA_009823505.1. Classification (NCBI taxonomy): domain Eukaryota; kingdom Metazoa; phylum Chordata; class Mammalia; order Rodentia; family Spalacidae; genus Rhizomys; species Rhizomys pruinosus. The sequence goes on along the minus strand of VZQC01013763.1, from coordinate 5,778,528 downwards.
TTCTAGTCCATAAGCAGAAAAATTTATTAATGTCAAATTTATGAGGAGACTGATTCTGTATTAATATGATACATCAATTATTTATAGCCCCCCAATTATGTACAATGCAGCTATAGGCAAATTCTTTTTTAGAAAATGGTGAGGCTATTAATTCATTGTCATCAGTACACATCGTTTTAAACATTCTACACATTTTCTTTAATTTATCTAAAGTGAGTAGACAACCAGGCTACACGCATAGCAAGTAAGAGTATAATCAAGAAACCATCAGGGGGTTAGGGAGATGGCTCAGGGGGTAAGAGCATTTGCTCTGCAAACATGAGGACCTATGTTCAAATTCTTAGCACCCACATAAAAAGCTGGGCATGGCTCTGCATGCCTGTAATCTCAGGGAAGAGATAGGCAAATCCCAAGAGCTTGCTGGCCAGCCTAGCAAAACAGCAAGCTTCTGCTTTAGTGAGAGATCCTGTCTCATGGCAACAAGGTGGAAAACACTAGAAGATTCTGCATGTACTGCTCTGGCTTCCACATGGACATGCACAGGCACACGCACCCTCACATTCACATGTATGTACCACACATGTGCATGAACACACACGGACACAAATGAAAATATTACACAACCTTGTTAAAGCACATATTGATTGTTTCTCCTGCCTCTGTGTAATTAGGCACAAACGATAGTTCACTTTCCTGTCTAGACAACTTTTTTTTCCTCTCCCACTTTTTTTTTATTGGTGCTTTGTATGTTTCATACATCATTTTCCAATTCAGATCACATATATTTCCCTTTCCCTTCCCCCCTATCCCCACCCCATCCCAGATCATGCATTTTGCCATAACTGTCCTGCATCTTTCAGTTTTTTTTTTCATTTTTTAGCTATAAGTGATGATCCATGAGTACAAGCATCCTTCATATGAAGCCAATTTATAGGCTGTTGTGCCCAAACTCCCACAGGCCCACCATCCAGCAGGGGGTGAGGGGTTGTATGTTCAATCAAGTTGATCAAATGAGTGTCCAGACTACATTGCTGTAGTTTCACCATTCACCCCAATCTCAGCCCTTACATTCTACCATGCCCCCTCTTCCGCAGATTATTCCCTAAGCTTAGGAAAGGGGCACAGGTGGATGAGAAGCAAAACAGTCCACTCTCTCTGGAGCTGTTGTCTTGGACTCTGGTCAGTTCTGGCTGTTTCCTTTCATGGGCTGACAGTTTGTCCAGGAATAACCTTTCGATCCTACTAATGAAGCACAAGCAGTTAGATATATAGGTATTTAAACAGCACTAATAGTTATGGTAGGTTACTTTGGTATAGACACATATGTTTGGATGATATGTTAATCCATGAATTACATTTTCTCCTGTTTGATATGACGGGTCGTTACTGTGGTTATAACATCTCCTATACCTGTAAGGACATGTAAGCTTGTGGCTATCAGCCATGGGTTAATCTCTCCCGAGAGAGAGAGCCATAGCCAATATTAGTGTTTAAGATATACAGGGCGATATGGCTGCCTCTGCTGCAACAGTATTTCCAGGCAGGGCAGGTGTAGCTGGTTGGCTGATGATGGAGTCTTGCTTCTTGCTCAGGGAGACCGTATTGTGCTTTAATTGGTTGATGTGCCTTTGGTAACACTCTCTGGTATTCCGGACGGCCATCTGTCACTTGGCATGTGTCTGGTCTCACTACATCTTTCTCCAATGTCATTAAGATCGGCTTCACAGCAGGGGCCTTATCACCTCTCTTCTGCAGGTATCCTCGGTTTAGAGGGCAAAGGTCCTGTATACCTTTTTGTTGGGGCCTGGATGCCCTGGCAACATCCCCTGGTAGAATAATCGCATTGCGATTGTCAGAGCTCCTGTATTATATATTTGTTCAATGTGCATAGCTAAGAACTTTAGTTTAATATTTGTCTGAACAGAGGATTAATCCTTTTCCCAGTTCTGATGCCTATTAGTCAATTAAAGAACGGTCAGAGTTTTATCGGTTTTATAAGGATACCTCTTAATAGTTGCTCCAATTTACAGTGGAGAGGGACCTCATCATTCATCACATATTTCTCCTTTTCTATGGGGGGGGAGGCAAGAAAGTCTTCATATCAAAACCTTGCAGCACTAAAGGTAATTTCATTAGATCTCATTATAAGATAGTTGTTACAGAAGTAGGATCCACAGAGGGTTCGGTGTTTATAGCAAACTGAGGCTTTTCTCCTTTCGATGTTCAGATAGCGTCAACCTTTTATTGGCACTTCTCTGGCACTATCTATACACATGCAAAGCGTTATTTTTCTTTCCCAGCAATAAGGTTGGTGACATTGTTGTACTTGTGGGACCCACAAATCTTTCCCATAGTTAGTTTTAGGGATATCTGAATTGCAAGGTTTTTGTACAAAAAGGTTTCATGTCTATCTGTTATCCCCCCTTTTTAACCCATGAATCTTCCAGAAGACCAGTTGTATTATAACTAACTATAAGGTGGATATCAGACATGGATTCATAAATTCACAGCTCATGTTTTTTGTGTGAGCTATATATGATTAATTTGGGAAGCAAACTTACTATTTTTTAATTAAATGATCTATAAAAGTGAATTACTACAAGGATGTCACTGTACAAAGAAAAATTATAAGAAATGGAAAACATGTTGTTGTGCAACTTTCCTAAAGTTATTGCGTCTAATCATTTTTAAACAAATGTGGACAAACAGCGATTTATTTATCTCCATTTAAACTCAGATGCATGTACCGTTTGTTATTCAGTGTCTTCGTAAACCCAAGTTGTTATATACACATATTTACTTTTACTAGTCCTAACACCATGTGTTCTGTAAGACAGTGTCAGGCAAAACTGGGTACTTGTTAACTCCATTCAATTAATATATCATATTATCGAATATACACCCGTTCCCCTCTCTCCACCATCCCCCCTTCCCAATTCACACCATTTCAGTCCGTTTTTCTGATGGCATGTCTTTACCTGTGTTGTTCTTATTGCTATAGGCATTCCTCTGCTCAGAGAAATATTATTATTCTGGGTTATTGGTACTAGCATCCACATATAGAGTGACACCATTTGTCGTTTTGTTTTTCTGGGGGACTGTGTTACTTACGTATACATAATGTGCTTCTAGCTCCATGTCCATATTACGCTGCAAAGTTCATGATGTGTGTCCCGTCTTTACTGTTGCCAAGAACCCATTGTATACAGTGTACCACATTTCCTCTACCACCGCTCATCAGTGAGGGGCACGAGCTGGTTCCAGGCTTTTTGCTATTGTGATGACAGAGCTGCATACAACATAGCTTGCTTATCTTTTTGCCCGCGAGTAAGATGTGTCTTGTGGGTTATACCACCAGGAGTGGTATGAGGTGGGTCAAATGGAGGCTCATTTTGAGTCTTCTAAGGGTTCTGCTCACACTAGGGCTTTCCATATGGCGTACTAAGTTTAACTATCCCACCAGTCAATGAGTGAGTGTTCCCCTTTCCCCACAACCCTCCCAGCACTTGGTATCATTTCCGTGTTCTGATCCTGCCCGTCTTGATTGGGGTACAGGGTGATATTCTCTAAGTGGTTTTAGATTTTGCTATTCTTAGATTATCCAGTCGAGTTGAACACTTTTAAGAGTTTCTCGGCCATCTCTTTTCCTCTCTGTGAAGTCTATTCAAGATCTTTGTTCCACTTTGAGTGATTCATTTGTTTTTGTCCTTCTTTGTTTTTGAGATAGCTGTATACTCTGGAAAATTAATGGTTTGTCAGATGTATTCTGCAGTGAAGAGTTTCTCCCACTCTGTGGTTTCTCTTTCAATTGTTTAATTGTTTTCTTTTGATGTACGATAAACTGTTGGAGTTTAAGTGAGGCCAATTTGTCAATTATCGGATCTTTATTTCTTGTGCAGCTGCTGTCTGATTTAGGAAGTCTTTTCCTACACCTATGTCTTGTAGTCTGCTGCCAAGCTTCTCTTCTATCACCTCCAGAGTTTGGGGTTTCACATTGAGGTCTTTGGTCCATCTGGAGTTGACCTTTGTACAAGGTGAGAGGTAGGGGTTTAATTTCATTCTTCTACAAGTGGTGATCCAGTTTTGCCAACACCACTTGCTGAAGATGCTGTCTTTCCTCCATTGTGTCTTCCTGGCCCCCTTGTCAAATATGAGGTGGCTGAAATTGTATGAGCTCAGGTTTGGATCTTCAGTTTTATTCCATTGGTCAACTGGTCTGTTTTTGTGCCAGTACCAGGCTGTTTTTATGACTATAGCCCTGTAGTATAGTTTGATGTCTGGTATAGCGATCCCACCTGTATTGCTCTTTTCACTCAGGGTTGCTTTGGCTATTCGGGGTCTTTTGTTTTTCCAAATGAAATTGAGGATTTTTTTTTCCAAGCCTGTGAAGAAACTCGGGGATTTTGATTGGGATTGCATTAAATCTGTACACTAGTTTGGGTAGGATGGACATTTTTACTATATTTATTTTCCCAATCCATGAGCATGGGCCTCTCCCACTTTTAGTCTCTCAGAATATATTATATATTGATAGAATCTATCTTACTTGACAATCAGTATCTCTCAATCACTATAGAGATGAATGTGACTCTACACATGCAAAGATTTCCTACCTCACTATTAACATCAGCAACATTCCTTTGCACTTATTAAATCACTGGAGGGAAGAGATAATTATATTGTTTAAATATATATATATATATATATATTAGAATTAAAGTGATACATTAAACTGTGTATTCAGAATAGTATGTCATTGTCATCTGGATTGCATATGCTATGATCTTATTCAGAATTATGTCCTTATTTTGAGAACTGTAGGACTCTCAGCACTGATGACCAAACTCTACCAAGCCTCCTAGCAACACAGTGTGGTGTCCTTAGGGCCAGCCAGCCTCCCTTACCATTGCTGTCAGAGAAAGCTCCAGACATCAAGACTGATTCATCAACTCCAGATGCCAAGACTGGCTCTTCAGCCCATACCTGAGGTTAGACCAGCCTGCCCCTAAATTTCCTTTCATGAAGTACCTATCCAAAGGACTTAGGGTTGTGAAGACTTCCCTCTTACAACTCAAAAATGTCTCTGTAGAGACTTCAGAGCTGTTCATTTGAAATATAACCATCATGAAGGAGAGTCATCCTCTGCCCCAGTCTGGGTGTGAAAACAGAACCCTAACTTAGACAACAACTGGGTAGCCAATGGGTTAGCCTTATCACATGCTCACTGATCAACACTGTAATTCCTCACTTTTTAGACTCTCCTGAGCCTCCCTCCCTCGTCATTCTTCTTAAAGTACCAAATTGTCTATGCAGAAATAGGCATGGAAGGCAGCTCTTGCCCTTCCTGGTAGCAGTACTGAGCACACTGTGCTCTCGTCACTGTAATTACCAGCCAAGTTCATTTATATTTGAAAGTTTGAGTGTTTATTTGGCCTAGCATTTTTCTTTGATAAAAAGTTTGGTAAAGAGCTGGACGGTTGACTCAGTAGGTAAAATGCCTCCCACACAACACAAGCATGTGGGCCTGACTTCGGATTCCCTGGCATCTACTTAAGAACCAGGCATGGTAACTATGAGAATGTGAATGAGACTGGCCCCCATAAGCTCCACGTCTTTGGAAATTTTGTATTCAGTTGGTGGCAGTGCTGTTTTGAGGAGATTTTACATGTCACTCAGGGAGGGCTTTAAGAGTGTTCTTAAACCCTGTGGGATTTCCAGTCACCCTCTGCTTCCTGTGTCTGCTTGGAGATTTCAGATCTGACCACCTCACTATACCTCCCTGCCATGATGGACTCTTGATTCCTCTTGAACAGCAAAATCAAATAAACTCTTCCTTTTATAAGTTCCCTTTGTCACAGTGTTTTATCACAGCAACAGAAAAGTAACTAATACAGTAGCATATACTTATAATCCCAGCACTGTACAGGGTTCAGAGCGGCAAAGACAAGAGGATCCCTGGAGCTCATTGGACAATCAGTCTAACCAAGTCAATGAGAGGCTCTGTCTCAAAAAATAAAGTAGAGGATGATAGAGAAAGATGTAGATGCTGACTTCTGGCTTTCACCCACACCTATACACACTTGCACACACTTATACAAGCACAGGTGTATAATAAACACACACACATGTACACATACACACACACAAAGTTGATGTTTGTTCTTGTTAGATCAGGAACCTACCACTTTAAAATGCAGCTACTCTAAGAGATCAGACTCAGAATCCAGGGAGAAATCAAACCATACCACTCTCCAGTTCCTGCAGATTGTCCTAAGAAAAAGATTGGCCATCCCTGCTGTAAAGGTTAAAGCACACAGATCTCAGTGGAGGACATGCAAGCTTCCCTGCCTTTCTCCCTTGCAACTGCAACATAAGTTTATTGTCCTGTCTAACACCTGCCTCCTCCATGCCAGGAGTCAAGTGGCTATGTCAGGATAAATGACATGGTGTGAAACCTCCACCACTCTGAAAACCCTGTGCTTTTCGAGGTCTCTAGGGAAACGTACCTCAAGGATCCTGTCATGCTGTTCATGGTGGGTGTCTCTCACACTCTCACATCAAGTTATCTCTCGGAATGAAGCTCCACTCCAAGTTTCTAAGTGAAGCCTCTCCTTCCTTTAGAGGCCCCTCCATGCTGAAATGAGGCTTTCTCTTTCCTAATTGCTTTCCCACTTTAGATCATGCCTCATTGAAGAACCTCAAACTCAATCTCTCTCTCTCTCTCCCTCCCTCCCTCCCTCCCTCTCCTAATAATGCATATCCTGAAGGATAATTCACATCAGGTCCTTTACTCACTCGCTGTGTTTTTGTTACTGTGGTCCTTTTCGTGCTTTAGGATTCAAATCACCAAGCCCCTTCTCGGTCTAATCACCATTGTCCAAGAACTGTCGTGCCCTGGACTCTGCTCATACGATCCCTACCTCAGAAACTCCTTGGATTTTCTGGGAACCCTTAGGAAGGTCCCCTGCATTCTGAGGAAGGCTCTGAGCTCTATGCTGAGTTCAGCTCATCTGAAAGCCATGGTTAGCTTCTGGGTAGTTACCAATGCTTGTAAGGAAATAGAACACTGCCCTCTTAAATAACTGTTAGTTTGCCTTCTATTTGTATTTTTCAGGTAAAAACTTCCATAAAAAAACTTACAGGAAACTAACCAAAATCCTTGAGTAATCCCGACCCAACCTTCTGAGGTGACTAAGATTAAACTTTGCTCATTATACTAATAAATTCCCTACCAGGCACCAGATGCCATTTTTTAATATGTATCTGAACACAAGTATAACTTCAAATTGAACTTTCTCAGGGATGTGCCCACCTCTGATTTACTCAGAAGTCATTCTTTTTTTTTTTCTATTCTTTATTTTTTTTTCATTTTTTTAACAACATGTAATAATTTATGAGTACAAGCATCCTTCATGTAAAATCAATTTGCAAGGAGTTGTGCCAAACCCACACAGCCCAAGGGTCCCACCATCCAGCTGGGGGGGCATGTATGTTCAATCAAGTTGATCAAATAAGTGTCCAGACTATATTGCTGTAGTTTTCACCATTCACCCCAATCGCAGCCCTTACATTCTACCACGCCTCCTCTTCCGCAGATTGTTCCCTAGGCTTAGAAAAGGGGCACAGGTGGACGAGAAGCAAAACAGTCTACTTTCTCTGGAGCTGTTGTTTTGGAATTCATTCTTATATGAATATGTCTGAGTTTCCAGTAAAACATACACACACTCACACTTTTCTTAATTGTCGTAAACAACAAACCTCTCTTCACTCATCGTCTCATTATCTGGTTCACACTCATTTCATGGGTCAGTGAATCCACTGTGTTCAGTTACACTCTCTAGAAATGCTGCATCCGGGGCCTTCTAGGCAAACGCTGCCTGCCTAGCATTTACCATAAGCCTTGCCCTCCGGGAATTCCTGAAAGAACTGGAGAGAAGGTTCTTTTCCAAGTCACACTTCTTCAAAGACAAGCCACGCAGCCCTAGAGCGTGAGCAGCCACTCTTCCCACAATCATCTCTGGAGTCCTGCGGAAGCCTCTCAGAGCAGGTGTGCAGGTTTCTAGATCTGACAATATGGTAGCCTACATCATCAAAGAGAAAGACATGTTCTATTGTGGGAGCTCCTATTCCACAGCCAGTAGGAGTGGCTGAGCCTTCTCAAACGTGAGGGCAGCCAGGCTGCTGAGGTCCGTGAGTTCATTACGAGAGACGAAATCATGGCATTTGAGGCATGTGATCTTTTGAGCAAGAAGGGGTGAAGCAAGACTGGGGTTTGGGGGCTTGGTGACTGTTTATCTGATCGGATTGAGAGGGTCTAGATTGGAAAAGCTCACCTACTGTTGTGTCAGTGAGGGTATTTCCAGGGAGGTCCCTCCATGAGCGTGGGTAGTGCCATAGATGACGGGAACACAGGTGGAACGGGGGGGGGGGTGTCACTAACCCAAGCACTCATGTGTTCGTTCTCTCTCTCTCTCTCTCTCTCTCTCTCTCTCTCTCTCTCTCTCTCTCTCTCTCTCTCTCTCTCTAGGACATGAGCATCTCATTGATCATAGTGGAGATGTACATGATACCATGACTATACTGTCAAATTTTACTCCATTAATATTAAAGTGAATGAGTTTATCTTATTTCTTGGCATCTGAAAATCGCCTGCAATAAAGTTCTATTTACTTGAGCTGCATAAATAATTTTAAACAATAAAAAGCCAACTAGCATCTGGGAAGATGGCTCAGTTGGCAAAATGCCTGCTATACAAGCCTGAGGATCGCCCAGCACCCAGGTGAAAGCCAAGAGCATGTCTGTAAGCCCAGTGCTGGAGGGCAGAGACAGGCAGATCCCTGAAGCTCCTAAGCCAGACATCTAGCCGAACTGATGGGCTCTCAGTTCAGGAAGTTGAGTATATCTATGCTTATGCATCTCATATGGAAACCCTTTTGTCTTACTCCATGTGCATGCCTGCACACACCAGCTGACAGCCATCAGTACATACATACATTGAATATGTTTTATTCTTTCAGTACTGCACCCAAGTGTATAGCATAGACACAGTTCATTGCCATTTGAAAGGTGAAAGTAATAGAAGAGTATCTAAAGGAGTACATCTCTCATACAGCAGGATCCCAGCTGATGAATTACCAGCTGGCAAATACCCTGTGTGCCCCACACTTTCCTCTCTTCTCCCTCTGGTCAAGGTCATGCTTTTATGAGGACCAAGAATGCCAACGCTCCCCCCCCCCACAGGTTTAAAGACATATATCTAGAAGCCAATAAACTGAAATAAATTATTTTCTCAGTATTTAACACAGAAGAAATGTTCTCCTGAATATTGACTTAAGTTGAATAAATACTTCTAACTTTTGAAGAATAGATTATCATCCAACTTTACTTCAGAGAGGCTCTAAAATAAAATATTCTGAATATTTTTAAAGTGGCTCTTGTTCTGGTAAGATGGCTCAGGAGGTAAAATCACTTACTTGCTACCAAGCCTGTTGTCCTGGGTTCAATTTCCAGAACCTATATGGTAGAGAGAACTGACCCTCACAAGTTGTCCTCTGACCTCTAGATATGTGTTGTGGCACATGGGTGCCCAAAGACATACACAAACACACATATAAATAAATAAGTAAGCAAATAAATTCTTTAAATATTAAAAATATTATCCCTAGATTACCAATTATGAGGTGTTATAATTTAATACACTAAATTTGTTTTGAAATTGTATTTTATCTTTAAAAGATACATCATATACATACTTCTCTATGTCAAAAACTGTGCTAGAAAGTAGGCAGATAAAGTAGAGCTGTGTTCCACAGACCAGACAAATACAAACCGTAACAAACCCAAAGATCACAGGAAACATGTGCAGAACAATATAGTCCATCAGGAGTATAGCGGAAAAGCAACGAACCCTCAGAATAAGAAGTACCACTGGGCTCTGTCTTGTAGGATTTTTTTTTTTTAGGTAAACCTGGAAGAACAAAAAGAAAGAACATGTGCACAGACCCAGGGAGGCCTGGTGCCTTCGGGGACACAATGCAGCTCTGAGTGGCCAAAGCCCTAGCCTGGGTCACATTGAGATAAGAAAGGCCTCTTCTTCCATTGCTTCTCTGACACTGCACTAAGGAGTTTTCATATAAGTAGGAAATGTGGCCATGTGGTCACCACTGAGATATAAAACCATACACAAGACCTCCAGGATGGATGAAAACATCAACACTGACCACACAGATGAACATTTGCTCAAGGGTTTGCAGGCATCCCCATAACTTGGCACTCAAAATTACATTGCAATGTAGCAGCTGTTTGATCTGAACTGCTCCTAACCAAATCCTTATTCTTATAAAAGGAATTAACAGCTCTATAAAACACAGATTAGGGATGGAGAGATGGCTCAGTGGTTAAGAGCACTGGCTGCTCTTGCAGAGGATCCAGATTTGATTCTCAGCCACCCACATGCCAACTAACAACCATCTATAACTCCAGTTCTACAGGAATCCCACACCCCCTTCTGACCTCCATGGGCAGTGCACAACAGAGCACTTACAGATGTGCAAGCAATATGCTCATACAAATAAAATAAACATAATAAATAAAATATTTTTTTAAACACAGACAACTGCAACTGGACTGGTAGACTTGCTTCTTTGGGCTCTTGATGTCTGTATTAGTTTCTTTTCCTGCCCTGTGATAAAATGCACTGACCAAAGCAACATAAGAAAGGGCTTATTTGGGCTCACAGTTCAAGGGTACAGTCCAGCATGAAGGGCAAGTTAAATCAGCAAGAGCTTAAAGCAGTTGGTCATACATGATTCATAATCAAGAAGCAGAGAAAATGAATGAGCATTCCTCTCATGCTTGCTGCATGTGCAGTCCAGCATCCCTGCCGGGGAACAGTGCCACTCCAAGGGAATGGGTCCCCCCCACAGACATGGGCCCACCTGCCAGCTGATTCTAGCTTCTGTCAAGTTAGGAATTAACGCTCGTCATCATGGTGTCAAAGACACCCAAAATGGTACCTGAAAAGAATGGTGATATCACAAAAACTTAGTAATCTGGGATGAATTGAAGAGAAAGAAAATATGATATGAATTCCTGATAGCCCTAACTTTTGTTGTAGGATCTCTAATGAATGAATCTGTTGAATCTGGATTAGAAAAGTTGACTCACTGGCTATATCTTGAATTATGAATTGCATCCTTATAAGGACATTTGGGGATTAGTAACTCTTTGTCCTCTAAGCCAAATTTCTCCAAGGACACACCACATATGGCTGCAGTTCCCCACTCTCGATTATCCAGACACTTGTCCTCTGCTCCCACTGTCTGCACTTCTTCATTTCCACATCCAGTGGTTTACACTCTATTTGACTTCTCTGGTAGAATGATAGCTATGCTTTTGAAAGAGTCTCAAGAACATCCACCATCTGCATTCTACATGCGATCTTAGCCTCAAGGCCTAGAGATGGTCCTGTTCTCTTCCTGTACAGCCTACAACTCTGCCACGGTCACCTGATCTTGGCCTCAAACCACTAAATCCATCAGCCTAATAACCTTTTATTCTTTGTAAGTTAGTCATACAGGTATTCTTTTGTAGTCAAACAGAGCTATGTCACAATTCTGTGCCATCTCTGTACTGTGCTACCATATGCTATACTGTCCTATGCTGTTCCAAAACCTTGCTAATGGTGACTGTAGTTCAATGTCACTCCACTGTACCATCCCTGAGCTCCTCAAGCTCACTGTCACCATGTTTCCTACTACCCCTCCCCCTGACTTCTACCTTCTCCCACAAGCTAACCACTTAGCTTCATCTTCTTTGGTACAGCCCACTCTACCTGCCATGGTCTTCCTGAATAGCCTCAATGGTCTGTTCTTCACATGCAGCTGGGGTTGCTTGTTAATACATAATTGACTCAAAGCCAGAGAGATGGGTTAACATAGAAAAGTGCTTGCTGAACAAGCCTAACAACTGGAATTTAACCCCTAGGACCCATGTGGAAGCTAGATGCAATGGTGCACATCTGTATTCCCAGCACTCCCACAATGAGATGAGAGGTAGAGTCAGGATGATCAGCTGGGAGCTCACCTGGAGTAAACAGCACAGAAGAAACAAGAGAGACCATGTTTCAAAAACAAAGTGAAGAAGAGAACACATTCCTGAGCTGTCCTCTGGCTTCTATACGTGTGCATGCCAGCACTCATACCCACACTGAAATTAACTGACTGATTTTTAATAAAGACACAGTTTGATTCAGAGCCTGACCCATTAATGTATTCCTCTCAAGGAACACATCTAAGACTCCAGTGGTTGCCACCACATGTAGAGTAAAAACAGCATCTACTTACAGAATTCGAAGATATAAAGAGAGTTTCAAGCCATCCCTTATCTGCCGCTACCTCCCTCTTACTCATTTTCCCACCAGCTGGTCTCTCTCTCTCTCTCTCTCTCTCTCTCTCTCTCTCTCTCTCTCTCTCTCTCTCTCTCTCTCTCTCTCTCTCTCTCTTAGCTCTGTTTCTTCTCAGACTTTGCATCTCACCTCAGATCTTACCCATTTTGGAGAAACCCTCTGTGAATCCCTAAGCTTCTCCTCATTACTATCCTGTCTATTGCTTGACATGTCCAGCAGCCCCACGCTCTGATCACTGTGAGAAAGGAGCCATTCCATCTCCATCCAGCACAGACTAGAACATTAGATTAAGCTAAGCCTAGCCAATGCCTCCCGGGACTCATGAAGGGCAGCCTCAGAAGAGATGTCAGAAGGCTGTCAGCGGGCAGCCTGTCCCCAGAAAGGGCATTTGTATAGGGGCAAACACTGTTTCTACAGTGTGTTTCTACTGCACTGTGCCTGCCCTCACTTATGACTAAGGCCTTTGATTCTATAAGCTTTCTGATTTACTGCAGAATTACTCATCTGTTTAAATTAGTCAATTATAATCTGTGTGGTTTGTTACCAAGAATTCTGACCAGATCCTATTTGGTGTCTGAAATTGTCTTACCTATGTACTTTTTATAAAATTTCTAAGTATCTCCTGACTTATTAGGGGAAGAAACATCGACTTACTATTTGATCCCAGTTATTTTCCAATAAAAACTGATTGACTGGTTAGTGGACTGGGTGATTGAAATAAATCTAAGGCTCCTATGAACAGAAATATCTTGTTTTTATATACTTTTTGATAGCACCAACGATATCCTGTGGGTTTTTAAAACACTAATTTATATTTAAATTCTGGAAAAAGCAAGATAACTTTCAAAAGGATTTTTAGTCAGTAAGGAAACCAATGCCAAGACCAAAGCTCTATGTCTCTGATTCATCCCTCTGAATTGAGGCCAGAAGTATCTGAAGCGAACTCTAAATCTGGAGTCTGGAAGTTATCTAACATTTGTCAAATACAAACCACAATATCCATGTCCCCGCATTACACTCTGCAAGGCTTCTAGGTCAAGGCTGCCTGAAAAGTCCATCCTTGGAGCAAATATCAAGTTTCACTGTGATAAGGATCCCATGGATTCTTGCTCCCGAGTGCCAGCATGCTCTTCCTGCCCAGTGAAGGGCAGGATTGGACCTTCTTCACTGTTCCAGCTGCTCAGTTAGTTAAGAGCACCAAGTACATAGACATGCCAGGGCCCTACCCAGTACTATTCATAACAGTGTCTACCCGATCATAGGTTTGACCTCCACTCTTTCCTAATGGTGGTTCATTTAGGTAAAATAAAAGCTACTACCTCGAGTAGATTAGGAAATGAAACAGCAGACACCAATGAGTCTCCCAGATCCCATCTGGGGCAATATCCAACTCTTTTACAGAAATGAAGTGAAACCAATCAACCTTACACAAAGCCAGATATATGGTTAGTGCTTAATGAAGAAGCTGCTTAAGAGGAGAAATGAAAGGTTTTCTAAGTCAAGAATCCTATGGAGGGGCACAGGGAATGCCGTAGGCTCTTTACTCTGGAAAATGTACATCTTATCTATGAATACCTCACATGCTTTGAGCACTTTCCTGATACATCGGAAGCAAATTTCTGCATCTTTTGGAACTCTCTGGCCCAGTTTAAAGCCTCTGTTTAATACACATTTCAAGACTTTGAAGGAGGAAGCAGAAGAAGAGGGGAGTAAGTACAAAGCAGACTCCATGCCTTCTGGTTATCACCCTAAGGCTAATGAGATGGAATACCCCACACAGTACACATCAGAGATGTGAAGCTGGTTCACTGTTAATGAATGGGCAGCAGCAAGTAATAGCAAAGCCTAGGATCCATAGCCAGCCAATTCCCCCAGATTCAGTAAAGCTTTTCAGGGTGGACCTTTGTCTGCACCTGAATACATGTTCTACATATTATTACCACAGAAGATGAAATCTGGGTTTCACGTCCTGGGTGCCATGGCTACACTGAAACACTAAATCCCTTCCTGTTTCAAGAAAGCACTGGAACACGGCACAGCCTTCTAGTTTATCCCTCCCTATCTCAAGATGCTACAGCCCCACAGCATCTTCCAGTTATTCCTGACAACTTCATGTGAGAAGATAGGGAAAGCCACATTAGCAGCCAGGAGAGACTGTCCTCCAGGTTATGGAAATGGCATAGCCAGGAGTTGAGTGACTCATGTGTCAAGAGGCACTATTTCAGTTCTTCAGTCTTCTCGTATCTACTGTGATCTGAGAGAGACCAGCTCACCTGTCTGTACTCCATTGCTCTTTCATAAGAACACAGTGGTGGGAATGGATGATTCTAGGATTCAGTACAACTCCAAAAACCCAGTGGCGCTCTGTAGTCCTCGATGAAAGTTTCCACTGTCAAGTCACTATCAGGTTGACAAAGTTCTCGGGGAATGAAAAAAATGCCACTAGAGTCTCTTACCCTTTTAGGAAAAAAAAAATAACATTTCCAAAAATAGGGTGTTCCCTTAAATAGTGATCTGGCTGTCTCAGTATGTAGCTGGAATTGTCACTTGAGAATAAATGTAAGAGTCAATCAAGATGCTTAATAAATATTCTCCGTTCTTGCCTCCCACCACCTCTCCAAAGCATTCATTATAAGGTGAACAGCAATCAGATTTACAGTCTCTGTGCCTTTGTGGGGTGGTAATTGTAGAGCCTCTGATTATGCTAGTTTGAATTAAGGGATGTCAACAACTTCCGGCCAAAACAACAAATTCCGGCCAAGAACAATTCTGAGTCACCTTAGAAGCTATGTTCCGGAGAGATGGCCTGGCGGTTAAGAGCGCCGACCGCTCTTGCAGAGGACCCGGGTTCGATCCCCAGCACCCACATGGCGGCTGAGAACCGTCTGAAACTCCAACTCCAGGAGAACTCCAGCTCCAGGGGAATCCGACGCCCACTTCTGACCTCCGCGGCATTGCACGACACGGGTGCACAGACTTGCATGCAGACAATACATTCGTACACATACAGAAATAAATAAAATTAATAAAAAAAAAATAAAAAAAAAATAAATAAATAAAAAAAAAAAAGAAGCTATGTTCCAGCTTCGCGGGATGCTCACTGGCTCACAGAGAGTTAGTTCAAGTCACACATAGGTGACATCTAAGGACCTATCTAAAAGTCACTAGCACCAATTCTTCCATGTATGATAGATAGCACGCTATCCTGGAAAAAGACTCCTTGAAAGTACTCACTAGGAACCTAGCAGACACTTGAGAAAGTAGAGAACTGAGACCATCGCTCTGACTTTACAAAGACCCTCTGTGCTGTTTCATCATGGTGTCTGTGTCTTCCTCTTGTCCTTCCTCACTTGCAGGTTTTAAGTCCCAACCAATGGTTTCCATCACAAGGTAGCTTCAAACCCCAAGCCCACTGTGCTTTTTGTTTCTTCCCCCACCCTCCTTGTCACAGAGCCCATATGAAAGGTGTTTCCTCTGCAATCACTGTCTCATTTCCTACAGTTCATTGTTAGTTGTTCATAAAATGATCAACAATTTCAGGGATAGTAGGGAGTTTCCATTAAAAGACATACACTTGGAGGCTGGGCATGGTGGCCCACACCTTTAATCCCAGCACTCGGGAAGCAGAGGCAGGCTGATCTCCATGAGTTCAAAGCCAGTCTGGTCTACATAGTGAATTCTAGGACAGCTGGAGCTACAGGGAAACCCTATTTCAAAAAGACCAAAAAAAGCTCAGTTGTTAAGAGCACTAGCTGTTCTTGGAGAAGACCTGGATTCAAATCTAACAGCCATCCATAACCCCAGTTCCAGATTATCTGACGCCCTCTTCTGTCCTCCTTGTGTATTACAGGACACAGGTGCACTTGCATGCATGCAATATATGCAGACACATAAAATAAAAATAAGTAAAATATTTAAAGGACATACACTTAAAATTTTAGTAAGAGTATAGCTCTAATGTTGTGTTCTAATCCCAATAAAATAAAAAATAAAGTAAAAATAGATGAACGGGCATACTTATTCTAACTAAAAAGAACTGTCATGGGGCTGGAGAGACGGCCTAGCAGTTAAGAGCACTGACTGCTCTTGCAGAGGACCCAGGTTCGATCCCTAGCACCCACATGGTGGCTGAGAACCCTCTTTAACTCCAGTTCCAGGGGAATCTGACACCCTCTTCTGACCTCCAAAGCATTGCACGACACGGGTGCACAAACCTGCATGCAGACAGTACATTCATACACATAAAAAAATAAATAAAATTTAAAAAAAGAACTGTCATGAAATGAAGCCACACCAGGTGGAGCAGCCTGCTTTCCCATCTTTCTGGGGCTGTCTATACACAACAGACCAAGCTCATGGTGGACTCCTGTGGCCAGTGTGAATCAGAAAGGTCCAGCTGTGACTTGCAGGATCCCTGTCTCCTCTACGAGGTCCTGCCGTTTTTCTGAGAGGGAGCAGGACTCAGCTGAGCACTTGAGGCTCTGGCTGGCCTTCACTTAGGGCACAAACTCAGCATAGTGCTAGGAGTTGAACACCAACCAAACTGAACATGACCCCCTGATTTATTTATCTGGAAGAAGCCAGGTAATGAAGATGTAAGTAAATAGGAGAAGGAAACCTGGCTGCCTAAATAACAGTGAGACAAAGCCAAAGATCACTATGATGGGATGAGGAGGCCATCAGCAAGATAACTGCTCAGAGCAGCCACTTGCGACAGGACGCAGCAGCCACCCTCTGGTGGCAGGTCAGATTTAGACAGACAGCTCCACACAATTGTTTGCCCTTCTCTTGCCTCCACTTCTCAGAATATAGCTACAATGCTGAGGCTTAAAAGTTTAACCTCCAGCTTTGTCCACTCATCTTCTTGGCAAAATAACTGAGCACACGAGCTCCCCTTAGGCTGTGGCTACAAGATCATGTCATTTCTGATCTCCAAAATACATACATGGACCCATGTAGATTAACTACTAGCCTGCCCTAAGTCCTAGAACCATCTCTACCCTTCCACCTCTCATCACAATCTATCCTTACCACAGAGAGAGCTTGACAACTAATGCCCCTGAAGACATTTTGGCCGTTGACAGCTGAGTGATAAGTCACACACACAAGGACATATGTGTGCATTAACAGTGAATGCACCCTAATGCTGATCAGGGTTCTTGCACAGTATTCTGTCAGAGCTGTGGGTCCTGGGTGCATCACTAAAGCACTCTGCACACTCTGAAAAAAAAAAAAAAAACATGTCTTCTGGCAGCAGACAGGGGCTCACTCCATGAATCTTTATCTACATAAAATCCAACTTCCATTGCCTTCTGACAGGAATTTAACCAAACTGCCAATAGACTGAACTTCTTCTTAAGTGTGCAAATCAGTTAGTCTGTGATATTTATCGGCCACCCACTCTTGATTCAAACTACATCAGGCATAGCTTTTGACAAGTAAATGGAACCCACCTGGATTTAATCAAGATGCATAGCAAGATTCTACATGACACCTTGGTTCTGTGAACAAAATGTGTACTATACAACATAAAACATCCAAATAACTTATTTCACTTTCTTCCAAGAGCAATTAAAGGAAGCAGAAGATGCTGGAAAACAGAGGCCTTGAAACTAGAGGTAATTTATTCAGACTTCATACTCTCTAAGGATAATAAAAGGTAGTAAATCCTAAACGAAGCAGAGTCAGCAGCAGGGAGCCTTTCAGAATTTATTTTGTTCTAGATTAGCAATGATTAAATCATGCAGTGATTCATTTTAAAACACCATGATTTTCTGCACTGCATATGTTTAAAACATTAGTTTTCTCTTTCAGCTTAAAACAAAGAATATAATGCCATCATTTTTTCCACAATAGTTCTTAGATTTTTCTTTTACTCCACAGCTGAGACAGATTTCTTGTCCACAACCTAGTTTCCACTTCCATAAAGCAAGTAAATTTATTCTCTAACTATCTTGGATAAGAACTTCCACGATTAACCACACTAGGGACTCAACAAAGGTCTAGTTCAAGAGTCACCTGCAGGTACAAAATAGGCCTTTCATTATTAAATCAAGTGCAGACAAGCTGCTTGCCATGCCCTTCCCTCCCTGCCTTCCTTCCTTTATTCCCATGTTGATTTATCTCCATTTCTGTACCACTCCTGGATGAAGGTCTGAGAATCCCACATGAAGATCTGAGAGAGCATACAAGGAGAGAAGTCAAGCTTGTGGCCAGCCCAGCTCAGCCTACAAGGACCCAGGCACCAAGTCAGAGTCTATAAGGAGACTTTCTTCAGCCCTTGCTAGAGGATTTCATTCTCTTTCTGATGCTACTAACATGGAGATCCTTTGCAGCTAGCAGGTTCCAGTGCAGATCTCAGTAAATGGTGATGAAATAGCTTGTTTCAATTAGATAAATAATTGGAGTTTAGTACTATAAACTGAAACGCTTTTCTTTTTTTGTTTGTTTGTTTTTTGAGACAGGGTCTCCCTATATCCCCAGCTGGCCTGGAACTCACTCTGTAAACCAGGCTGGCCTTGAAGTCACAGAGATCCACCTGCCTCTACCTCCTGAGTGCTAGGATTAAAGTCGTGTGCCACCATGCCTGACTTAAAGACAGTTCTTAGCCACCGTGTGGGTGCTGGGAATTGAACCCGGGTCCTCTGGAAGAGCAGTCAGTGCTCTTAACCACTGAGCCATCTCTCCAGCCCCTGAAACACTTTTCAAATGTGAAATGGTCCTGTTGAGTGTGGACATTAGACATGTGACATGTTTGCATATGATGCTGCCCACACTTGACACCCTCGGCTCTGACATCCACACAGGTCTTGTATCATTCATTTCTTTCTCTGGTATCTTGGAATCTGCCACATGTTCCCCACTAAAAATGGTTTCAAGACTGGGCATGTTGGCTCACACATTCAATGCTAGTAGTACTTAAGACTGAGGCAGATGGATCTCTAAGTTCAAGGCTATCCTTGAATAAGACCCTGTTTCGAAACAAAAAACTGAGTTCAGTTATTCACCACTCACTTTATTTTTCTAATTTATTTAAATTAGGAGAGCAGTAGTCAATTTCCTTAGAAATTATTAACTCTTTTTGTTCACTAAAACAAGATTTAAAGACTGAAGGTACAAATCTATGACCAGACCCTCAGTGACAGGAGGCAAACTTGATGCAGTCTCTACAGCCATCAGGCCAGAAGGCATAGCCTTATCAGGACCTCGGGAGTCAAGCCACTCTGCTGCTTGCTCTTCATGTGCCTCTGTTGGTTTTCTGTTCCTTTGACACTGTTCCCACTACTCAGTAAATCAGTTCTAAATGAGTGAGGACAAGAGTACTCATTTCTGTATTACCCCGTCACTTCCCCATCACCCTCAACCCATGAGAAATGCAGCTTTTCCTTGCTATTTCAGGGAAAGCTCTAGACATTATTTTCCTCCTCCTAACACATGGTCTTTTTGGTCATAAGAAACTTCAGACCTCATTTTCACACACACCTTAGATCCAGAGAGAGAGAGCAAGCAGAAAACTACTGTGGCCGGACACACCAACAGGTCCTTGGGGTCTATTTTCCCTGTTACACTGAACCTTAAAAGGTTGAAGAATGGGAAGAGACATTTCACTGCTATGTCCTTAGATACACACTTATACAGATAGACCACACACACGCGCGCGCGCGCGTGCGCACACACACACACACACACGAATAAAAAAAAAAGTAAACTATCAAGCAGTGTGATTTGATGCTAATATATCTCAAAAGTCATCATTTATGAGACAAGTGGAATTCAAATAAGAGCACTTACTAGAAGTCCTTCTGACAGCATTCCTGTCTCATGACCCCTAAATGTTTCTTTCCATCCAAAATTCAGTTCAGCATACCATTAGGTGCCATTTGAGGTTTGAGTTTTTGTGGAAAATTAGTACTATGGGCACACAGATCTAGATTGGTGGTGAGTATAATTTAGAGTCACTTGCCTAGAAATTTCTAATTAATAGTAAATTATCATAAGGCCATTATAGATCCACCACTTCTGGAAATTCTCAGCCTTTGACTATAACTACCTTGCAATACTTTTTTAGGTAAGAAGAAAAATTGCTCTCAGAGCCATAAGGGAACAGAAACATTCATAGGACTTGATTTCCCTCAGGTCCACCTGCAGGTCAGTGGTAACACTTAAACAAGAAGGTACATGTTCAAAACCCCATCCCTTCCCCATCCATTAGATGATCCCGGTTCCCCTGGGGAGCATTAGCCTTCCGTTCTCTCAGAAGAAATGAACTTGTTACACACTTGGTGTAGTCTTCTTGACAAGGTAAACTTGGAGAATCAATGTTTTAGGGATGAAAGAAGATTTAGAAAATGCATCTTATATAATCCAGAACAAAATAGTGGAAATGGCTCCTAAGACCGTACACTATTTACCTGTAGAGGAAAGGCTGTGCTCTCTGAGCTGCAGGCCATGGTTCCTTCACACAATTCACACTGTATGTTGAACAGCTCAGCATTATACATGTAAGACTTATTATCCCTCTTTAATCTAATTCAACAGTTTCCTCTAAGTTCTCATGCCACCTTGACTGACATGGTGAATGGTAATTTTAGGTATAGCCTGCCATATTTATATATGTTGCTATCCCTGGCTTTCTGCTGGCTAAAGTACAAAAAAAAACAATTTCCATCTTTAAAATAGAAGGCCAGGGTATCACTCAGTGGTTTCGTGTATGCTCGACATGCACCTTCTATTCTGTGCTAGCAATAATACCTATTTCATGGAACCCAAAGACAGTTGTTTCATAAGCACTAAGTCATTCATCTTCTAAGTTATAAGTGGCACTAACCATAACTACATATCTCTTCATTTAGCTTGTGCAGGAGATAAGAGAACAATAAAAGTTAGCATAA
This sequence comes from Rhizomys pruinosus, assembly GCA_009823505.1. NCBI lineage: Eukaryota > Metazoa > Chordata > Mammalia > Rodentia > Spalacidae > Rhizomys > Rhizomys pruinosus. The sequence goes on along the minus strand of VZQC01013763.1, from coordinate 5,757,231 downwards.
AATAATATAATTTGTAATTTAAATTTGTATTTATGTGTATGATTTGTCTTGCCAGCACATGTGTAGATACACCATCTACATGCAGTGGCCGTAGAGGCCAGAAGAGAACACTGGATACCCTGGGAAGAGAGTTTGGATAAGTTGTTAGCTGCCATGTGGGTGCTGGGAATTAAATCTGTGTCCTCTGCAAGAACATCCAGTGCTCTTAACCAATGAGCTATCTCTCCAGCCTCATAAATGAGAAAATTTTGTTCTCTGAATAGGTCTACAGAGCCTTGAACAAATTGTACCTGGTAGAAAAGATTGAAGAATTCCTCTCCAGTGAAGAATTTATAAAACCATACCTTTTTTCTGAATGGGCAAAGAAATCTACTAAATTTGAGCTACTGATACAATATCATAAGTAAAATGTCATACAGAGCTGGGCTTGGTGGTGCTGACCTGTAATCCCGGCATTCAGGAGGCAGAGGCAGGTAGATCTCTGTGAGTTCAAAGCCAGCCTGGTTTACAGAGTGAATTCCAGGACAGCTAGGGCTACAAGGAGACCCTGTCTCAAAAAGAAAAAAAAAAAAAAAAAAAAGATGTCATACAGTATTAGACATCTCAAAATAGAAAATGTGGACAGGGTGATGCTAAACCAGTTGTATGTCAAAGCTCTAAAATATATGTCATTGTCATAGGACTTGGAGCAATGGAGCTGGAACTCACCTGGAAGCCTTCTCCAAGAAGACCAGCTCTCATAGTTCTAGATATACTATGCAAGCCATTAAGAGAGAAAAATCTAAAAAAAAAAGAGAGAGAGGGATAGATAAATCAATGGTCCAACCCCAGGTTTAAAGCCTAATAACCACAATAACTGGCACTACAAACTACCCATATTGGTGCAGTAGTGGCACTGTTATCTAGGGGGTAATCATCAGCTATCCAATTGGATGTGAAGCCCTCTCAATGGGAAGGAACTTATGGGTGGCTCTGTAAATATAGCCAAATATACATGCCTGGAGAGGTCAGAGATCCTAGAGAACACCCTATCTCTGGCAAATATCTAGACAAATAAAATTTCTTACCATATACTAAATATGTATCCTTATATTTATGGGCAAATATACTATATAACACTAATCAAATAAGCTTCTTTTACAACAGAAAAGGGATATTAGAGAGTTCCACAACTGGTCACACACAGAAAATATGTCTGAGAGATGTCCAGCCCTAAGTGACACATCTGCAGTGGAATCTCTACACCTAAAGGTCATGGAACACAGTGGAACAGGGGTAGAGAGAACACTAACACATCCCTTAACTCTCACCAGTGAAGCTTCTTCATACAACAGGATGAAATACACACAGAGGGCCACAACTAGCTAACTTTTAGAGAATAAGAGACTGCAGAGTTTGTGTCCCTGAATAGGACTCCTATGTTAAACCTACCTAAGTAAGGCTCAAGGACAATAGCAGAAAACAGGGAGAATAGATTGTAAGAGCCAGGGCTGGTACATGAACATAAGGAATCATAGGCTTTCAGACCATTGTAAATTTGTTCCTATGAACTTGCAGCAATGGTGACATTAAGCACAAGACCCATGCTGAGTCAATCAGACAAAAACCCAGCATAAAATTAGGGAAATGGATAGCAGATCCCAATCCTAGCCTAGGAACTTTAGACAACCTATTACTGCTGCGGGAGGGAGAACAGATCTTCTTTAAGGGAGTGACTCTTGATAAGCCAACTAGACTCCAGTGGATGAACTTGCACTGAAATGCTTGACCAGATAGGACTTAACATAAATGACAGAATGCCTGAAATCTGGTAAGGGTGCTTATGAAGGATAGGTGGGAGAAGGGGGCCTAAATTTGATTCAGATGTATTATATAGGAGCTGGAGAAATGGTTCAACAGTTAAGAGCACTGACTGCTCTTGCAGAGAACCTGGGTTCACCTCCCAGCACCCATATGGTGCCTAGCTGTTTGTAACTCTAGTTCCACAGGAATCTGTCACCGTCTTCCAATCTCTTGGGGCACTGCACAACATGGGTGTGCTTACACTGGCCAAAACCAAGCTGGGGAGGAAAGTGTTTTAGCATCGTACTCTTCCAAGTGCCATCCATCACTGAAGTTTGCCAAGGCAAGAACTTAAGCAAAACAGGAACATGAAGAAATGATGCTAACTGGCTTTCCACTCTGCATGACCAGCCTGCTTTCTCAGATATCACAGGATCACCTGCACAAAAATGGCCCTGCCAAGATCCCTCAACTATCAAGAAAATGTCTCACGAATGTGGCCACAGGCCAATCTAATGAGGAAAATGTCTCACGAATGTGGCCACAGGCCAATCTAATAGGAAAAATGCCTCAGTTGAGGTTCCCTCTTCCGAGGCGTGTCAACTTGACAACAAAAGCTTAACCAGGACACCCTGGGATATGCAACTGTAACTTGATATAGTAAGGTCTTGGGGTTTGTTTTACTTTTGACACATGACTGAGGGTCCTGTCCCAACCAGATGGGAGGGGAAAAACAGGTGAGCACTCTGCCCCACCTCACAGCCTCCCATGCCCCACAGACACTCAGACTTGGGAGTCAGTCCAGGCTGATCTCATTTACTGCAAGCATTACAGCAGCTTATAAAGGCAAAAACCACAAGGGAACAGCCAATCATCTTAAAGGTCAAATAGCTAGAGCCAATCAGAAAAGTTTCAAAACAACCCTGGCCACGCCTACCTTACTTCCTTTAGGCCCCTCTTGTTTACTTAGGACCAGCTGGCCCACATACCTTACTTCCTTTAGGCCCCTCTTGTTTACTTAGGACCAGCTGGCCCACATACCTTACTTCCTTTAGGCCCCTCTTGATTACTTAGGACCAGCTGGCCCACATACCTTACTTCCTTTAGCCCCCTCTTTACTTGGGACCAGCTGGCCCATCTACCTTACTTCCTTTAGGTGCTGTCTTTAGGGTGTTGTTGCCTCTCATGCCCCTTCACATGACCTAGACATTCAGAAAAATAATTTGAAGGAAACAGACAGAGAACATATCTACACCACACTACTAAAAGAAAACTACGTTTAAAAATCTGATCCAAGTTGTGTTCCAGTCTCTCAAGACAGAATCTTGGATTCCTTTTCTGCCTAAAGCTATAAACTCTACCCTCCCCTAAAGCAAGTCTTGTTACCTATTACAGCCAATGCCATGTGGTGAGGTGAGACTATGCCAGCTCAGCTATCCATGGATGAGGTGGCAGCTCCTTTTTTCTCAGAGGACATTCACCTGCCTTGTAAGAAACTGAACTGCCCCAGACCTCTTATTGATAAGAAGCTATAGCTAGCTACATGAAGATACAGTGGAAGAACTGAAGAGGGAGACACCCGAGAGAGGGAGACTTGTGTGAGCCAACTGGCTCAGCCCAGCCCCCAGCTGAACACCACCCTAAGGGGAACCATGGCCAAACTCCCGGGGAAGGGAGGACCCCCACCCCAAACACCACAGAGCCTAATCTATAACACTACAAGGAATAATAATTGGTTTATGGACCATGGAGATGGCCCCATCAGTAAACTGTTTGACATGCAAGCATAAGAACCTGAATTTGGATCCCCAGCATCCATGTAAAAAGCCAGGCACATGGGGCTGGAAGGATGATGGCCTAGTGGTTAAGAGCACCAACTGCTCTTGCAGAGGACCTGGGTTCGATCCCCAGCACCCACATGGCGGCTAAGAACTGTCTTTAACTGCGGTTCCAGGGGAATCTGACACCCTCTTCTGGCCTCCGAGGCATTGCATGACACGGGTGCACCAACCTACATGCAGACAGTACACTCATACACATAAAAAAAATAATAAATAAGTAAATAAAATTTAAAAATAAACATTAAAAAAAAGCCAAGTACAGTGGCATTATACCTAGACTTTCAGGCCTGGAGAGGCAGAAACAGATTGATATCTGGAGCTTGATGGTAGCCATTCTAGCCAAAATGGTGAGCTCCAGGGTCAGAGATAGACCCTGCCTCAAAACTAAATAAATAAAGTGGAATGCAACTGAGGAGGACATGTAATATCAACCCCTGACCTCCACATAAATGTACACACAGGTGTAAGCACTGTGTCATATACATATGCACATATACGTGCATATACAAACACATAACCACACACATGAAATGAAAATAAATTATTTGGTTTGTCCCATTGCAGTAGATAAGATTTTAGCCTTGGGGCTGGAGAGGTGGCTCAGTGGTTAAGAGCACCGACTGCTCTTACAGAGGACCCAGGTTCAGTTCCCAGCACCCACATTGTGGCTAAGAACCGTCTTTAAGCCCGGCATGGGGGTATACGCTTTAATTCTAACACTCAGGAGGCAGAGACAGGTGGATCTCTGTGAGTTCAAGGCCAGCCTGGTCTACAGAGTGAGGGCTATAGGGAGACCCTATCTCAAAAAAAAAAAATGATGTTTCCTAAACTCTATGTTCATATGAATTTTCAAATCAATTTTATACCCTACTATATTTTATTTAGAAGCACCCATCACTTTCATTACATATTCACTTCCTTCTGTAAAGTGACTTCTTAATGATTATAAAGTATTTCATGGGGCTGGAGAGACCACCTAGCGGTTAAGAGCACCGACTGCTCTTGCAGAGGTCCCGGGTTCGATCCCCAGCACCCACATGGTAGCCGAGAACTGTCTGAAACTCCAGTTCCAGGAGAACTCCAGTTCCAGGGGAATCTGACACCCTCTTCTGACCTCCGCGGCATTGCATGACACGGGTGCACAGACCTACATGCAGACAGTACATTCATACACATAAAAAATAAATAAAAAATTAAAAAATAATAATAAAATTAAAAGTATTTCATCTGGAGATATCACAGTTTGTACATAATGAGTCACTACTATATCTATGTTTTCACTATAACCCATGACACGTGTAGTGAGCAAACCTGCACATATATTTGCGCATAAAGACTTTATCAGATGAATTCTGAACAAGCAATTAGAGATTAAGCATTAAATATTTTTGGCCAAATCATTCTTGACAAAAATTGTCCCAATTACCCTCCCACCAGCTGTGGACTAGAACCTTATTCTCTTCACACACCATCTAACAGGACTAGTTTTCCTCTCTCTTCCAATTTGTCAGATGAAAAATAGTTTCTCATCCTTGTTTTAATATTCCCCTCATTAATGAGCATTAGACTCTTTAGAGTGGGAGATGCCCATGCCCCTGCCTCCCCACACTCTGCTCCCGTGACTTATGATAAGGTCATACATAATACTGTCTGACACTCAAGGTTAAATGGACAAGGCTACTGTGAAAAACTACATGATAGAAAGAGTATTTTTTAATATATGGATGACAGGAATAATTTTATAATAGAGCCTAAGGAGTCACAATCAATTTTTCTGACAGAAGAATTTCATAATTCATTGACCTAAAAGCGTGTGGACGGATGCTGACAGTTCCCGAGCAGCTGTGCCTGCCACTCACCCTTTTTATCTGTGTACATGAGAAACGGTAAGCTAGTCCTTGCAAAAAGCACTAATTATAAAAATAAATTTTAAGCTGACAAATTCCTAAAACAACCGTTTTATACTGTAAGCCTTTAGTAATAGTAATATATTCTCAAGTTTCTCTTCCACATAAGTTAATTTTTATTTTTAAATCTTATTTGTTTTTATTTTCTGTGTTTGTGGGGGAGGACACCTGCCAAGGCCACAGGTCAGATAATTTACAGAATACAGCTCTTTCTTTCCTGTGTATCCTAAGGTCAACAGGCTTGGCAGCAAGGGCTTTTACCCACTAAGCCACCTGGCCAGCCCCACAACTTTTTAAGTTAAAACTCCATCAAAATAAATCTTTAGTTTCATTCATTTGAAATATAATAAACAGTATGGGAAATGAAAATCACTTGAAAAATACAAATACTTAAATTCCTTAAATAAATTATGTTATTGTTGAGGAGAGCATCAGGAACTAACTTCACAATTAAGTTGCGCTTTGCAAACTATTACCAAGAAGCAGCTCACTTCCCGCCGCTGTCCTCGCACCTTTTTTATTTCTTTGCTTGCACACTCCCCCACACACTCATTAATATTCCTCTGGGTTTTGGCCTCTTCTGTCAGCTGTTATCTTTTTATTTGTTCACTTAGGGCTAAATAATGTAAAGGCTATGCCTTCACAGACCTGTACTAATTGCACTATCTCAAAGTGGGAATTCCAGACCTAACGGACAAAAAAGAAAATGGAAAGTCAAAAAGGACAAGGAATTTCCCCAAATCATAAGATATTCTTCCCTGACCTGTGCCCTGAGCACACTAGCTTCAGCCAATTCAAACAGGAATGCAGAGTGCCCAGATCTGTAGTATTTTAGTTGCAAATTCTTCCTGGGCTCCATCCAGGTCCATGTATCAAACTTCCTAATCGACTTTGCCATTTGGATTAGGATGCCACGAACCTAACACCTAGCCGCTCATCCATTCTCTCCTCACGCACCTGGCCTGACATTGCTTGGCATTTCTAGCTGCTTGTTCTAGGTGTGCACACGTATACAGCATGCAGTATGCCAGCCCATATTGGGCCCTGATGACGTGCAAACACAGACACCACCATGAACTTGCATTATAGTGAGGACGATGGAAAATCCATCAGAATGTCCACAAACGTGCTTATTGATGGAGCGCACAGAATACCAGCAAGACTGCATTGTGGCAAGTGGGAGGGTCTGAGAGAATGCTATAAAATCTCAACTGAGAGGTGAAGGATGAGGGAAAGTTGATGCTGGAGAATGAGGCAATGTCTTCAAAGATGCAGAAGGAGACAGGGTGTGGCCAGAAGGAAAGGCTCAGCAGAGACGGGACAAGGAGGGAACTATAGAGAGGAGCGAGCCACATTAAAGACGCTGTAGATTCTCCCCCTGAACAGCTCTCCAGTTATCTCCTCTTCTCAGTTTGAAATACTGCCACATCTTGCCAACTGGTTCCTCTTCTCATTCTTATCCTTTTCTCCCCAGCTCCCCTGTCCACTGTTAAGGGCCTTTTCTCACACAAATGTGCTCATTCTGTATTCCATTCTGCCTTGCTCTACAGCCTCTGGCACCTGCAGCCTCCAGGCTGGAGGCCCATCATGCTACTATTCAAGGCAGGCTAGTAGCACTCTGAGCCTCCCCCCAGATGTCCTGTCCTCAGCCTCTGGATGTCTGCCCCCAGCACAGAGCCTGTGTGTGATTTCCTTCCTCTTTACCACACAGAGTCTGTGCAGGCTTCCCTTCCTCTTCATGACAAGGCTCAAGTCTTTCAGAGAAGTTCCTTGGCATTTTGGCCTGCATTATTTCAGAAAAGAAAATGCCTAAAAACACGGTTCTCAAAAAAAATCAGAGGTGTTGATATGCCAACGTGACCTTCCTTAGATCTGTGACTCAGAACTAAAGAGCCCAGTATCCATGAGACTGAAAAATGAAGTTGAACTTTGGTCTTATCTACAGTGAGTGGAGGTGGCCCTTTCCTGTGGAGTAAGTGGCCTCAGTTTGATAGAGTTAAACCAGGCAACAAGCCCAGGGAAGTAACAGGTGGGTTGATAACCATCACAGAAAGAAGTCAATTATAACAATGAGATTTTGTAAACAAGAAGGTTTTTAAATTCCATGCCAGGGAGTCTATATATTGTTAACCAACCTAGACACGTCTGTGCCCACTTTATGTAACCACACACAATAGGCTCCTATCTTGGCAAGTAAAGCCAAAACAAATATAGCCAAGAAGTGAGAAGGGGAAAGATTTATTACCTACAGTGGGTACCCAGAACAGACGATTCATTTCTAGCCAGTGAGTTCCCTGAACAAAGAAAATGCAGACTTTAAGAAAGTTTATAAATATTCATAAAAGTACTTTAGGGTCGCTGGGCGTGGTGGCACACGCCTTTAATCCTAGCACTTGGGAGGCAGAGGCAGGCGAATCTTTGTGAGTTCAAGGCCAGCCTGGTCTACAGAGTGAGTTCCAGGACAGCTGGGACTACAGGGAGACCCTGTCTCGAAAAGACAAAAAAAAAAAAAAAAACAAAAAAAAAGTACTTTAGGGTCAGGAGTTTATCCCTGAGCATACTCAGTTTAAGATGCATGAAATCAAGAAAGGAAGATGTGGATACACTCCACAGAGTGCGTAGTTCAACATCAGATGGGTTTAGTGATTCCTTCCAGTATACACAATAAATTACGGGAAAGAGGGTCTCAATGAGGAATTGTCTAGATTAGCCTGGCTGGTACACATGCCTGTAGAAAATTATCTTGATTATGGGCTCATGAATGTGGAAGACATCATAAAAGCACAGGTGCACTATTCCTTACATTGGTGTCCCCCTGAGATTGTTTAAGGGAGTAAAAGGGATCTGAGCCGTAAGGCAATAGGCTACATTCGTGTCTCTAATCTGTCGTTGGTCTGACATAACAAGACTACATCACCTTACATGCCTTGACTTCACCCCAATGATGGACTCTATACCCATGGACTTGTAAATCGAAATAAACCCCTTTTTCTCTGTAAGTTCTTTGTTTCCAGCGGTAATCGTATTACACAGCCACCAAAATGGAACTGAAACAAACCTCAATGGATTCTAGTTGAAAGGTTATGAAATAAGGCACAGGGACAACACTTTGGAAATGCTTCTGTGTGGTTCAGATGCAGATGTTCGGTAGTTTGGTTTCATCCAATGCTGGTGGCAAAAACTTCTGACCAACACCGCACTTGGGGGAGGAAAGGGTTTATTCAGCTTACGCTCCCAGGTCACAGACTCATCACTTAGGTAGCTCAAGGCAGGGAACCAAGGGAGGAAACCTGGAGGCAGGAAGCTGAAGCCAGTCGCAGTGGAGGAGTGATGTGTCATGGCTTGCTCTGCTACTGGCTGTGCTGCTCGTGCCATCATGCCCACCTGCCTTCTATAACTGTCACTGCTCAACATTCAGACAATACACCACAGTATGTGGCCACAGGCAATCCAATTGAGCAATTGCCCAAAATCGGGCCTCCATCACACCCATGTGGTGGTCGGCAATGATTGACCAAACCAAAGCTGATCGAACAATTGACCCCTGTCAATCTTGACACACAACACATCACTATTAAAACACACTTTTCCAGGTTTTCTTATCCCAACATATGACTGTACACATGAAATCACCAACCTAAGACACGGTACAACCCCAAAGCCTCACAGTCCTTAAAAGGTCCCAAACTGTAAAGTTCAACAGTTCTATTAAAAGTTCTTACTGTGTGGGCTAGCTGTGACAAATCCAAAACAAGTACTGTCCGTTTTCAAAGGGATAGAAATCAGGTCACTTCCAATCAAACCTAATTCCAGCAAAGTAGCTCAAGCGGACCATACTTGGGTTTCACTCACGATCTTGCTGGGACTCAAAGGGATCCCTCGGCAGCTCCCCCTCTCCAGCTCTGCGTTGTGTGGCAACACAGCTCATCCTCACAGGCCCAGTGCCGTACTACCATGTCTACACCAGCGGAGCTGCTCTATGGTGGTCTCACTAGGGTACCGGCAAAATCATGCAAAAAAGCGGGTTCGCTACTGAACTTAGGCAGCACCTTCACCACAGGTCTTCTTCTTGACCCTCCTGGTGCAAAGTCTCAGCGTTCTCTCCAATGACCCATGCAATCCTGGGGTCTTCACACACGCAGATGACACTTCCACCAATGGTCTCTTCCTGACCTCTCACGCGTGCCAAAGCCTACGGTTGCTCTTCCTGTGATCCGCCCCCTCAAATTCAACGACTGTGAAACCATGATAGGAGACTCTCTTACAAACGGTACCATAGTCCTGCTTCGTGGCTCAGAGTTGGAGGCTCAGGCCCTTTACTGGGGTCACAGGCCTTCTGTGTGCTGACCTTGAGATTTCCCACGATTTAACACCTGAGATGCTGGTCTTTTGTTATTAACTTGATTTTTCAGCCCCAGCTAACCAGCCATCCAATTGGCCACCAGTACCACAAAAGGTTTCACTTCAGGTCTGGTCTCTTGTTACTTACAGCTGATTCTCCACAGCCCAGCTGACCAAACACCACATGATTACACCAGTCCCTGATGATCTCTGCCCCCATTGAAACTAAGGAAACTTCAGCAAGCCAGGCCTCCATTTCTATAACTCCTTCAGTCAAACTGCTCCAAGCTCCACAAGCAACCAATGTTTAAGCATTCAATGATCTTCCCAGCCCAACAGTTTCCAAACAGCCTCCACAATACTTCCCCCAACACCAGGGTTCAGGGTTCGTTCACCAGAAAACACTCGCCCCATTCTACTGGTACCAATTTCTGTCGTAGTTTGCTTTCCATTGCTGTGACACACACTCTGCCAACACCAACTTGGGGGAACGGGTTTATTAGGCTCTACATTCCCCGGTCACGATCTCATTGGGAGCTCAAGCCAGAACTCAGGGGCAGGAACCTGGAGGTAGGAGTCTGAAGTCACAGGCCATGGAGTAGTGATTACGCTTGTTCACTGGCTTGATCTCTACTGGCTTGCTGCTCTGGCTCATGCCCAGCCTGCCTTCTTATACTGTCACTGCTCAACAATCAAGACAATACACCACAGATGTGGCCACAGGCCAATCCAATGGAGCCAATTGCCCAATCGAGGCTCCCTCAACCCAGGTGTGTCAAGTTGACACCAAAGCTATCCAGCACAGCAGATATACACAACTTCTCCAAAATATTTATCTGGGAAAAAGGGAAAGGACACCTTGAAGCTCTTAATATAGGAATTTGTCCCTGCCCCACTTGTCAGCTAACACTTAAGACTAATAGCTGGCCATCTGGCAAAGTCATCAGTCCCTGGATAACTCCAGTTTTGGCTGCGTTGTCTTGTGAACTCTCCCATTTCAAGTTCCAGCTTTTTTAGAGAGTCCAGGTTACCTAAAGCGTGACCAAGTGTGGAAAGAGTAAGGTCCCCCTCATGATGGTCCAGGAACATGCAGGAAGCATCTGTGGTGTCCTATACTCCCAGGCAAGCAGCTCTCATGGGGTGCTCATGAGGGTAGTGAACTCAGTCTATGCCTGTATCAGGGCCATTTCCATAGCAGCTCTTCTACAGGATGTTTTTCTGAGTCCTCATCCTCAAATGGATGGACCTCAAAAGGTCCAGAACCATCCATAGGCAAAGGAAAGGAAGAGGACCCCTTGTCTTTGGAGTCCAGTAGACTCATTGTCACACACTGCGTGAGTGCCTCTCAAGATGACCCACAGTCGTTTGCAATTGAGCTTCATTTCTAATAGTGAAAGAGGAACACCTGTTTCCCACCTGCTTTGAGGCTGACCTTGGATGTCCACATCATCTAGAAGCCGTGCAGGGCCTGGCAAAACATACAAGATGATTTCCCGAATCTGCTTTTCTGTGAGTTCTACAAGCAGGTCAGCCAGGTCAGCATGCCTTTTTAAAGTTGCACAGTCATTCAAAATCTTCAAAATCTTCAAAAAGAGAAAAGGAACAAAGGGATCGTTTTCACTTCCATGTAATTTAAAGCAGACGAAAGAAACAAAAAGAAAGAAACACATTTTCAAAAGCATCAAATGTGTCAGAAATGGGAGAAATCACTGAATTGTGCCTACATAGCAGACTCTGCCGCAGTTTCTAATTGTTCTAATAACTCACTATAATGTAGATATCAAATTATCATCAAAGGAAATGATATCCTGTTAATGTCTTATTAATAACAACTATGTTCTTCAGAAATTGATATATAAGACAGAATTCAATTGGTTCAAAAACATACAACTTCAACTGTGTCATTTGGGCTGAAGTGCACTGGTCACAAAATGTCCATAATTACTGCAATTCTGTTTCTTGTTTGAGTCTGAAATTATACTGCTGACATCCCTTTCATGACAAAAGCACTTTTAAAGGCCAAAAAGTTTTAGACACGGCTGGGGAAAACTCTTTTGATTGGAAGTTTGTTAGACGCAGCTGCGGTATTTTGGTGAAGCTGTGCTCCTGTGTTCTCATTCTGCCAGGAACATTTCCGTGTCTGCTGTTTTGATTGCGATATTGTCCAGCAGGCCAGACTGATGATTAATTTGTGTTATTAAGATGACTAACGCTCCTTTCAGATGGTTGCTGAAAATCTACCCTAAGCACAGCTTTGGAAGTGATTTGACTTTGGATCTTGGGTAATAGAGGCGAGGTGCTTGCTCCTTCCATTTAAGCAAAATGCACTAATGTCCTACGGGACATTCTTGCTCCTTGAGAACACAAAGAGAGGTGGGAAGGAAAGTCATAACTATTGTGTTCCCAGGAGTCGTATAAGGAATACTTTGGCAAAGCCACTCACTAACCAGACAAGTGGCACTCTTGCAGAATACACACTGGCATGGCTGATGAGGGCATATTCCTTTTCATTAACACTCCAGCATTCTTAGTTAAGGTGTGAGATGACCAGCAGTGTGCCAGAGTAGGTGTGTGACCCAAGGGACACTAACCGGATTTTCTTTCTTCTTTTTTATTTAGTTTTTATTTTTGTATATGTATGAATGTACTGTCTGCATGCAGGTCTGTGCACCCGTGTCGTGCAATGCTGCGGAGGTCAGAAGAGAGTGTCGGATTCCCCTGGAACTGGAGTTCTCCTGGAATTGGAGTTTCGGACTGTTCTCTGCCGCCATGTGAGTGCTGGGGATCGAACCGGGGTCCTCTGTAAGAGCGGTCGGCGCTCTTAACCGCTAGGCCATCTCTCCAGCCCTAACCAGATTTTCTTTCTTAAGCCTTCAACTTGATTCACCCATCTCATAATGTGAATAAATTTAAAACTATTTTGATATACATTATAAATGCACATACTTTTTCATTCTTAAATAGTTTACATCTTTAAATTAGACAGGAGGAATAAGTTCAAGAGATCCATTATACATCATGGGGATTATAGTTAATAGCAATGAATCACATGCTAGAAAATTGCTACGATGCCTCCATTTGCCTGTGTGCCTTCAAGATGGGACACCGGCATCCCAGGGCATGTGTGCATGTATGTGTGAGTGTGTGCATATATGCATGTGTGTCCTATTGGTTCTATTTTATTTATTTATTTATTATTTTTTATGTATATGAGTGTACTGTCTGCATGTAGATTGGTGCACCCGTGTCATGCAATGTTGCAGAGGTCAGAAGAGGGCATTGGATTCCCCTAGAACTGGAATTAAAGACGGTTCTCAGCCACCATATGGGTGCTGGGGATCAAACCCGGGTCCTCTGCAAGAGCAGTCAGTGCTCTTAACCACTGAGACATCTCTCCAGCCCCAGTTCTATTTTCTTATGGTACTCTAATAATGACAGATTAATTATAATTCTCTGTGCATGTTGATTTTCTTCATTAGAAATCTATGAGAACTTTCTTTGCAGAAACTGTCTCAAATGTATTTTTATAAACACAGCCCCCAGCACATCTGGCACAGAGTGAATGCTCTGAATGAATGGTTTCTTTTCAGATTGCATTTATAACTGTTGGGAGGAATAACTAAGTGTAATATCTTTAAATCAGAATAACTCCATACAATAATTATTGCATTAGAAACTTGTTTCTCCACACCAGTTTTCAAACTCATTTTCATTGGAGAAAATCAAGTCAAACTAGGCTTTGGGTATTTCTATTTATTTATTTACTTTTTTTTTTTTAATTTTTTTTATTAATTTTTTTATTTATTTCTGTATGTGTATCAATGTACTGTCTGCATGCAAGTTTGTGCACCCGTGTCGTGCAACGCCGCGGAGGTCAGAAGAGGGTCTCGGATTCCCCTGGAACTGGAGTTCTCCTGGAATTGGAGTTTCAGACGGTTCTCAGCCGCCATGTGGGTGCTGGGGATCGAACCCGGGTCCTCTGTAAGAGCGGTCGGCGCTCTTAACCGCTAGGCCATCTCTCCAGCCCTACTTATTATTTTTTATGTGTATGAATGTACTGTCTGCATGTAGGTTGGTTCACTCGTGAGTTGTGCAATGCCATGGAGGTCAGAAGAGGGTGTCAGATTCCCCTGAAACTGGAGTTAAAGAAGGTTCTAGCCATCATGTGGGTGCTGGGAATCGAACCCTTGTCCTCTGCAAGAGCAGCAGCATTCTTAACCACTGAGCCATATCTCCAGCCCTCGGCTTTGGGTATTTCTAATCCCTCCCTCTTTCTTGTTAGTTCCTACTACTTCAAAATATGGTTGTCTCTTCCATATAAGATGCTGTTCTTAGTACTGCACATCAACCATTTAGGCAGGGTCTCTAAGTGTCCATTCTAGTGGGTGGGGTACAGACAGACCTCAAACAAATACACGAATATTCATTAACAGTAAGTACTAGAAAGAAAACAACTCACACTATCGGGGAAAGGAAGCTGCTTTAAACTGCACCAGTTTTGGAGCTGGAAAGATGACTCAGTGATTAAGAGCACTGGCTTCTCTTGTAGAGGACCAAAGTTTGGTTCCCAGGACCCACATAGTGGTTAATGACCATTCATAATTCCAGGTCCATGGGATCTGGTGCCCTCTTCTGGCCTCCATGGCATTGCACAACACAGGTGCACTTACATACCTACAGGCAAAACACTCATACACATAAAATAAAAATAATTTTTAAAATTTAAGACTTTCTAAATCAGACAGCAGCTGCACAGGAAATAAGGTCAACAATGGACAAGCAGGACCTTATTAAACTCAAAAGCTTCTGTACAGCAAAAGAAACAATGAAATAAAGCGAAAACCCACAGAATGGGAGGAACCCTTCACCAGTGATACATCTGAAAAAGCATTAACTCAAAAAACAAAGGAGCAAGAAAACAAATGATTCACTCAAAAGATGGAGTAAAGAACTGAACAGAGACTTCACAAATGAAGAAGTAAAGATGTCTGAGAAACATCTTTTTAAAAATAACGTCACTAATAATTAAGGAAATGCAAATTAAAACCACTTTAAGATTTCATCTTATTCTGGTAAGAAGACTGGCTATGATCAAGAAAACAAAGGATACCAAATGCTGGGGAAGTTGTGGGGAAAGGGGAACACTTATCACCTGCTGGTGGGAATGTAAATTTGTACAACCCTTATGGAAAGCAGTGTGGAGAACTCTTAAAACACTCAGGATGAGCCTACCACCTGACCCAGTCATACCACTCCTGGGCATATACCTACAAGACTCATCCTATCCCAAAGATACAGACACATCTGTGTTTATTGCAGCTCTCTTGACAATAGCAAAGAGCTGGAAGCAACCTAAGTGTCCCTCATCCAATGAGTGGCTAAAGAAAATATGATACATCTACACAATGGAATTCTATGCAGCAGTAAAGAAAGATGACATCATGAACTTTGCAGGTAAATGGATAGAACTAGAAGCCATTATGCTAAGTGAAGTAACACAGTTCCAGAAAAACAAATAACATATGGTGTCCCTCATTTGTGGATCCTAGCATCAAATCTCTACTTATAAGACAAACTGAATAATTTTTTCTTTCTTTTTTAGTAAATATAATACCTGATGTTATGTGGGGATTCCATTTGGCAGAAGCACTTGGGAGGTCAGCTGGCAACCCCCATCCCTCAGGCCGGAGCCCTGATGATTTCCTGCTCACTTTTGGAAACTGGTGCCACTGTCTTTGATGCTTTGGGCAAACCATTGTCACATTCCTGTAGTGATCTAGAGTATATGGTATAAATTCCTGTATGTCCCAACCCCCAGTCACACCTCATAAGGTCCAGTATAAAGACCCTGGGCTGTAAAAGTAAAGTTGAGTTATTCCCCTGTGGAATTTCTCCTGGCCTTGTTCTTGAGTCTGTCCTTTCTTTTCCCCCTCTCTCCAGGCTTCCCAGTACCTTCTCCCTCCCCTCCCTTCCAGGGCTAGGACCTGCAGTCCCAGGAATCTGCGGGCTCTGGACAAGGGGGGAAGAACATATATAGACAAACTGAATAATTACTTTTTTTTCTTTTTTTTTTTTGTCTTTTTGAGACAAGGTCTTCCTTTGGGCCCAGCTAGCCTGGAGCTTGTTATGTAGACCAGGCTGGCCTTGAACTCACAGTGATCCACCTGCTTCTGCCTCCCAAGTGCTGGGATGAAAGGCGTTCACCACCATGCCCAGCTTTTTCCTTTCTTTTTTAGTAAATATAATACGTGCTATTTACTCAGCAACTTGTTATGTAATGTAGTAATGTAAAGTAATATTTTTTCTTTTTCTCCATACAACTATACTGTCAAAATATGAATCCCTAAACATGTTTTGGAATTAACCTATAGTTTATTTTCAGACATCATAATTTTGGTATATGTGATATATATATATATATAATATATATAAATATATATACATGTTTTGGAGCAATGCAAACTGGAAGGAAGAACAACAACAAAAAGACTGGGTAAAAAAAACCTGACTGAAGCTCTTCCTGTAAGCAGCCTAAGGTGACCCGTGAAAATGATTCGCTATTGTCTTGATCCAGAAAACCCTACAAAATCATGCAAATCAAGGGGTTCAAATCTTTGTGTTCACTTTAAGAACACCCATGAAACTGCCCAGGCTATCAAGGGTATGCATATCCAAAAAGCCACCAAGTATCTGAAAGCCATCACTTTAAAGCAGCAGTGTGTGCCATTCTGGCGGTACAATGGTGGAGCTGGTAGGTGTGCCCAGGCCAAACAGTGGGGCTGGACACAAGGTCGGTGGCCCAAAAAGAGTTCTGAATTTTTGCTGCACATGCTTAAAAATGCAGAGAATAATGCTGAACTTAAGGGTTTAGATGTTGACTCACTAATCATTGAGCATATCCATGTGAACAAATCACCCAAAATGCACTGCAGAAATTACAGAGCTCATGGTCAGATTAACCCATACATGAGCTCCCCATGCCATATTGAAATGGTCCTCACTGAAAAGGAACAAATTGTTCCTAAGCCCAAAGAAGAGGTTGCACAGAAGAAAAAGATCCCAGAAGAAATTGAAGAAACAAAAACTTATGGCAAAGGAATAAATGGAGCATAAAATAAATGCAATAAAAGGGAAAAAGATGAAAGACATGTATGGTAGAATGTATGAGCTCTGGTGGGGTGGGGGCCAAGGAAGGGGGAATTGGTCTACATTTGATTACGAAATGTTGTATGAAATGCACAAAACTTCAATAAAAAATTTTAAAACAATTTTTGAATGACACCACTTTCCTGAGAGCTTCTCCTTGTGTTTTGTTTTGTCCTTCTCTTTGTTTTTGCTGCTTTTAGAATGAAAACGGGTCCTTGGACATCCCAAGCAAGTGTTCTATTGCTGGGCTATGCCCCAGCTCTTTTTACACTCCACTGTGTCCTCTGAGCTCATTTTCAGTTTCCCCTACCTCATAAAGAAGCTTTCAGAAAACTCAGGATTCATTCTAGTTGATTTTCCTAAAATGTAAACTGGATCACATTATTCTCTCAGCTTAAAAACTGGGTTGCTACAAGTAGGATCCACAGAGGGGTTCGATGTTTGTAGCAATCAGGCTTTTCTTCCTTTCCATGTTCAGACGGGTCAACCTTTCTGTTGGCACTTTCTGGTACATCCTACTCAATGCAAAGCTGTATCTTTTCTTTCTCAGCCGTTAAGTTGGTGACATTTTGACCTGTTGGAACATACAAGTCTTTTCCCATAGTTAGTTTTAAGACTTGAATTGCAAGTTTTTTGATGAAACAGTTTCATGTCTATCTGTATCCCCCCCTTTTTTTTAGGTTTTTGTTTTTTGACCCATGAGTCTCCAGAAGACAGTTGTAGTATACATACCTATATGGTCGAATCAAGGCACAGATTTCATCAAATTCACCCATGCTATTTTGGGTGACTGTGTGTGATTAACTTGGGAAGCAAGCTTAATTTTTACATTAAATCATCTTATAGGTGAAAGAGAATGTTACAAGGTGATACTGTACAACAGAGAAATTATAGAGAACATTTGTATGTGCCAATCCCAAAGTTATTGTTATACAGATTTTATGTAAAACAAATGTGGACAACAGTGATTTATATCTCCATTTAACTCAGATGAATTACCGTTTTTATCAGAACCTGTAAACCAATGTTGTTTAATATACACATATTTACTTTTACTAAGTCCTAAAACACCATGTAACCTGTAGACATTGTCTGGGAAAAACTGGATACTTGTTGAACTCACATCAATTAAATATGCATTAATTGAATATACATCCGTGTCCCTCTCCCACCCCTCCCCCTTCCCAATTCACCATTTCAGTCCGTTTTCTGATGCAGTCTTTCTGTTGTTGTTCTTTTACTATGCATCCCTCTCCATGAGAAATATTTATATCTGGGTTATTGGTACTAGCATCCACATATGAGGGACACCATTTGTTTGTTTTTCTGGGACCGTGTTACTTCACTTAACATAATGTCTTCTAGCTCCATCCATTTACCTGCAAAGTTCATGATGTTGTCCCTCTTTACCACTGCATAGAACTCCATTGTATACATGTACCACATATCTAATTGGTTGTGCTTCATTAGTAGGATCGAAAGGTTATTCCTGGACAAACTGACAGCCCATGAAAGGAAACAGCCAGAATTGACCAGAGTCCAAGACAACAGCTCCAGAGAAAGTAGACTGTTTTGCTTCTCATCCACCTGTGCCCCTTTTCTAAGCCTAGGGAAGAGGGGGCATGGTAGAATGTAAGGGCTGCGATTGGGGTGAATGGTGAAACTACAGCAATAAAGTCTGGACACTCATTTGATCAACTTTATTGAACATACAACCCCCCCCCGATGGATGGTGAGACCCATGGGCTGTGTGGGTTTGGGCACAACAGCCTGCAAATTGGTTTTACATGAAGGATGCTTGTACTCATAAATTATCACTTTTTGCTAAAAAATGAAAAACTGAGAGAAAGATGCAGGACAGTTATGGAAGAATGTATGATCTGGGATGAGGTGGGGTGGGGTGGGGGGAAGGGAAAGGGAAATACACCTGAATTGAATTGGAAAATGATGTATGAAATACACAAAGCATCAATTAAAAAAAGAATAAATAAATTAAATAAATAAATAAATAAATATTAAAAAAAAAACTGGGTTACTTTCCCATTCCCTTTGAAGGAATATTCAAACACCTGCTGCTTCCAAGCCCCGCACCACTGGCCAACTCCTTCCACCTTCACCTCCTGGTCCTGCCCACTCATCCCCCTACCTCCACCCATTTCTCTTTCATGCTCCATTCACTGAATTCAGCTTCCCTGTTATTCTGTGAGACTAATGGAAACCCTAAATAAATCTTCTCACTCCACTTGCTTTCAGTTGATTTTAAAAGTCATTAATTTAGTAGGCTCAGCTCAAAGCTGAGCAGGGTGTTTTGGACTTCCCTCTGCTTCTCTGTAGAAGATGCTTTGGACTGAAGCTGCCTAACTGGATGAAACCATTCTATGAGAAGTTTTATTTCTCTAGCTTGTCCTATGACCATTGCCCTTCCATCACTTCCCCCTGTTATTGAGGAAAATTTCCTTTTCTCCAGATCTCTTAATCCTCCTGGGAAAAAATAGGCTTTTGCTATCTTCCCCTGTTCTGCCAAGAAAGAACAGCTTGGTTATCTTGTACAGTTAATAATTAAAAGTACAATAAACTATGACTGGGGAAAGGAACTAAGATAAGGGACATACAACTTTCTCATCAGGACATTCTCTGTTGTTTCATAGAATCCACAATGTCCAGGGGTCCACAGACAACAGCATAGCTTTCATATTTCCCAATCATGAGCTGAGGAGATGGTGCAGTGGCTAACAGGACTTACTGGTCTTGCATAGGACCCAGGTGGATTCCCAGCACACATGTGGTGGCTCACAACCATCTGTAAATCTTCTTCCAGGGCCTCTGATGCCCTCTTCTGGCCTCTTTGGGCACTATGCATACATGCAGGCAAGACACTCATACACATTAATTAACTAATTAATTAATTAATTAATTGATTGATTAATTAATAATTAGTCACCTATCAACTTAGGTTCCACCTTGTAAGGCTGAGGTAGAGTGGCTACTGGGCCTCTGATACGTGCTATATGCTTAGCAAGCATGGAGTTCTCTTTCCTGACTAGAAGAAAACATTTCTAATTACAAGTCTTCAAAATCCCTTATGGTATTCCTCTGGTCCCGCTTTGTATTCTTGTTTTTTGAGAACAAGTCATATTTTTCCATCTGGATTATTATTTCCTTGGGAGAACACCCTGTTTTATTTAACTGTGTTTTCCTACAGTCCTGTACAAAAGGATGGTCAGTAAGTGTTTTCTGAATAGATGAGTTTGATGAATAAATAAATGGTCAGCAAGTAAGAAATGAAGCAACCTAAACATCTTTGTGTTATTCTGCCTCCACTTCTAATGGTGTATTTATCATAAGTCTTAGAGACATCTATCATCCTTATGGAGTCTGATGATAAACAGATACACAAACATTTTGTAAAGTGAATATAATTCCTTTTTACTAAGAGTGATCATTTTGCTGGCACCTAAGAAAATTTTGTGCTAACTATAATGATAAGATATTTCTAATAAAAATATACTAGTCATTTTGAAATTTTCTTCTATTAAAGATTCTGAACATAGGAGTTGTTGGTTCTCCTACCCTATAACCATAACAACCCTTTCTGGCCAGAGGATCCCAAATCTATCAGTGGCACAAGGTTTGAGCCCAATTTTGCGCCTGAGAAGATAGGCGTTGGGGTGTAGAGAACATGATAGAATCGAGGACCATGTTCTGCAATGTATACTTTTGAATTCCTTTGCCCTTTAGCTTGTATCAGGGATATGAACTTGAGATCCTGTGTATAAATTTTGCATCTTATACACTAAACAGACTCTTTATGGGGTATTTTTATTACATAATAAGAGTACATGACACATTTCCTGTAAAAGCAAATGAAAAAAGTCTCAAATGATACATAAATCCAGAAGCTTCTAAGCTGGTGAATACAGCTAAAGTCTAGTTGCTGTATTATCTCAGAGATATAATTTACCTGTAACAGTATAGGATTTGTTAACTAGAGGCACTTATCCTTGTGGCCCAATCCAAGGGGTGCGGCTGAGCCTCACTTGCCAGTGAAGGAACCAAGACATGAATCCAAATAACATAATCACTGATCAGCAATATTTCTGAAAATGCACACTAGAAATATAAGTTTTTCTGCACTTAAAGGTTGAAAGTCTTACTTCCAGAAATCCAGAGTACTCCGTGGCAACTTCCTTAACAAAGGGAACATAATTCTTTTTTTTTTTTTTTTTTTTTGGTCTTTTTGAGACAGGGTCTCCCTTTAGTCCTAGCTGGCCTGGAGCTCGCTATGTAGACCAGGCTTGCCTTGAACTCACAGAGATCTGCCTGCCTCTGCCTCCCAAGTGCTAGGATTGAAGGCATGTGCCACCACACATAATTTGAACTAACATAATTCGAATTAACAAACATGTTCTGAGGCATTGACTACATACAAGAATCAAGTGAAGCTCTGAAGAAAAAACCCAGACGGTCCTGGTCTCCCCCACAGGAAATTTATGATGGAATAGCCACATTAGCCTTGCTAATTACCATTAACTCAGGCAGGCCACACAGTGAGACACAGGAGGAACCAGGAGCCCTAGGAGCACAGAAGGAGGCATGGCTTTCTTCCAGAGGACAATGGAACTGGCTGTGGTCCCTGGAGGATGATCTGAATGTTGAAGGTGAACAGTGAATGAAGAGCTAAGAAGGGAAGTGTATCTAGGGCAGCTGTCCACAGGAAGCATGTGCAGGAAGTAGAAACAGGAAGAAAAGGAGTTCTGCTGGACATGAAAATTAGAAGCAGATTGATCATTCGAAACTGCATGCCATGCTGTCAAGTGAGGACTCCGCCTGTGGAAACCCATGAACAATATATGTCAAATGTGGAAACCCGTGAAGAATATTATTGACACTAGTCATAGCCTCCAGGGGGCAGAATCTGGGAGATTTTTACCAGATGGAATTAGAGGCACAAGACCACATAAAGGTCAGGGGCCTTTAGAGATGGCCTAGTGGTTAAGAGCGCCGACCGCTCTTACAAAGGACCCGGGTTCAATCCCCAGCACCCACATGGCGGCTGAGAACCGTCTGAAACTCCAATTCCAGGAGAACTCCAGTTCCAGGGGAATCCGAGACCCTCTTCTGACCTCCGCGGCGTTGCACGACACAGGTGCACAAACTTGCATGCAGACAGTACATTCATACACATACAGAAATAAATAAAATTAATAAAAAAATTTTTTTTAAAAAGGTCGGGGCAAGCAATCAGAAATGATAATGGAACAAACTAGAAGTGTATATGAAAATTAGAACTTGAATGATGACAGTGTGGTCTGCATGGAGAGGGTATGGTCTCCTCATTTTAAATCACTAGTAGATTCATTTCTATAACAAAACAGGACAGAGAAGACTGGCATCACTGCTCACATCTGTCATCCGAACACTTCAGAGGCTGAAGCAGGAAGATGGCTGTGGGTTCAAAGCAAGCCTGAGCTACCTAGTGAATTTTAGGCCACCCCAGGCTACTACACAGTGAGAGCCTATCTTAAAAAAAAAAAAAACCTAAAAGAGAATTTAGTATAGCATCATCTGAGCTGTACTTGCCATTGATGGAATTATGCTAAACGTTCTTTTAACTGACCTCCAACAATCACTTGTCCAGAATGTCCTTGCTTCCTGGTATGGAGAATTTCTCAGCCAAGCCGCCTGGAGACTGAGTCCAGGAGGGACCGGTCAGTGTCTGTGACCAAGTCCAGGAGGGACTGGTCAGGACCTGGTACCAGAGTGAATAGGCACCTACCTAGTGAATCTTTGTGTTGTATCTTCCATTCGTGGCAGGGACGTTGATATCTGTGTTGTTTGTGTTAGTTTAATCTTTGTACTGTATCTTCTGTTCCTGGCAGGGACAGTTAATATCTGTGCTAATTGTGTAAGTTTCTGTGGACTTGGACTGATGATATTTTTGGACATGGGACAGAAAGCCTCTACCCCCTTGATTTGTTAATCCACCATTGGAAGGATGTGAGAGATTTGGCCTAGGGGGAAGGCCTAGAAATCCGCAAAGGAAAATTCTGAACCTTTTGTTTGGTCACCCACATATTGGGTGGGTTGGCCGGTGGAGGGGTCCAGATTTCTGGCTTTGGGGCTGACAGGGGGTTGGCTCTGTATGGTGCCCACTTCTTCTCTTCATGTCTGCATAGTCTTTGTTGTTGGGCCCTTATTCTGTCTGCTGCTTTCACCTTGGTTCTCTGAGATTGCTTTCATTCTCATTCTCTGGGATCTCAGGATGGGAAATTCTTTATCTACCCTGATTTAAAGGAGGTATCTATGATCTTGTGTTTATGGTAACTGTGTGCCTAAGATTCATGTAGCTTGTTATGCATCTAAGTTTGTGTGTGTGTGTGTGTGTGTGTGTTTGTAATTCAGTTATTGTATTTGTCTCATATTGGTTCTGTCAAACAAGGTGGCCACTTCAAGTTTCAATCCTTTATGTGCACAGAATGATTTCATTTTGGCATGCCAGACTAGATATGCACATGCAAAGTTTAAAAATTGGTATTTAAAAATGCATTTAAAGGCCTAAAATTTGGATACTATAGACATCTCTAAATTTATTGTCTCTGAGTCTATAAAATGCTTCACAACAGGTGGTAATTGTCTATAGGAATCAGCCTCAGAGCTGACTGTTTATTTTTTTATTTTTTATTTATTTATTTTTAACAAAAGAGCTGACTGTTTAAAGATCCCATTTTGGTTTGTGTTTACTTTCAAAAAGGTAACTTACTTGCTTTGGAATTATCTATTTTTTTTGAGACCTTTGTGGACCAGATTCAGGACTGGAAATGGATTCTTGGACTGGCTTTTGTTTTGGGTGGGGCAGTTTTGTTGCCCCTTGGGACAAGATGTGATGGCACACCTTTAATTCCAGTCCTTGGGAGGCAGGGGCAGGCAGTTCTTTGTGAGCTCAAGGTCAGCCTGATCTACACAGCAAGTTCCAGGCCAGCTGAGACTAAAGAGAGACCCTGCCTCAAAAAGACCAAAAGACCAAAAAAAAGAGAGAAATGTGTGTAAGTGTTGGCAATTCCCACATGCATGGAAATTACACATGTGTATGTGACTATTGGTAATTTTTCATCTGAAGTAAATAACATGGTGTTAGAGAAAATAAATACCAGGTAGCTGTCTCCATTGAAATAGATCTTGGCAGTGGGCAGGTCCTCCAGGGACTCACAGCTCCTGGCCACAGGGGTGTGTACCATACACACAACTCTGGCTAGAGAGTGGGTTCCCCTGGTGCTTAAAGTCCCTGCCTTACACCCAATCCCATCTGGTCAGTTGGCTTGGCCTTAGGTGTGAGTGAGAGTTGTTTTTGAGTAAAAGGAGGCATCAAGCATATTGGAGCCAGTAAGAGGCATGTGGGCAAGATGAATGTGCATATTTGAGTTGGCTGGGGCTTACTGTCCCTGCACCGGCAGGAGGTGTCAATGTTTTCTAGGCAGAGAAGGTATGGAAAGGCTGAACAAGGGACTGTAATTGTGCTGTTTTTACTAATAGAAGAAGGGAGAAGCCTATTCTGAGTTTCTGATGAGGAAAAAGGCAGGTTTATAAGGATCTTTGTGATGTATCAGACAGGACTGGAGAGATGGCTCAGCAGTTAAGAGTGCCGACTGCTCTTGCAGAGGACCCAGGTTTGAATCCCAGCACCCACACTGTGGCTAAGAACCACCTTTAAGCCAGGCGTAGTGGCACAGGCCTTTAATCCTAATGCTTGGGAGGCAGAGGAAGGCAGATCTTGGTGAGTTCAAAGCCAGCCTGATCTCCAGGATGGCCAGAGCTACAGGGAGACCCTGTCTCAAAAAAGACAACAACAACAACAACAATGAAAAATTATTTTGATTACTTTAAGATGTTAGAGCAGCCTCTTGCCCCAGGCTCCTGACATTTTGAATGTGTGTGTTTGAGTCTTTTTAAACTATGAAGCCCAGTTCAGCTTATCGATAAGAACCTATTTGGAGGGTGTACGTGCCTTAAGCCCTCATACTTAGTAAAATCTTATTCTGACATGCCTAATCAGAAATATAAATATTTTAGTGGTATAACTTGGGTACTTTAAAAAAAAATCTTTCCTTACTCTCTTCCAGCACTCAGGATACAAAAGCATGTGGAAATCTTGATCTGGTTTGGGTAAAGAACTGATACCAGAATGGCTGCTGGCCCAGCCCTGTTTCTTGCCTCCAGGGTGGGAGAGCTACTCTTCCTGGGGTAGCTAATGGGTTTTATTGTGTTTCCTTTCTGTTTCCCCACCCCCTCCTCCTTTCAGGAAGCAAATGTACCTCCCTGGGTTTGACCTGGTGTCCTGCTGGTCTCACCACTCCTGGAAGTTCCCCAGCCTGGTGTGGTTGACCACACCTTTAATCCCAGCACAGCCAAGGTCTTTAGGTGCAGAGATCATTACTGTAGAATTTCTGAGTACTGTTACAAACTTAAGAGTCATATTTTACTCTGAAGTACTGTTACAAACTTAAGAGTCATATTTTACTCTGATTTAGGTTTTCATCTCTAATTTAGAGTTTTCATCAAAGTGCTAAAGTTTTGGGTTCAAAACTAGTTAAACATATTTGTTTCATGGAGCTGTTTAAATGAATAGGCTTGCATCTAATGCTAATGATTTACTTGATATCAAGTAAACTGTCATGTGAGCTAAAACGGTCAAGCATTCCCTCTTCTTAATAATGCACTCTGCAGAGTTTCACTCCTTTTCCACTGAGTTTGAGTTAGGAGCTGTTACCTTGTAGCAGATCAGTATTAACATCTAGTTGGTTACAGCGGCTGACCATGGGGCTCTCCATGTGGATGCTGGTCACACTGACTGATGGAAAATGTATTTCTTTTTTGTGGCATTGAGGTGGCAACCTCAGTGACATATAAAAACTGAATTGAATTTTAAGCTAATGTGAAATCTTGACAGAGAACATTTTAATAAATAAATGCCTTGAAAGTATTTAAAATATTCTTCCATATTCCAAAATGTAAAATGTAACATGACAGATTTTATGTGTCTGACATTGTATCTGGGAAGGAAGGGCAGACTTTCGGCCCTTCACAATCTGCTGTTGGAGGCCTGACAGGGCTACTCGAATCCTCATAGACATAGTCTTTGGCCCAGAAGGAAAGTTTAAAAAGTTGCTGTGTGAAGCTGTTTGTCATTGACCATTTGCATTCCTGCCATAAAGCAAGTGGCATGGTTGACTGATTGGATATAGAGGGTGTTTAGTCCTGAGATGTTTGAAACGAAGAACTCAATTTTTTATTGAGCATTTCTGTAATTTTTCAAACTATTGTATTTGAGATAACTGTCCCATCTTGTTACACAGGAAATAAATGTTAATTACTTAGTAAATCTGCACAATTAAGGGTTAATCTGTTGATGAATGTTATGTCTCATTGTATTAAAAAGGGACAGAAAGCAGAAAATGTTAAAAGGTATTTTTAGTAAGGATTTATGTAAAGATGATGAAAAGTCTATGCAAGTGATAAAAGTCTGAGGAGGTTTGTTGTGACAGGTAAAAAGGACACTATATAAATAAGCTTAAATTTGTAAGGTTCAGTCAACTAGTTTAAAAATCAAAATGTGGGGCTGGAGAGATAGCTTAGGTTAAGAGCACTGACGCTTTTGCAGAGGACACGGGTTCGATCCCCAGCACCCACATGGCAGCTAAGAACCGTCTGTAACTCCAATTCCAGGAGAACTCCAGTTCCAGGGGAATCCAAGACCCTCTTCTGACCTCTGCGGCATTGCATGACACAGGTGCACAGACCTGCATGCAGACAGTTCATTCATACACATACAAAAATAAATAATAAAAAAAAAAATTAAAAAAAAAATAATAAAAATAAAAATGTATATCTAGCCAAGGTTTGTTTAAGAGTGTTCAGTTTTTGCCCAACCTTTATATGCATATCACATGGCACCTCAAGGTTTAGTAAAAATGATAAAATACCTGTATTAAGTTAAATTGGTATAAATACTCAAGCTGGTTTACTAGTGGCCTGAATAGTATTGTGAATATACAGAGTTGTTAATTTTCAGTCCTCTCCTGGCTTGGACCTGACTCCCTGTTACAGGTTTAGATTAAATGGGCACAGGCAAATGGTGGGTTACCTATGACTACTAAAAAATATACTTTATGTTTCTTTCAAGATTTGCTATTTGATATTTCCTTTAACCTAATCAGATAATTTGGCTCAAAAAGCTAGATTCTATCTTCCTGAAACAACTGCATACAGCCCAAAAGAAGACAGTTTGGATGGACTTGGTAATCCTTATCAGTTTATTTCCTGTCTTCTGGTATGTGTTACAACTCCTGTTTTTCTGGGAAAACTATAAATCAGGATAAAGGGTCTGAAAAAGAAAAGGATTATCCGCATTTGTAGTAACTATAGTGAACAGTTTTACATTTAAAATAAGCCTGAAATTGTTTAATTCGATCATGTGGGTTATGCCAGCTTAATGTATGGTGTTAAGTCCCTCCTCCAGTCAGTATTATACAACGCTGCTTGAACTTTTGTCTAAGCCTTATCTAGAATATTATACAGTAATTAAAGGTGTTAGCCTGGTGTAACTTAGCCTTTCTGGATGGATAACTACCATACTTAAATGCCCATACCAATTCGGCCGAGGGACCTAAGGAACGACTTTGCTCCTTGTCCTCTGAGGTCAACCAATCCTGGGAACTACATCTGGGGGCATCTCTTAAAATGTCACCAGTCCTCCTAGGCAGGGAGGTCTTGGAGACCCACTAACAGGGGACTGTAGCCAGTGTCCAGTCTGTAAAGAGGAAAAGTCTTCAAAAAAGGAAAAACCTGGTCTAGAAAGACCTGACTTTGTCCTTGTGCAGATGGATTTTGTCCTCGAATGGATGGAACTGGCAAATGAAAAAAACCGAGAGGAACCTGAAGCCTCTCCCCGCCAAAGGTCTGAGTGGTCCCCAAAGACCAGATCCTCAACTCACCTTGAGAAAACAAAAGATGGTTAATCTGGGCTAACTGTATGGACTTAGACACCCAAGAGGAAAAGGATAACCAAAAGATAAGCAATCATTATATTTCCTTTAAAGTCTAAAAGACTGTACCTCCAAACACTAGATTTTAAGTCAAAGTCATATGAGATCTGTTGTTATCAAATAATAAAGTTTCCTCTTTCTCTTTAAGCAACCACCTAAGGGAAACTCACACAATGACTATTGAAACTTCCTGGAAAGCAGATCCTGAGTCCAGACACCATAGCCAAATGCTCAATGGATGCTTTGTTGAGAAATTCTAAAGGACTTTTAAGTTGGACATTTATTTCACCCTGTGAATTAAATGGTTTCCTGTCTAGAAAATGTACCTAGCTACTCTCACCTTCACAGGCACTGGCCAAGGATTTTGTCTCTATATTTTTTTGGGTCTTTTAGATAGATCCACTGAGCAGGTGTACCCCAGTTGCCCCTTTTCAGCATGGAAGAAGTCAGAGCGGTTGGCTCCCCAATTCCCTCTTGGCAATTGGGGCAACCTCCTCAGAGGGTAATGTGATGAGAGTAGGAGCTGAAAATTGGCTAGGCAGTTTAGGGTCAAGACCCCCAAAAGGAGCCAGTTTCTTTCTCAGCTGAGAGCTGAAGACTTCCTGGACCTGCCAGTGAACTTGTTCTTCTGTTTGTCCTATTACTAACCCTGGGTCTATGTATACAGAATAGGTTAGTCGCCTTTATGAAAGAAAGATTGGGGGCAATTCAGCTAATGACCTTAAGGACACATTATACCCAACTTGATCCACACCACCTAAGCAGCCAGTATGATAATGTAGACCAGAATACGTCTGTCTAAGCTAGGCAAAAAGAGGCCAAGGTTGGCCTCTCGAGTGACAAGAGAAAATGGGGGAATGAAGAGGTAAGAGTTGATTCCAGACTTCTACTCTGGACAAAGGTTAAGCATTCACTTTCCCCCAGGCTGAAGTCCACCAGATACATCCCAGGCTTAGGAAACAGGTCTGAACTGATAAAGAAAAATTCCCCTAAACCTGGTTCTGTTCCTGTCCCAAGACTGTGTCTAAAGATAACCTTTGGTATGTGGAGGCAGGTGGGCTGACCTAACCATGAGCTGTGACTCTGTTATTATCCAATAAGGCTAAAAGTTACCCAAACCCCAAAAGGCCCAAGAGCCTTTTCCCTCCCTAGGTTAGCAAATAGCAACACATCCCTAGGTCAGCAGGTAACAGAATAATTCCAGGAAGAACCAACCTGAGGGCCCTGGCTCCAAGCCACCTGCAGACCCAAGCATGCTGTGTATCCCTGCCCGTCATGTCAATGTCAATGGAACCAGGGTTCCATTCCTGCCCTACTCTAAGTGTATAAAACCTGTATGCAGAGATTGCTCGGGGTTCACCTCTCCCCGTTGTACAGGTGAACCCTGGTGCACCAGAGTAATAAACCTCTTGCTTTTGCAGTGAGACTTGTCTCCATGTCTCTCACTCAGGGGTCTCTCAAGGTAAGGCTTGATTCGGGTCTTACAGTACTCCAAAGAAACTCAGAGCCTATGATTCTAAGTGTACCACAGTCCAAAGCCATGCCATCAACTGGCAATGTTGAAATATTGGACAGCCAATGCCCATTGATTCTGACAAGTGAGGACTGCTCTGCAAGGTGTGGAAACCATGAGCACAACGTTGGTCACATCCTCGAGAGGCAACACATGGGAGATTTGAAGGAAAAGCATGGAAGCTGTATTAGTCACTCTTCTGTTGCTGTGATAAAACACCATGACCAAAGGAACTTTTAAAAGGAAGAGTTTATTTGAGCTTACGATTGACGGTTCCAGGGAATTAGAGTCCATTGTGGTGGGTGTCATGGTGGCTGGAGCTGGAGCAGCATGCAGAGGGTCACATCTCGCAATGAGCACAGGAAGCCAAGAGAGAGGGTGACTGGGGACCCAAGTCTTGTTAAACTCACTAAGCCTGCCCCCAGTGGCATACTTCCTCTACCACGGCCACGCCATCTAAGACCTCCAAAAACAGTGCCACCAACTGGAGACAAAATGTCTGAATACTTAAAGCCTATGGGGGACACTCATTCAAACTACCACAGAAGCCCAGAGACTAGCCAAAGGCCCGGAACGATGCACAGATGGGAGGATGTGTGACTGGGAGATGGGAAAATATGAATAAGTAAGGCAAGAGTTGTTTCTATAAATCTAAATGCTCAGGAAGTTCATCAGAGGTGAATGACTGAGAATGTACTCAAATCAAGAATTGAAGATGAGTGGAAATAATCATAAGATCAAAGGAGATCTGAGCAATGTGTAGATTTAAAACTGGGTCTTCAATTCTATTCCACTGATCAATATGTCTGTTTTTATGCCAGTACCGTGCTGATTTTATTACTATAGCTCTATAGTATAATTTGAGATGAGGGAAGGTTAATGTCTAGGAAAGTGCTTTTATTGTTTGAGGTTATTTTGATTTATCTGGGGCTTTTGTGTTTTTATTGAAATTGGAGATTAGTTTTCAATTTCGGTGAAGAATTATATTGGGATTTTCATGGGTGTTACATTAAATTTGTGCATTGTTTGTGGTAGGATGGCCATTTTCACAATATTAATCCCACTGACCCATGAGTACAGGATGTCTTTCCATCTTCTGGCGTCTTCTTAAATTTCTTTTATCAATATCTTAAATTATTTGTTATAATTTTCTTTTTATTGAATTTTTGCAATTTTCATACAATATAGTTCAATGGTATTTAGGTCCCTTCTATCCACACCACCCCTTGCTGTCCACTGCCCAATTTAATGTAATATTTGACCTATGGAGTCTAATTTGTGTCTCCAAATATCCTTCCGCTTGGGCTCACCAAGTACTCCATCCCTGTAACACACTGGTTTCCCCCTTCAAGCAACTGTCAATTGCCAAAAGCCCCTCAGGTTGGGTTGGGATTTCTTGCACACTTCCCCATGTCTGTGCTGGGATTTTGTCTGGTATGAGCTTGCATGGGACTTGTGCATGTTGTATGATTGCTGTGAATTAATATGAGTAACTGACCAGCTGTCTGGAAGACTCTTTCCATGTGGCCCTCTACCTCCTCTGGCTCTTTTGATCTTTCCAATGGCCCCTGAAATTCAGAGGCAGAGATCTAACATAGGTGTCCTATTCAGGGATAAGTACCTTGCAGCCTCTTGCTCTCTGCACACGGGCCAGTTGTGGGATTCTGTGTTAATCACTGTCTCCTGTCTAATGAAACTACTCTGGTGAGAGTTGAGAGTTGCATTAATGCTGTATGTAGTTGCATTGAAGATCTGTCACTTAGTGTTAAGTGTCTCACAGACACAAATTTTCTGTTTGGTCAGTTCTGGAACTCTAGAATAGTATCCATGTTGCACAAAAAGAAAAGGCTTCTTTGATGAGGGGAGAAAGGTACACTTGTCTGAAAATGAGGATGCATATAGAATAAAGTAAGAAATTGGTCTAGGGATGTGGAAAGAGTAGGGGTTTCTCAACTAGTACATCCCTCAACACCCATCAGTGAAGCTTCTTTATATAACAGAGTGCAATGCACACAGAAGACCACACTGGCTGAGTTTTAGAGAACAAGAGGCTCCAGAATGTGTGTCCCTGAACAAGACTCCTGTATTAAACCTCACCCACCAATGGCTCAGGGAGCATTTCAGAGAAAGGAGCAGAAAGATCCAGGGTTGGTCCAGGAATGTGGGGAAACAGAGGCTTTGGGGCCACTGGAAGCGTGCACATGTGCACTTGGGGCAGGGGTGGCATCAAGCACAGGACTCCCATGCTGCCTCAGTAAGACAAGGGCCCAGCATAGAGCAAAGGAAATGGGTGGTGGGCTAGCCCTAGTCTGGGAACTCCTGGAGACTGTTTACTACTGGTTGAGGGAGACTAGATCTTACTTACAACTTCTAGATAGGCTGGCTATGCTCCAGTGGATGCACTTTCACTGAAGGGCATCTGGGTATAATTGCTTGACTGGATAGGATTTAGCATGTATGGTGGAATCTATGTGGTCTGCTGGGGGGCAGAAGATGTGTGGATATGAATGGGAGAACTGTTGTAAGAAATGTACAAAAACTCAATAAATTTTTGTAAAGTAGGTTTTTCTCTAGGATCTATGGCCTTTCCAGCCATGTATATTTGGCCATGTTTACAGTACCGCACATAAGTTCCCTCTCTGAGAGGGCCTGATGCCCAATTAGAGAGCTGTTGATTTCCCCCAGGATAAGAATGCTAATACTGCACCAATACACAGTTTGCTGGACCTATCGTTTTTTAATTTATTGAGCTTTATAGCTGGGTAAGATCATTTATTGATTTTCTCCCCTGGCAACTTTCATACTATCCTCTGGTACTATGACAGCTAGTTTTCAAAGAGGAGACTTCTATGTCAGTTCTATTTCCATTGCTCCAAGTCCTGTGTCTAAAGTATGTTGTCTTCAGTGATAGGTTCTTACCTTCAAGTTCTGGGAGGAAATCAAGGGCTGTGGCAATAGTCTGTACTATTTAGGGAGTCTTTTGGACTACCCTGATCAAAAGTCAGAGGGGAAGTTTCTCTTGCTGGTACTGTATTTTTGTTATATAGCTTTCAGCTATACACATGTGCACACCACACACACGCACACAGTATGTGTATTTTTCAGTATGCATTTGTAACTAATACATTTCCCTCTTTTATGATTCCATATTAATTTTGGGATTTTTTTTCTATTTCACTGAAGAATGTCACAGAGATTTTGATTGACATTGATTGAATCTATAAATTGCTTTTGGCAGGATGGTCATTTTGACAATATTATTTCTACCAATGCATAACCATGGGAAGTCTTTCCATCTCCTTGTGTCTTCCTCAATCTCTTTCTTCAAAGATTTAAAATGTTCTATATAGAAGTCTTTAAAATCTTTGGATAGGTTTATCCCCAGATATTTTTGTGGCTACTGTGAATAGGAGGGTTTCCATGAACTCTTTCTCCAGTAGCTAATTAATAGTATATAGAAAGGCTGATGATTTTTGCAAATTGATTTTGTAACCTGCCACTTCACTGAAAGTGTTGACCATTTATAGTTTTTTGCAGAACTTTTTGGAATCTCTTATGTATAATAGCATATTATCTGTAAAGAGGGATAATTTGACCTCTTCTTTTCCAATGAATACTCCTTTAACTTCCTTCTCTTGTCTTATTGCTCTAGTAAGTTTCAAGCACTGTATTGAAAAGGAATGAAGATAGTGGACAGCCTTGTCTGATTCCTAGTTTTAATGAGAATGTTTCCCCATTTTTCTGCATTTAGAATGATGTTGGCTGTGGGGGTTTTTTTTTAAATATAGTCTTAATTATTTGAAGTATGTTCCCTCTAGAACAAGTCCCTCTGGGACTTTTATCTTAGTTTACCAACCCTCTATCACAGGTATAGCTGGTAAAGATTTTTTCCCATACTGAAGTTTTCCTGCACTCAAATTGTGGTGTGCTTTGCTGTACAGAAGCATTTCAGTTTCATGGGGTCCCATTTGTCAATTGCTGGACTTAATCCCTGAACTACAGGAATTCTGTTCAGACTCTCAAAATAACAGCCTATTGCCACAGCCCTTGACATATTTCTTTTCTTTCACAAAATTATTTTTTATTGTTATTAAACTTTTTCCATAAGTATTACATCATTTTTCAATCGAATCTAGAGTTACTTTCCTTTCCATGCCCCCCACCCCACCTGAGTCCCTGTACTCTGCCATACATGTCCTGCTTGTTTTTTTCAATAAGTTTTTTGTTATTTTTTTTTATGTGTGTGAGTGTACTGTCTGCATGTAGGTTGGTGCACCCGTGTCATGCAATGCCACAGAGGTCAGAAGAGGGTGTCAGATTCCCCTGGAACTGGAGTTAAAGATGGTTCTTAGCCACCATGTGGGTGTGAGGATCAAACCTGGGTCCTGTGCAAGAGCAGTCGGTGCTCTTAACCACTGAGCCATCTCTCCAGCCCCTTGACATATTTCAGACACAAGACTTGGAGCAATGGAGCTGGAACTGACCTGGAAGCTGCCTTAATTTCTTACTAAATACAGATCCTTATATTCACAGACAAGTACACCAGTCACCAATCATCAAAGAAGCTTCTTTTTGCAAAAGATGACTATTACAGAATTCCACAACTGGTCGCACACAGAAAGTGTCTGTGAGGTACCCAACCATAAGTGACATATCTACAGTGGAACCTCTATGCCTAAGACTCATGGATTATACTGGAACAGGGGGTAGAAAGAACACTAATGAATCTCTCAAATCTCACCAGAGAAGCTTCCTCAGTAGTAGAGGGCAATGAAGACAGAAGACCACAAACAATTAGCCTAAGTGTAGAGAACAAGACTGCAGAGTGAGTGTCCGTGGCTAGTCCAATTGTTTCTATTACAAGTCTAATACAATTATTTATTTTTTAATTGACTATATGTATTTTATTCTAAAGATAATCCTCCTGACAAGAAAGGATTATAAATGGGGAGGGAATCAAAATATGTTATAAAGAAATTTGAAAAACTTCAATTAAAACTTTTGCAATGCATACAATTCTGATGTGTATGCATTGGGGTTCAGTATAAAATTCTTTCACCACTTCTCTAAGTTTGAAGCCTTTAATGATAAAATATTAAGAAAATGCATCTAAAATTCTACAAGGATGATTTTCACATTCCTGTCAAGAAGGTAAGCTACCATTGACTGTTCCCTCCATGACAGACTGAAGCTGCGAGCCCTAAGTTGCTGCTTCCGGGCAGTGTTGTCACTGCAAAGAAAAACTAATGCAATCTCTCAGTGTTTGATTCCTAATTCTCCAAACCATTGTTAGAAATAAGATCTTCCGGGGAGACTCCAGGCGCCACTTTTCTGCCCCCGCTGCTCCAGTGGCAGACTGCTCAGCCTTCTGTCTGAGACTTGGCAATAGCAGACCAGATCTCCATGTCGGAATTCATGGCCAAGACCCGTGAGTACTACAAGGCGCCCGTGGCCTCTAGCTTCACCACCAACACCATCCTGTGCTGAATGCCATGGTGGCCATGGAGGAGGTGCTTCTATATTGATCTCAAGATTATGAACTCAGGACTTGCTCTTTCTTGGAGAGAAGACGGCAGAATGAGGTGTTCCTAGGCTGCACCAACTCCCTAAAGGATGCGTTCCTGTGCTGGATAGTGTGAGGAACCTTGTCACACAGGACAAACATTTTCCTGACCCTAGGTGCTTCTATATTCTCAAAATTCTGAACTCAAGAGGCCCAACATGGTGGCTTTCAGGGCTGGGCTCATGGTTAGCTCAGCTCCCATGTGCACCATCACATCCACCCTGGCCCCATCCATCTTGGTCCAGAAGTTGTGAAGAGCACACAGGAGCACAAGGTGGCAATGAGGAACATGCCAGTGCTGAGGGGCACTGAGGCAGCACCACCCCATGCATCGCACAGCACAGAGGCAGGAGCCGTGGAATTAGAAGAGGAGTAGCACGTGACCACGCTACTGTACACGGGCTTCTCAGACAAGGTCCTGCATCTTGCCAAGAAAGACTTCAATGAGTCCATGGCCCCGTACGACAGTGGCGGATGACCCTACAACTGCCCTGCGGGAACAAGAGGCAGCGTTGGCTTCAACTGCAGCTTGTGACCAGGCGTGGTGGATGCAGATAATGACGAAAGGGAAACTGCTGAGGGGGAGGGACTGAATTCCCAAAGACAAAAT
The DNA here is from genome assembly GCA_009823505.1 of Rhizomys pruinosus. Lineage (NCBI taxonomy): Eukaryota > Metazoa > Chordata > Mammalia > Rodentia > Spalacidae > Rhizomys > Rhizomys pruinosus. The sequence goes on along the minus strand of VZQC01013763.1, from coordinate 5,721,489 downwards.
ATATATATATATATATATATATATATATATAGAGAGAGAGAGAGAGAGAGAGAGAGAGAGAGAGAGAGAGAAAGTATATAAATATATAAAAAGTAGAAAGCCAATGCTTTGACTGAACATTGGTCTATCCAGTACTGGCAAGAAGAATCATCAGGTGAATCCTTCCTATGAGCCAAAAATTATGGTCCTCTCTCCTGAGCCTTGGGCTGTAGTTCCCTCCTATGAGCCAGAGCTGTGTTCCCCTCGGGTGGGCTAGAACTGTGGTCCCTTCCAGTGAACTCGGAACTGTGAGCCAGAGTTGTGGCCCCTCCTTTGAGCTGGAGCTGTAGTTCCTTTCCATGAGGCAGAGTTGTGGCTCTTCTTGTGAGCTGGAGCTGTGGTCCCCTCCTGTAAGCCAGAGATATGAAGCTGTGTCCCTTCCTGTGAGCTGAAGTTGTGGTCCTCTCTCATGTGCAAGAGTTATGGTCTTCCCCTGTGAGCTGGAGCTGTGGTTCATCCTTCTCAATTTGACCTGTGGTCCCTTCTGTGACCCTGGAACTGTGCTCTCCTGTGAGTTGTGGTCCCCTCCTGTGAATTTTGAGCTATAGCTTCATTCGGTGAGCTGGAGCCGTGGTTTCCTCCTGTAAATTGAAGTGCAGGTCCACTCCTGTAAACCTGGAGCCGTGGTCTCCTCCTGTAAATTGAAGCGCAGGTCCAATCCTGTAAACCTGGAGCCGTGGTCCCCTCCTGTAAATTGAAGCGCAGGTCCACTCCTGTAAACCTGGAGCCGTGGTCCCCTCCTGTAAATTGAAGTGCAGGTCCACTCCTGTAAACCTGGAGCCGTGGTCCCCTCCTGTAAATTGAAGCGCAGGTCCACTCCTGTAAACCTGGAGCCATGGTCTCCTCTTGTAAATTGAAGCGCAGGTCCACTCCTGTAAACCTGTGGTCCCCTCCTGGAAGCTGGACCATGAGCCATGGTTCCACATTCCTCCCATGATGAGCTCTGGAAGGATGGAGCAGCAGTTTCAACCTTCTCTGACTGGCTGCATTTCCCACAACCCTGCTCCCCAGGTCCCAAATAGCAGTAGCTTTTCCTCTGTGTTAGACATACGATGGGGACAGGTGAGGTTTCACCTGTCATTTGCAATTTCTAGTCTTGAAAGGACTAATTCTCAAGAATCGACTTCCCACCTCCCTTGACGGTCAGGCAATGGCCTTGACTCCACACTTGGTCCTGGGCCCTCAGGTCCTGGCTTTGGACCTTTTCCACTCCCAAATACCAAGAGGGCTTCAGCTCTTTTTCTATTACTGCTCTGCAGCTCTACTGTGCTACAGATAGTGCAAAACATCTAACTGAACTTCTAGAGAGCAAAAGAACATTAGACAAGGAGTTGGGGAAATTGGGAGGGGTCAATGGGGCTAGAAAGATGGCTCAGTGGTTAAAAACACTGTCTGCTCTTGCAGAGATTTGGTTTGGAGCACAAATGGTAGCTAACAACCATCTGTAACTTCAGTTCCAGGGGATCCAATGCCCTATTCTGGCTCTTCATGACGCGGATCCACTTACATACATGCAGACATAACACTCATATAAATAAAATTAAAAGTAAATAAATAAATAAAATGTTTGGTAGAGCTCATATGGAGTGGATAAATTTAAATGAGCTACCAAAACTGGCTCAAAGCAATTAAAGGTTTGGGGCTGGAGAGATGGCCTAGCGGTTAAGAGTACTGGCCGCTCTTACAGAGGACCCAGGTTCGATCCCCAGCACCCACATGGCATTCAGAGAACCGTCTGAAACTCCAATTCCAGGAGAACTCCAGTTCCAGGGGAATCCGACACCCTCTTCTGACCTCCGCAGCATTGCACGACACGGGTGCACAAACTCGCATGCAGACAGTACATTCATACACATACAGAAATAAATTTTTAAAAATTTTTTTAAAAAGCAATTAAAAGTTTGAAGAGACTCGTGGCAAAAAACACCTGCATTGCTAATAAAATCTCACCACACAGAAAAAAAAAATCAAAGCTCAGATGACAGCACTGGTTGAATTTTCTTAAATATTTGAAGAAAAAAAATAACCAATCCTGAACAATATTAGAGATTTGAGGGGAGAAGAGGGCTCAACTCATTCAATGAGATTAATATTCTCTGAGATACTTAACAGTCCAAAATGAAAGATATCTCGTGACAAGAAAAAAGACAGCCCTCAGGATAATAAACTGAGCAATGTACTAGCAACTGAAATTCAGAAATATTTGTTAAAAGATTTTACAATTTGATCAAGAGTCACTTTCTCCAAAATGCAATATTAGCTTAATACCTGACAATCAATTACTGTAATATATTATATTGATATAATATTCCAAAGAAAAGTCCTCATAATAGAGTCAGAAAAATCATTTGACAAACTCCTGAATCATTCATTATTTAAAAAGTCTTAAAATAGGAATATAAAGCTGGACATGATGGCTTAATTTGTAATCTTGGCCCTTGGGAGGTAGAGGCAGCAGGATCATTTCAAATTTAATGTCAGTCTGGTCTACATAGCCAATTCCAGGCAAGCTTGGGCTACATGGCAAGACTCTGTCTCAAACAGAAAGGACTAGAAAGAGAATTTCCTCAACTTGCTAAAGGACATCTATGAAAAATGCAATGATAAAACACCAAATGCATTGTTCCCTTGGTTTGGGAGGATCAGAAATGTTTATTCATCATTAAAGTGAATGATTCTAGCCAATGCAATAAGAAAATCATGAAAACAAGCAGGAAGAGGAAGAGGAAAGGAACGGAGAAAGAAGAATAGAAAAACAAAAGGTATAGAAATAAGAATAACTTAGTTTGGGAACAAACCAAGGCTATCTTATGATGTTGGATGTAGAAAACCCCATATTAATACTGAAACATGTGAATACATTTATAAAAGTCATGGAGTCCACAACTAATATACAAATCAATTATACTTTGATGTCTTAGTAATGAATACTCTCGCATTAAATTTAGAGACAACTATTCCATTCACAAAATCATACAAAAATGAAATAATGCAAAATAAACTTCAAGATATCATTCTAAAAGCTATTTTTAATTCCCAAAAGGTATCTAAATAGAACTAAATAAATGAAGCCATTCCATGTTCAAATACTGAAAGATTCAATATTGTCAAGATGGTAGTTGTTTCCAAGTTGATCTATAAATTAACTCCAAGCTCTGCTGAAATCTCAGCAGACATTTTTAATAGGATTGTGAAAACAAATGCTAAAATTCCTGTAGAAATATAAAGGAATAGTCAAAAGCAATTTTGACACAGAATAATGCTGGAAGACTTGCACTTTCTGATCCTAGAACTCACTATAAAAGTACATTAAATAAGACAATAGCACTGCACAGGATAAGCATATAAATCAATGGAACAGAAGTAAGAGTTCAGAAATAAATTCTTATGTAACAATCAGTTTAATTTTGACAAAAGTGTCAAGATAATTAATGGGATAGAAAACATCCCTTTCAACAATTGGTTCTAGGGTAATTCAATGTAAATATGCAAAATCACAAAAGCAAAGAAAAATCTTATACCTTCAGTACAGAATGCACACAACCATTAACTCAAAATGGTCCATGCACCTAAATGGAAGAGCTTAAACTATTAAGATTCTAGAAGAAAACTGGAAAAAAAGTCTTCTGACCTTGATTTAAGCAAAGAATTCTTGGTCATGGTATCAAAAGTGTGACCTGAGGAGCAGGCACAAATTTTTAAACACAGAAAAGGGAAAGCTTTGAAGTGATCACTTAATGAAATTAAACATAAGGCAGGAAACAACTTAAATATAAAAAGTCAGATTCAGTAATGTAAGGAAATTATAAAAATAGATAACATGCAGGCTGGAAAGGAAAGATAGCCTATACACATGCATTACAAGACAAGTGGGATCGATTTTTTGCTAATAAACTTAACTGAGAAACATGGATGAATCACTATAAAAATATGCCAACTTGGTGCATGATAAAACAGAAAAGGTTAACATATGCCCTTGGAAGTTTCTTAAAACCTGCATATGGGTTGGGAAATCAGTGGCTTTGATCACTGTTTTAACTTATTACTATACCTCGTTACTATAATTTTGTTTCAGTATTGTGGGATGGTGGGGCATTAATTGGCCAAAATAACTCATTAATCCAATATCATCCCAACCAACACTCCAGAAGACTTTTGAAGAATTCTTCAAATTCATATTAAAATATATAAAGAATATTAAACTCTCAAGTGGCTAAATGAACATTTAATATTTAAAAATTGAGATCAAACAAGGATATCTGTCTACCAGATACTAAAATATCTGATACATCCTTGTAACAAAAGCAACACCAGCTCAGAAATACAAATATTCCCACGACATAAGAAAATAACTCACGGGCTGGAGAGATGGCCCAGCGGTTAAGAGCTCCAACCGCTCTTACAGAGGACCCGGGTTCAATCCCCAGCACCCACATGGCGGCCGAGAACCGTCTGAAACTCCAATTCCAGGAGAACTCCAGTTCCAGGGGAATCCGACACCCTCTTCTGACCTCCGCGGCATTGCACGACACGGGTGCACAGACCTGCATGCAGACAGTACATTCATACACATACAGAAATAAATAAAATTAATAAAAAAAAAAGAAAATAACTCACAAATTTGGTTTTAATTTGACATGTAAAATAGGTTTAAAAAAACTTTTTTTGAATTTTTTATTGAAATTTTTATGTTTCATACATAATTTTTCAATCAGTCTTAATCACCTGCTTCTCCACTGGCACCCTTCTGCAGGCCCTCCACCCCCAGGGTTCACAAATTCTGTCATTTGTGGTAGGGTCCATTGTGCCAAACTACTCTCCCCACCATCTTCTCAGTGCCAGTTCATCCCCTGAGCTCTGGTCAGCATATTGGGAGGTGTGGGAAGATCCAGTTTGAATTGGGTCTAGTTCTCAGCTAGCACACCTCAAGGCACCATGTGGATGAGGGTCAGGGGATTTCTCTGACCCCACCCCAAGGAAGCACAAACAACATGGACTAGATGAGTGATGCTGGGTGGGGCAACGGTGTGGTGTGCAGTGGCACAGAGTTGGGGGATCTATGATTGGCCCTGGGTACTGATGTCATTTGGTTTATAAAAGCAGGCTGTAGCAAGGAATAAATTGAATTCCCCATTAACATCATTACAGAGATCCTGGCTGTTGTTTTTTAATCTTTTGTGCACATACAGGCCAAAGCAGGCCTGCATTTCATTACGGTGGCCAGTGGGTTGGAAAAAGGTTCCAGTGCAGACCACCAATCGGGTAGCTGGTGCTGTGAGTGGACATAGCTGTAGATAGGCCAACAGCCATCAGCCTGAAATTCCTTTCCAGGGTTCTGCAGTCTCTGGGCAGGTGGGAAGTCACGGCCACGAGTGGAACACGTGTCTAGTGATTCCAGGCTAAGGGCCTGAGTTGGAAGTACACTCAGGCTGGGCTACGGGAAGTAGCCGGCTGGTCTCTGTGCAGAGAGGCCAGTTCCCTACAGCAGCTGCTGGCAGGTGCTGTGTCCCCATACCCTTAGCAGGGTTGCATGGTCCCTGTTTGACACAAAAGAAAGCTTCCTACAGGGAGTCCCTTTCCTAAAGAAGGCTAGTTCTTCTCACGCTAATGACATCAACTGGCAATATTTCTTCAGCCAAGATTGGGTTCTGCTACCCATTTCTGTAGTTCTGGTCAGGGTTTTTGTCTGGCTGAGCTTGCGTGGGTCTTGGGTATTTTTTTTTAAGGGATTAGTCTTGGGTATTTAAAAATTTTTTTTCTATTCTTTTTTATTTTTTTATTATTATTATTATTTTGGTGTTTTCGAGACAGGGTCTCCCTGTAGGCCCAGCTGTCCTGGACCTCACTCTGTAGTCCAGACTGGCCTTGAACTCACAAAGATCCGCCTGCCTCTGCCTCCCAAGTGCTAGGATTAAAGGCGTGCGCCACCACGCCCGGCTCTATTCTTTTTTAATAGTTTTATTGAAGTTTTCTGCATTTCATACATCCTTTCTCAGTCCAATTTAGACTCATTTCCCTTTCCATGCCCCCACCTCACCTGAGTTCATGCATTCTGCCATACATGTATCTTTTTCTGATTCTTTTTAAAGTTTTTCAAAGCAGAGGATTATTGTTTTGGGAAGACTGATACTGTTTCAGTCGTTCTTTGTCACAGTTCTTTTGTTGTTGTAGTTCCCTCCAATTTGTATTGCTTCAACATATATATATATATATATATATATATATATATATATATATATATATATATAACACCTACACTAAAATTATGTCATCTGAAAAAAACTATATGTTATTTCCAAATCATATTTCAGGATTCACATTTTTCCCTTTTAATTTTATATTACTCTAAAATATGCATACATACCCTCCACCCATATACCCAGATTACAAAGTCTGAAAATAAGTGGTAGCTTAATTCTAGAGCCTGTTAAGAGACTCACATTATAAGAGTACACTTGCTTTGAGATAAAGAGGAATATAACATTAACATTGCTCAGTTTGCCTTACAACTAGGTATTTGGTGCCAGCATTCACAAATGAGGGATACCATTCTTCATTTGTTTTTCTGGGACTGTTACTTCACTCAGCATGATATCTTCTAGTTCCATCCATTTACTTGCAAAGTTTATGATGTCATCTTTCTTTGACACTGCATAGAACTCCACTGTGTAGCTGTACCACATTTTTGTTATCCAGTCATCAGATGAGGGGCAGTTGGGTTGGTTCCAGCTCTTCGCTATTATGAAGAGAGCTGCAATAAATGTGGTTGTGCATGTATCTTTGCAGTAGGATGCATCTTGTGGGTATATACACAGGAGTGGTATGGCTGGGTCAGGTGGTAGGCTCATTGTGAGTCTTTTAAGAGTTCTCCACACTGCTTTCCATAGTGGTTGTATGAGTTTACATTCCCACCAGCAATGGATGAGTGGTCCCCTTTCCCCACAACCTCTCTAGCATTTGGTATCATTTGTTTTCTTGATCCTAGCCAGTCTTATCGGAGTGAAATGATATCTTAAAGTAGTTTTAATTTGCATTTCCTTAATTATTAGCAATGTTGAACACTTTTTAAGATGTTTCTCAGCCATCTTTATTTCCTCACTTGTGAAGTCTCTGTTCAGCTCTTTACTAAAAAAAATTTTTTTTAAATAAGTTGGTAATAGGAAAGCCTGATACACTCTTGACAGAAAAAAATAGTTGAATTCATATTTTACCCAACACAAAGATTAATGAGCTGGTATATAACCCAAAGTTTAAAGGTTAGTCCCAGTGAGTGGGGCTGGCAAGATGGCTCGGCATATGAAGGTGCTTGCTTTGCAAGCCTGGAGACCTGAATCCACCCCTCGGATCCCACACCAAGGTGGGAGGGAAGGAGTACTCTGACCTGGCACAACACGCACACTTGCACATCACACACACACACACACACACACACACACACACACACACGCACACACACACACACTTTCTAAGGAATCCCTTTATGACCTAAACAAGTAGAAGGAAACTTTACATCAAAAAGATAAACCAGGCTGGAGAGATGGCCTAGCAGTTAAGAGCACCGACCGCTCTTACAGAGGACCCGGATTCGATCCCCAGCACCCACATGGCGGCCGAGAACCATCTGAAACTCCAATTCCAGGAGAACTCCAGTTCCAGGGGAATCCGAAACCCTCTTCTGACCTCCATGGCATTGCAGGACATGGGTGCACAGACCTGCATGCAGACAGTACATTCATACACTTACAGAAATAAATAAAAATTAAAAAAAACACATAAACCATGGGGGCAAGCTTACAGAGGAGGGAGCAGAACACATGTAGAATAAATACATCAGGAGACCCTAAACCCAACCTGTAAAGATAAGCTCAACAGAAAACATAGCAAGGGCTGTGCACACTGTGCACAGAAAAAAACTCAAGATGTATGAATGAGTTTCTAAAGTTTTTCTCTCACAATTAAACAAGGAAATATAAGATAAATCCTATGTCACTTAACTATCAAAATTACTTTAAAACAGCAGGTATACCATGTCCTCTATGGAGGAGGAAGTAGAAAGCTAACAGTTCTGCAGTTCTGGCACACAAGCTGATGCAATTTAGTGAATGGCCTTCTAGCCCTTCAAGCCTCCCCAATTCCATTTCAATGGAACTGTGTTTGCTCTCTGTCCTATTGTGTAACTCTCTTCCTGCCCACCTCTAATGAGCCTCACATACAACTTGGCCTCTAGAGTGGGCACAGCCTCTGTGGACCCTGCTCACTGGTAGGGGCGGTGGTCCCAGTCCTCTGTTGTTACCATCTGAGCTCTTCTCATGCTGAGACTACATCCCTTATGAGTCTGAAGTTTCAAGGCAAAGGTTCTATCTTACTCATTTTATGTTTTTCTTCCTCTGTCCCCTGACTTCTGGCCAGTATCCAGCACAGTGTACCCCACCAATGCTCCAGATGAATTTGACAAAATGACAAAATGAACTGAAAGAAAAAGAGCAAGAGATATTTTAAGAATAATGTATTTAGAATCAGAAGGAATGGAGACTATGGGGAAAAAAGTATTTCATGGGCGTTGGAGAAGTAGGAGTTTCAAAGATTAAGGAGATTCTTATTTTTTAAATTTATTTTTATTTTTTGCAGTCTTCCAAGAACATGATTCAACTGGGGGGGGGGGAAGACAAACAAAAAAGCAAAAAGAGAGAAATGTCCCATTCTTTTATAAAAGAGACACTGCAGTATCCATCTACTGCCCCACCAGTCCCTGGTGATCCTTGTATATTTCACTGTAACCCAAGGCACAAGTGGCTTGGGATAACATGTAAAAAAAAAAAGTTCAGAATAAATAATAAAAACATAGTACCGTTAACTGTCAGTATAACATAATTGGGAAAAGAAAGTTAAAATGCAGACATGTGCTCACACAGAGTTCCACCACAGGAAGATGAACACACACATCCAAACATGAAGCTCTCAGCCAGCACTGGGCAGTCAACAGGTCACAAAATCCCCCAGATCCCCCTTGATATCAGTGAGCTGGCCTCACTTCCACTCTGATTTATAAAATTCCACTCAGAAGACAGGAATGACTGGATGGTGGGCACCTCTCTCCTTGCAAGCGTGGGGCCCCTTTGTGGGTTGTGCAATAATTAGGCAGGTCTTACCCTCATTCTGTAAATGAAGAATTGGAGACCAGAGAATCAAAAATGTATCCCAGGTCACAGTCTAGAAGGTGGCTTGGCCATGATTAGAACTTGGACTGGTCTGTCTTCAAAGAACTTGTTTCCTGCTTCATCCTGCCAATTTACAGGTTTATAAGTGCTAAGAAATGTGCTCTGAACAAGGATCCTTCAAGACAAGCACAGCCATAAATAACACAAAGGTCAAGGATAAGGTGACCTTCAGGTCACCTTCAGGAGACAAGTTTCCTTCTCAATTAGTATGTAATTGAATCAGAATCCTATGTGGCCAGGTCCTCCCCATACCCAGCTGCCAGAAATCTCTTCCCTAAGTTCAGCTTTCCATCCCGGCCCTAGAAACCACCCCTTCATTTCACACCTACCATCTTGCAGGGCCAGAAAGCAAAAACAAATGGAAGTAATCCTTCTTCTGTTATCAGTACTAATAAAATAAGTGACTAGAGCCGAAAGGCCAAACCCTTTTAAAGAAATGTCTTTATCATCTACAAAGCACTTAGCCATTGAGACATCATTTTATTTATTCTTTGCAGGTTCTTTGGGGCTTTGTGATTCCCAGGGAGCAAATAATGATTAGCACTCAAGGATGAGTTAAAGCAGTAAGATACAGACACAGGATGAGGACTGCGAAGGAAGATCCTCAGCACCATCCTTCGCTATCCAAGACATCTGTTTGCTTTTCAGATACTAAATAGCAATTACCTCCTTGACCTACATAAAGCAAAATGCTAAGGAATTTGCAAAGCACAGTAAACTAGGCTGGGGTATGTTCATAAATAAAAGTCATTAACGGAGCTGGAGAGATAGTTCAGCAATTAAAAGCCTATGCTGCTCTTACAGAAGATTAAAGTTTGGTTTCCAGCACCCACATCAAGTGGCCGACAGACACCTATAACTCCAGTGCCAGAGGATCTGACACCCTCTTCTGGAATCTGTGGGCATTGCACTCTTGTGTACAAATGCACATTCAGACACACACATATGCACACATGGTTAAAATTTTTTAAATGAAACCTTTTTTTAAAAAAATCACTAATGGGGCTGGAGAGATGGCTCAGTGGTTAAGAGCGCTGACTCCTCTTGCAGAGGACCCAGGTTCAATTCTCAGCACCCACATGGCGGTGTGGTGGTGCACACCTTTAATCCTAGCACGTGGGAGGCAGAGGCAGGTGGATCTCTGTGAGTTCAAGGCTAGCCTGGTCTACAGAGTGAGTTCCAGGCCAGCTGGGGCTATAGGGAGACCCCGTTTCAAAAAATAAATAATAAATAAATAAATAAATAAATAAATAAATAAATAAATAAATAATCATTAACAAGTCACACTAAACCACTCTGGGCTATGGTAGCACACCAAACACAGAATTACATGTATTTATTTTTCATTAAGTAAATTACATTTTAATGAGTATTTATTGTAATTTATCAATGCTCCAGGGAGACACATACCTGCTTTGCTGCTACTGTTCAGCGTTACCCTTCTGAAATAGCTAAAACAGAAGTTGCTAGATATTAGTAGATATTTTCCAAATTTTTCTTTTTCCTTTTCTTTTTTGTTTTAGAAAAGGTTTAATATAATCTCAAACTCAATATGTAGCCAAGGGTGATCTTGACCTCCTGATCCTCCTGTCTCTACCTCCCAGGTGCTAAAATCACAGGTATACACCTCTATAGCCAATTTATATGGTGCTAGAGATCGATCCCATGGCTTCATGCATACTAAGTGAACATAGTCAGCTGAGCCAAATCCTCAGTTCTATCAGATACATTTGTCATCCGAGGAAGAAGAACTTCAACTGAGGATTTCCTCCATCAGATTGACCTGTGGGCCTGTCCGTAAGGCATTTTCTGCTAATTGAGATAGGGGGACTTGTCCACAGTGGGTGGTGCCATCCCTGGGACAGGTGGACCTGAGCTGTGTAAGAAAAGTAGCTGAGCAAGCCAGGCGTGGTAGCACACACCTTTAATCCTAGCACTTGGGAGGCAGAGGCAGGCGGATCTTTGTGAGTTCAAGGCCAGCCTGATCTACAGAGTGGAGTGAGTTCCAGGACAGCTGGGGCTACAGGGAGACCCTGTCTTGAAAAGACAAAAAGAAAATAAAAAAGAAAAAGAAAAGTAGCTGAGCAAGCCAGGGAAAACAAGCCAGGACGCAGCGTTGCTCTGTGTTTCAGTACCTGCCTCCAGGTTCCTACCTTGGGCTCTTGCCCTGACTTCTCCTCCATATTGGATTTAGAAGTGTAAGTCAAACAAACCCTTCCCTCCACAAAGATGCTTTTGGTCATACAGTCATGCTGTTTATCACAAGAGAGATACCAAACTAGGACACCAGCCCTCCAATTTTTTTATCTATCTGTCCATTGTTGCACTGCAAGCTTGCATGTTCTAGTTCCGGGTCTCTTTTTTGATAGTTACAAGTCCCAGTTATCTTCCCCCACACTACTGTTGTACATTCTTTGCACACTGTCCTGGGTGATATAAGTACCTTTCATACACGTCTGTCATGCTCTCTGAGGGTATTCCTCCCTCGCACCTCTGCGCCTCTTTCTCCTGCTCCTTCTCCATCAGTCCTGCTTTGTTCCTCCAGGTTTGCTTCTACTTTCATATTTATGTACCTGTCTAGGAACTACTAATCAGAGAAAACGTGATGTTTCTCTTTCTGAGACTGGCTCAATTCATGTAATAGGATTGTCTCCATCAACGTCAATGTTCTTGATGAGCACATCTAACCAAAGAGCAACAGCAGAAATGGAGCATGGCACAGTCTGAACAAACCGCTCCATGTGTCCATTCCCTAGACAGCTCTGCTGCTGTGGTCCACTGAAGCTTCATTCCAGTTTTTTAAATATTTTTACTGAAAAAAATTTTACTGAGATTTTGTGCACTTCATAAAATAGATCTTAATCAAATTTTTACCCCCTTACCCATCTAACACCCCCCATAACCACCCCCACTGGACTTGATGAGTTTCGTCATCTATATTAGTTAAGTCCTTGCTGGTCAAGCATTTGTATCCAGATGTCCCTCAGTGCAAGCTCATCCACTAGAGTCTAGTCAGCCTACCTAGAGTCTCTCCCTTAAACAAGATCTGCTCTCCCTCACCCAGCAGTAATCAGTTGCCCAAAGTTCCTAGGCTAGGATTGGGGCCTGCTGCCAATTCCTACTCATTCTATGCTGGGTTTTGTCTGATTGAGTTGGCATGGGTCTTGTCTATGCTGTCATGAGTTTTGCAAGTTCATATGAGCAAATTTCCAATGAAAGCCTCTGTTTCCTTATGTTCCTGCACCAACCCTGGCTCTTACAATCTCTCTGTCCCCAGAAGACTGCAATGGTCCCTGACTCATGGTTAAGGTTTAATATAGGAGTTCTATCCAGGGACACACACTCTGCAGTCTCTTTTGTTGTTGTTGTTCTTGTAGTTGTTGTTCTTGTTGTTGTTGTTGTAGTTGTTGTTCTTGTTGTTGTTGTTCCTTCTAATTTGTATTGCTTCAAACTATGCATATACCACACATATACCAAAATTATGATATCTGAAAATAAACTATAGGATAATTCCAAAACATTTTTAGGGATTCACATTTTGACAGTAGAGTTGTATGCAGGTAAAGAAAAATATTACTTTACATTCCTACATTTTTTCTCAAGTTTTATATCTGAAGTACAATTTCTCTGGTCTTACTGATATTTATTACTAGTTTTACTTTCCTTTTGGATGCTTAAGGCCACACAGTTAGCCCAGATTAACCAAGGTTTTCATTTTCTTAAGGTCAGTTGAGGATCTGGTCCTCAGGGGTCACTCAGGTTTTTTTTGGGGGGGGGGAGCCCATGGCTCCTTTCAGCTTTTCATTTACCAGTTCCATCCACTCAAGGACAAAATCAGGTCTTGCAAGACCAAGCTTCCCTTTTTGAAGCATAAGCAGACTTTCCTCTTTATAGACTGGATACTGGCTGAAGTCCCATTAGTGGATCTCCAAGACCTCCCTACACAGGAAGACTGGTGACCCACATTTGCAGGACATTTCAAGAGATGCCCCCATGCACAGTCCCCTGAGACTTAGTTGACCCCTGAGGGCAAGGAACAAAGTTATCCCTTAGGTCCCTTGGCCAAATTGGTATGAGCACCCAGAAAGGTTAACTTACATCAGCCTGATACATCACACCTATATAAAAATTGAATCTTGGGGGCTGGAGAGATGGCCTAGTGGTTAAGAGCACCGACCGCTCTTACAGAGGACTCGGGTTCGATCCCCAGCACCCACATGGCAGCCGAGAACCGTCTGAAACTCCAATTCCAGGAGAACTCCAGTTCCAGGGGAATCCGACACCCTCTTCTGACCTCCGCGGCATTGCACGACACGGGTGCACAGACTTGCATGCAGACAGTACATTCATACACATACGGAAATAAATAAAATTAATAAAAAAAAATTAAAAAAAAAGAAGGCATTTAAAAAAAATTTGAATCTTGGGCTGGAGAGATGGCTCAGTGGTTAAGAGCACCTACTGCTCTGGCAGAGGACCCAAGTTCAATTCCCAGCACCCACATGGCAGCTAAGAACTGTCTTGACCTCCAGTTTCAGGGGAACCCGACACCCTCTTCTGACCTCCGCGACATTGCATGACATGGGTGAACCAACCTACAGGCAGACAGTATACTCATACACACAATTAAAAAAAATTGAATCTTCTGAAAACAAATTGTATGTTATTTCCATATCATATTTCTTGATTCTCATTTTTCCACTTTAATTTTATATTACTCTAAAATATCTGCAGTCTCTCATTCTCTAAAACTTAGCCTTCTTGCCAGGCATGGTGGTGCACACCTTTAATCCTAGTACTTGGGAGGCAGAGGCAGGTGGATCTTTGTGAGCTCAAGGCCAGCCTGATCTACAGAGTGAGTTCCAGGACAGCTGGGGCTACAGGGAGACCCTGTCTTGAAAAGACGCCCCCAAAACAACAACAACAACAAAAACACTTAGCCTTCTGTGTGCATCATTGCTGGGAGCCAAAGCTGTCAGGCATACATGCTCACAGAAAATTACTAACTTACTTATCTCAGGAGTTTAGGAGCCAGCTTACTTACCTCAGGAATTTACAAGCCAGCTTACATACCTCAGGAGTTTATGAGTGTACCTTGCTTATCTTAGAAATTTACTGCCATACCAACCCCAGACAAAATTAGTAAAATAGGAATTCCAGTTACAGTCATACATGGTAAAAAACATTACTTAAATAAAGGTAGATGGTGGGCTCCTTCTTTAGAAAAATATAGTAAAGAAAAAACTAAAAAGACCCCCCCTTTCTAAAAGCCCTTACAAAGGTAAAATGAAAGGGAAGACATTGCAGTGAGTGATATCATAGTCAGTTACAAGTAGCAGAAGTGTTTTTCCACACTTAATAAAAGCTCAGTCCCTCGAGCAAGGAGCTGCACCTGATAGAATGAGTAAAATAAAAATCTTGGTTATAGTTATGCATGTTAAAATGCAATACTTGGTTAGAGGCATGCAGCGGGCTTCTCCTTTGAGAAAAACAGAACTAATTAAGAGACTCTCCCAGGCCATGGCTTGAATTACAGCCTATAGATCGGGTGCCAGGAAGAATGGGAAAGAACCAAACTGAAACTTCAGAGGGAAAGAATGTCTCACAAACAAACCACCCATGGTCTATGGTTTTACGACCACTGTTTGTTCCCGGAGATGTGCTAATCTTGAGCAAAGTGCCATGTGTAAATACTTCTGGTTAGTGCTTCTGGTTAGTGCTTCTGGTTAATATGTAATACTTAAACTCTTTAGTAAAAGGCTTATTGTTACTGAAGATGTGCTGATCTTGATCTGCTTTTCCTGACATGTACTATATAATCAGTTTGCCTGCTCTCAGTAAAATACAGCAGATTCAAAAACCATATCTCTGGTGTAGTTTCTGTCTGTCATTCGCCTAATCCATGCCCTCCTTCCAAGACTCTGGATCCCGCAGATTGAGTGAGCCCACCGTTGGGACGGTTTGCGGCACATAATACTTTGTTGTATGAAGAAGCTTCATGAGTGAGTTGAAGAATGTATTAGTATTCTCTCTAGCCCTGTTCTGCTGTGTTCCATGAACCTTAGATGTAGAGGTTCCACTATACATGTGTCACTTAGTGCTGGACATCTCTCAGACATGTCTTCTCTGTGTCTGAGCAGTTGTACAATTCTACAATAGGTGCTGTTGCATAAAGAAGCTTCTTTGATAAGTGGTGCATGGGATAATATACGAGTTCATATTTAGCCTGTGGTAAGAAATTTCATTTATCTAGAGAATACAACAGAGATGGGGTTTACACTAGGATCTATGACCTCTCCAGCCATCTGTATTTGACATATTTACAGTGCCACCTATGAGTTCCTTCCCACTCAGAGAACATTAAGTCGAATTAGACAGCTGTTGATTACTCCCTAGATAACAGTGCCACTATTGCACCAATAGAGATAGTTTGCTGTACCAGTAATTGTGGTTATTAGGCTTTAGAGCTAGACTTCACGGATGACTGATTAGCAGCTTGCACAGTATCCTCTAGAACTATGACAGCTATTCTTCAGGGAGAAGGCTTTCAGGTCAGTTCCAGCTCTCTTACTCTAAGTCCTGTGTCCAAAGTAAGTCCCGTCTTCAGGAATAGGGTCTTACATTCAAGATCTGGAGGGTAATCAAGGCCTGTGTTATTCTGGGAGACCAACTACTCAAAGGAAGGTTCCTCCTGTCTGGCACTGTGATCCTGATTACATAGCTTTCAGGTATACACATGCATTTATGTTCACATATTATATTTTTATTTGGGGACGGATTTGAGTTAATACACTTCCCTCTGGATTTTTACACCATACAAGGACCATGAGGGTAAAGGGGAAGAAGGAACTCAAGAGAGGGGGCTAACAGGAGATAGGTATCATCAAAGGGAAAACGGGGTGCTTAAACTAGGGAAGGAGGAAGGTTGTTAGACAGGGAGAGAGAGCATAGACATAAATACAGCCCCACTGCAGTCTTGATGTCATAAATTTTTGTGTATTTGTTGGTTGTTTATACCCCTTCTTTTGAAAAGTATCTGTTCAATACATTGCTCGTTTATTGAGTTACTTGGGGAGATTAACTCTTAGGTTTTTTAGTTCTTTGCAAATTCTGAAGTTAACAGTTCTATACATAATAACTGGGTGAATCAGCAACAATTACCTTGGCTGGCTGAATGTATGTCTCCTTCCAAATTTCATGTGCTGAAGTCTTAACCTCCATCGTGGCTAGTTTTGGTATTAGGAGATAACTAATGTTAAATGATTCATAAGGATGGGGCCCTTACCAAAAAGAGTAGAGCCCTTTCAAAGAGAAAATACCAGAACTGTTTTTTATCCCTGTTATGTGAGGACATAGTGAAAAGGTGGCCATCTATAATCCAGGAAAAGAGCCCTCGCCGGGAGCCAAATCCGTTTTGCTTATTGCCAGGAATGTGATCTTGGACTTTAATCTCCAGCATTGTGGGAACATCTCTGTTGTCTGAATCACACGGCCTGTGGTATTTTGTTACAGCAACTCAGGAAGATTAAGACAGTAGGATTTTGTCATCTTCTCAGTCAAGTATGGACGTGACACAAGAAAGGAGGTCTCAGTGGCGAGTCACCAGTCTTATGCTTTCCAGATTCACGTGCTATAATCAATCCTCTTCCAATCCCACAGTGACTCTCAGCAGTTTCTAGGGCATGATATGGTCATGTATGAAGAAGAAAACTCACAATGCTGATAATATTTGCAACATTGACCTGATGCATTCCTGTTTGAATCACCCCACAGACATTTCCCAGTCCAGTTTTGATCCTTGAGATCTCACTGTAGCCAGACTACAGCTGTAAGAGATTTGGCATGGAAAGGTTAAGAAGAAGTTAAATGAAGGTCAGTAATAACAAATTCTAAAAATTCTTAGATAATTTTTACAACATTCTTAAGAATTTATACTAAATGTGGTCAGAATGTCAATTTATAGAATTATACATTGTTCTAGTTTCTCTTTCCATTGCTGTGACAAAACACTCTGACACCAACTTGGGGAGGAAAGGGTTTATTCAGCTTACATCTCCTGGGTCACATTTCATCACTTAGGGAGCCCAGGGCAGGAACCTGGAGGCCATGGAGGACTGCTGTTCACTGGCTTGCTCTCTACTGGCTTGCTCTCTGGCTCATGCCCAGCCTGCCTTCTTATACTGTCACTGCTCAACAATCAAGACAATACACCACAGATGTGGCCACAGGCCAATCCAATGGAGCCAATTCCCCAACCGAGGCTCCCTCAACCCAGGTGTGTCAAGTTGACACCAAAGCTATCCAGCACAATTGACCCCTTGTCAACTTGACACACAAACACATCACTATTAAACCACCTTTCCAGTTCTTATCCCCAAAGTATGATGTTAACACTAATCACAACCTAAGACAGTACATCCTTAAAAGCCCCACAGTCCTTAAAATGTCCAAACACTTAAAAGTCCAGTCTATTAAAAGTCTCTTAACTGTGGGCTGCTGTAAAATCCAAAACAAGTACTGTCTTATTTCAAAGGGAAGAATCAGGCACTCTCAAACAAAACCTAAGTCCAGCAAGTAGCTCAAGGCTGGACACCTGGGATTCACTCACGATCTTCTGGGCTCCAAAGGGTCTCGGCAGCTCCCCCTCTCCGACTCTGCCGTCCGTGGCACACTCATCTCGCAGGCCCAGGCCGACTCCATTCTACACCTACCGCTGCTCTTGGTGGTCGTCCCAGGGTACCGGCATCTCCAAAAAGCTGGGGTCGCTACTGAAACTGAGGCAGCACCTTCACCAATGGTCTCTTCTGACCTCTCCTGGTGCAAAGCCTCAGCTTCTCTCCATGACCCCTGCAATCCTGGGGTCTTCACAGCAACCGAGGTGCACTTCCACCAATGGTCTTTCCTGACCTCTCACAGTGCCAAGCCTCGGCTGCTCTCTGTGACCCCCTCAAATTTCAACACCGGAACCATATAGGAGACTCTTACACGTTACCAAGTCCGGCTTCTGGCTCGAGATGGAGGCTCAGGCCCTTTCTGGGTCACAGCTTCTGTGTGCTGACCTTGAAGATATTCTCCCCAGAAGATTTCACCTCAGTGATGCTGGTCTCTTGTTACTTACAGCTGATTTTTCAGCCCCAGCTAACCAGCATCAATTGCCCCAGTACCACAAAAGTTTCACTTCAGGTTCTGGTCTCTTGTTACTTACAGCTGATTCTCCATAGCCCCAGCTGACCAGAACCCACAGATTAATTCAAAAATATCATACAAGTAGTCCTGATGGTCTTTGCTTCTCTTTGAAGCCAGGCCTCTGTTTTCTACAACTCCTTCAGCAAACTGCTCCAAGCAATTGTTTTCTTATGTCTTTGTTTTTTTAGTTTATATAATTCTGATGGTTATGGTCTGTCAGATGTTCGCCTGGTGAAATTTCCTCACTCTGTGGGTTTTCAACTTCCTTGACCTGTTTCTTTTGCTGTAACAGAAACTTTTGAGTTAATGAGGTTGCACTTGTCAATTGTTGACTTATTTCCTGTGCAGGTGCTGTTTTGATTTAGAAAGTTTTTCCTACACCTACGTCTTATAGTCTGCTGCCAACATCTTTTCTTGTATCACCTTCAGAATTTCTGGTTTCACTATGAGATGCTTTGATTCCATTTGGAGTTTATTTTTGTACAGGGTGGAGGTTAGGGGTTTAATTGTATTCATATTTATTAATTTAGAAGAATAAAATATATTTTTAATTGCGCTTTTGTGACTAGGGAGAAAAGCATTAAGAAAGAAAGAAGGGGTAAAAATTGAGAAAAATCAGCTTCCTTTTCAATATTCACTAGAGCGCACTGAGTAGGAGGCTGAACAGTTTATTTCAAAGGTCTTGAGTGTAGGAGACAGAATGAGAGATGTCAATGGGTGAAGAAAGAGGAGGAAGGAAACCCAAGAAAAATGAAAGAGAGATGGGTCTTGGCAGAGGAGGGTAGAGATAGAGAGAGATCAGGAGAAGTGGTCAAAGATGGTGAGGACAGGAAAAATGGTGTGTGTGGAACAGGCTGACCCTCCAGAGTCCACTCACTCATCTCTCAGTAGTCAGACAGAACAAAACTGACTACTTTGCAGAATTATGCTACTACCAACCTGGGAGTATGCTGGGTGCTTAGATGGAGTGGAAGTGATCATCCCATTATACAGTACCAAGAGTGCTGTCTGTCCTGTGCTCTTCCTTATGAACAATGAACATTACTCTCTGAACAGGTGACTATGTACTCCCTAATACAGTGGGAGTTCTCTAACCCCAAGTAGAATGAAGCTCCTTAGGGAGATGAATGGGTGATGAAAGCACAGTAAATGCTGTTCCCAGCACTACTTCACAGGACAGGCATCAGTGCTGCAGAGTATCTGCAGGTATCTGCTGTGAGTGGGGCTCAGTAGCTTGCAAGGACAAATGCATAATGCCATGTTGAATGTGTGAAGATGTATTATGCTCACACACTCCTCCTTTTTCTTCCTGCGGAAACAGCAGGGTAAATATTCTGGTAAAGCAGTCCATAAGAGTTATGAGTCATAAATCAAGGTCACTAGGAACTCACCCTGAGGTAGATTGTTGTGTTCTTACTGTCCCACGGGGGCAGTGTACAGTGTGAGAAATCACTCAGTAACTCAGTGATGAGATGAGAAATCCTGTCAGAGCTGGCAAGAGTCACACTTCTAGAGGACAGAGTCCAAACACTTAGAAGT
The DNA here is from genome assembly GCA_009823505.1 of Rhizomys pruinosus. Taxonomy (NCBI): domain Eukaryota; kingdom Metazoa; phylum Chordata; class Mammalia; order Rodentia; family Spalacidae; genus Rhizomys; species Rhizomys pruinosus. The sequence continues at coordinate 5,701,507 of VZQC01013763.1, read as the reverse complement.
ACAAAAGAAACTAAGGCATCTGAAAGAGTGAAGAGCTGCTTAAGATTTAAGCACCTTCCCAACGTTACTAATTCAATTCATTTCAAGTTCATTTGGTGAAGTACCCAGTAGGTAGACATTAAGACCAGTCTCTTGACAGTATCTAGTCTAGTATCTCTAAAACAGCATTTGCCCACAATTCATGGCAATTTCCCTGCTTCCTACCATTTACATGGAAAATTTAAGGATGGATATATGAAAAGTTGCAGAGCCTTAATTGGAGTTCCTTGGAATACTTTTAAGGAGGAAACATCTCTCATGAATAAAAGAGGGGCTCCTAACTTTGTTCTTCATTTGCTGTGTTGGAGTTTTAGGGAAGTTGTTCCATGTGAAAGGAAATTAGTTATGCCTGTCTGGGGGATTGCAGATCTGATATATATAACAAGCAGCTGCAGATGGCGTTGAAGGGTGCAGCGTCACTCTCCCTCCTCCTCAGTGACTAGTGTGTGTCGAAGGAAGACATTAGATGTGTAGATGAGGAAGGCAGGATGCAGCTGAAAGCACTCAATTTTAGAAAGTTAGGAGCGGTGTGGCTGTGTCGATGGTATTGTTTGCTATAACCATCTGGCTTGAAGAGGATTGGGGGGTAGTATGATATGCCGTGCATCTAACTAGAAGGTTCACTTCAGCATGACCCAAACGATGTCATTTAGAAGACAATATTGCTGACCACACTGGCATGTTAAATAAAGCCCGAAAAAGGACACATTGAATTGATAAAGCTTCATACTTCATTAAAGTTTGCCCAGGGAGAGAAGTTACGGTAATAAACCGATGTCGTCCTTCACATAACAGGCCGTCAAGAAATGTGGATCCAAGTGAGTTTGTTGAAGTGAATGCAATTACACGTCTTTTCCTGACTTGACTCAAATAATTAAATAGTGAATATCCATTAGAAAAGTCTTCGTGTATGTAATTAGGTAAGTTATTTTTAGAGGCAAATGAAAACTAACATTGTGCCCAGGTCTCTACCCACAGAACATTTTACAGCTGTGTGTGTCTAGGGATAACAGCTTCATTTTGTAGATGTAACTTTTGTGAAATTTCTCAGCCAGAGCACATCTCTATAAATCCACTAGGAAGCACTGGGATAAAGCCCGCTTATATCAAAAATGACATAATTATTCACAGAAGTAAACTTTCAGTCTACTCCCAAATGGCAACAATGGATTGGGGCGAGGGGAATTTTAGTTTGTAAAAATATGATGATTTCTTGGAAGATGAAGAAAGCAATAAGTTAACAATACTGACGCTGTGAGCGGTGCTGGTTTCTTGTGGTGTGGATGTATAGTTTAAAATAAGATGAATGTGAATTGAGACCATGCATTGTCACTGTTTTTAACATGTCTAGGTTGCAACCAAGTGGCATGACAAACAAAAAGTCACATATTGACAGATGACTTCTACTTAAATAGCAAATGAATTCATTTTCCCTTTTTTTTTTACTTTTCTACAACTGCTCACAGAATATTAGAATGTGCTAAAAATAGCAGAATGCACATTTTTTTCCCATTGGGGAAATTACTGTTCTATATATGTTGTCAAAAATTTCAATCTTAATACTCAGATGTTCCTAGGATCCAAATGCTGATGGAAACAATGCAACAGTTGATCTTCAGGAGACTGAGTGAGGCCAAGAAGATAAGAAAGAAGTGCAAGGACCATGATTTCCTATTCCAAACCAGAAGAAAACCCAGAAGCGCAAAAGCATGCATAATGAAAACAATTATGGCAGAATGTAATTATCATGCAGGTGAGAAATGATGACTCATTCAATAATGGTAATTAATGGGACAATGAGATTTCCACATGTGAAATGTTAAAGTTGAACCTCCCACTTCACATCAAGGAGGTAGACTATAGGCATACATTGAACAGCATAATATAATTCTATCATGAACTTAGGGAGGAGCATATTAGGGTACTAATTTATTTTGAAAGTGTAAGAGAAAGCCGATTTTATAAGTAGAACAGAAAACACACAATAATTTATACGAAAGCAGAGACTAAAGCTATCCGCTAAGCATGGAGAACTTGCTGGCCGTCAAGTAAGTATCCCATTTAAAGCCACTGTCACATACGTCTAACATGCTAACGATATGATGCGCTTAAACCCTAACCTACAGAATTTCCGAGAGTACTAGATCTCAGATCACGACATATATGAATAGGAATTTGGATCCAAACTATGATACAGAATGTATTCGAGTTATTAAGGCACAACACACTCAGAAATTCATCACTGCCCAGAACCAGGAACTTAAGAGGCTAAGAAAGAGGAGCCTCAATGACAGAGAATACACAGAGAAGAAGAAGCAGAAGTACTCAAATAACTTTGAAAAGACAATCACATTATAGACCACTAGCTGTTCAGAAACGAGATACTCAACCATGAGGTGACAATACGGAGATAACAGGCTTATTCAGTGTATCTAAAATTGGGACAAAACTACATATGTACCATGACGTTGACGCAGAGTATGAGACCCAAGGATTGTGGAACATGAATGAATTCATATTCTCCACTGCTGGGAGTACAAATTGGTACAACACTTTGTAAAGTATTTTTGCATTCTCTAAAGAAGTTGAAAATGTACAGAATGTATACACACTGCTTGATCAATCATACTTTAGTATAATAATACACGACACACGTGGTACATTAATATACAGGCACACCTGTAGACAAACACGAGATTGCACAATTGACCATCGTGATAGAGGGAGTAACACAAGTTGATGAATCTTTATTAATATTTATTGTTCTCACTAGGTGAAATATGAGACGATCAATAGCACCCACATCCATGCATCAGCGACTACTGTGGTGGATATTTAACGACGACAGATTAGATAGCTGGACAGATCACTTACTGTTTTTCTATAAGTGAGAGGATAACTTAGGACGAGATTAGCTACATAAATTTTTCGAAAGTATATATCCGTACACAAACATAAGTCACAAGACATAGATACAGACAGAGCGTATACATCGCATATATTTTAGGACCATTTATAGTTATATAGTCCATAACTATATAATTAAATACACAATCTCAACTATGATAAGATTTAACTATTGATACTCATTTGTAAGACCTAATAGACCAATTATCGATTTGTTGACAATAGAATATGTCAGAAAGCGTAGTGCTGGCTGCGGGAGCCGAACATAGAGGCCGCACAATACATAACAAGAGAAATCAAGTATCACTCAGGAAGGCCATGGATTATCCTATAGTTGACAAATAGTCATGCTCTGCAATGGGCAAGTGCACCAATAGAAACAAGAAATCATAATAAGCAAACAGAGCACCATAATTAATGCGGTCATGCGGCGAGTGTTGGAAGCTGCACCTAGACAGAAAGAGACGGCACCCAGCTAGAGTTGGAAGACGAGCATAGCTTACACAGCATAGGCAGAGTCAGAGAAGTGGAGGTGCGAGATATGAAGAGAGAGCGATTGGGATAGAGGAGAGAGAGTATCACGGGATGATCAGAAACCCACGCATTATAGCGATCTGACCAATTGGACCATTTACACACTACCTTATCACATCCATTGACGTCACATGACTCATTGTACACAGGTCCATTTGATCAATCGACCACTTGGTTCCTCAGCTAAACAGACAGAGTCTAGCCACTTTCATAAGAGACGCTGAGAGTAGATGGATCCCCTGTAGGTCGATGAACACACTGAACATACATGGTAACGCCATTGTCTCTACCTGCCATGCGTGGTTTAACCAATAGACGGTTGGTTAGTACACATTGAGATATAGACTTCTGAGTGTTTTTCCAGATGGATACGACACGCTCCAACCGACTCTCAATTTTTATACTGCACTGAGGAACATCCACTAACACAGTCTTAAGGCACTTAGATAAAGAGAAGACACATCAGGTAAGCTAGTACAGCAAGATTGAGTATACGCTATACTTATGGCATGTCAGTATGACCCACCGAGATGAGCATGGTCTGCACATGGTGAGAAGATAAACACTCGATGGAAGGACGCCCTAGCAGGAAGAAGTGGGAAGGAGAGTTTCCCTTTGGAGCCGTACAATTTAAAGGAAAGGCAGTCTCATCAAGTTAGCTCCAGAAGCGACCAAACTATACACTGCTTAAAGTGTCATACAAGAGATGGGAAGGCTCAGTAGGATGTTGGCGCAAGGATAGAGCCAGCTTCTTATGCGCCCATGCCAGCAGAAGCCAAGTTGGGTGCTGAATTTCCCAAGTCCAAATAGCTTAAAGGAGAAACTAGCAGGTCGTGACTATGCGTGCATCCATAGAGCCTTTGTAAGTCGCTCAGCAGACACTTATTGGAGCGCATCTAGGCTAGTCTGTAGGGATTCTTGTCGACCGTAGAGTATTTCAAGGCCATCCAGTCCTGGTCTATACAGTAGTAGACGTCTAGGTACAGTCTGAGGCCTCAACAGGTGATCAATCACTTAGTCGACCCACCTGCTCCCGGGCCAAAAAAGGAAACATAATCAGATGACGTCACAATTGACATATGTTCACGCACGACATTGATCGATTCTGCAAAAGTAAGACGCATGAGTGGTGCATTCTTGAATTAAATCTCCATATGATCGCAGTTCACTGACCCGATACATTAGTTGGAGTATTGTTGTACAATTCACTACAATCTGACATTTCCAGCACTGGAACCTAGCGACACATTTCTACGAGAGGTATAGCGACAGCGAATACGATCTCTTAGCAGCTCCATTATGTTGAGATGCATCAGAAGAGTAGAGCACTGGGAGAAGCTCATTGCTTGCGCTACACAGCCTACGTCCGGTATATGTTGTCCGGACATATTATCGAAAAGAACTCGCTAGACGTACTCAGATTGCCATCTCCTCCCACTCAGTGTGACTCCATGGCCAGCGAGCGCTGTGTGCGGTGTAAGCTTGTGCAGATTTGACCAGCTCTAACACATATGACTGTGAGCAAAATGGCTTGCAGGCCCACAATAATACGACTGGCTAGGCCATTTGACTGTCACCACAGCATAACCTGGGTTTTTACACGTAGACACACAAGTAGTCTCTTAAGCACAGCCTAATTTCAGGCAAGTGAACTCGTTAAGCACATTAATTACTTACTCGGTGATGTGTTAGACTTACCACCACAGGGCGCTAGCCTACACTCACAGATGACCAAGCTCCTCTCTGATTGAAGGCGCACATAACTTTAGTAAGATCCATATACTTCTTGACCTCAAATCTGATCTTGTACATGATGTAAGGACACGACTGAACTTCTACCACTCTAGCCGGTAGTAGTAACATTATACGTTGCACATCGGACATCTATGTCAACGGCATCACAGAGAGCTAGCCACTATATAGAGTGGTTGTAGAAGGTTCCGAGTCAGGAGATAGTGCCTCGGACACTCGGGAACATCATCTGAGTCACAAATTGTGCAGAGAGACAACAATATAGAGCGCATTTGTGAGGCACCAATCGATGTCATTGGGTGGGGGCCAAATGGGCCAGGTTGACGTCAACTACACATCTCCCGTACGACTCTGTAGCAGAGTCATGTGTGGCACTGGATGCGTGAATACTGTGGTGGACATCTTGTGACTAGATTAGAAAGAAGAGCAGCAAGGGTGACTCCACTTGCAGAGAGAGCTGCAGTCACAAGTGAGCGCAATGGATCTGCTACACCGAGGATAGACCAATGGAGCCGTTCACAACACATGAGGGGCAGAGTCATGGCCCCAGTGTGCATCTAGGCGGCAATCAATTGCGCGGGGCTGAGGTTCAATCCTGAGGGTCTGAAGGCGTGCAAGTGCCCTCTGTACCATAGTACCACAGTTCCTAGTGAAGATGGGCAATAGACCCACAGTACACTCGAGACACATACCAACCACTTAGAGGAGAACAAGTGGTCGTTGATCAGCCCCATTCTACATAGCTGCGACAATACAGCCATAAGTTGAGTTGCACACACCACTGAGTGCAGTTCTGAATCAAATGAGCTTAGTGCTTCAAGACCGACTCTGATAGAGGAAGATAGGTGACACTTGGAATGCAGGACATAATTAAAGTGGTTTTCTACAAGAATAAAAGAAAGCAAGCTGAAGAGACAATATGAAATTGAACCAGAGACTTTACAAAAGATGACATAATATCGGTAATGGTGATACAACTGCATGCAATGAGCAATACATGGTTATACGCTCACACTTTAAGACATAAAGGAAGTGCAATAAAAACATCGCATCATTCTAGCCACATAGGCACACCGCAGATTCACAATTAACAAAGGTCCACCACACCATAAATATACTACACGATGACAGAGTGATGTTGGCAGATAAACATACAAGAGTCTCACACTAATTGATGGTGTGTGTCCACTGCAAGTCAACTAACAGACCGACGCTGCGCCATGGAATCAAATTATGGATTTTTTACACAAAGAACTAACATACAACTCATAAGAAACCACCAAACTCAAAGACATTGGAAATATAACAACAGTACGAGAGAGGTTCACAGTAACTACATAGAATAGAGCAGCATGCTCAGTGGATGTATCCATTTATGGTGGCCATTATTAACTAATTTTATCACCACATAGTTAAATGCACTCAGGTAGTAGCTAAGAATCTGCATCATCAGACTGAACGAGAGTGTAGCTACAACACAGCACGAAACATAGTGAAGGCACACCACAGACTTACACACATTCCAATACATTCATCACAAGTATAACTAGAAGTACACCTTGACATATTATCAAGTTGTCACATATAACACAGAAATGACGGAACTGGGATTCACCATTCATTGTTAAATTGACGATAATTATATGTTTACACATCATGACGCTATCGCACATAGCCAACATTAAGATACCAACATGTTAGCTTTCTCCATTTGACTTGAATGTTACTCAAAGACTATAGATGTGCAAAGCCATCTGACTAGATCTACAGATGAATTCAGAATCGGTGGGGAGATAGCGAGTCATAGCCCACTCGGTTGATAAGGCACTTGTCTCAGCTTCCAAGCCGCCTAAAATGTTCATTTCTCAGCACCCACCACTCACACGCTAGTGTCAGGACTAGCCACAATATGACTATTACCGACACATATACCATGTGACCTCCCAGTTCAGGTGGATCACTATTGACATCCCTCTTATTGCTACTTTCATGCATCCGCACTCAACTTTGCTTTAGTTAGTGATCCATGGTGCACCATTATTGTGGGTAACATACACGCGTATACCTCGATACATTAGATCACATTCAGTGTACATTATTAACATGTTTTCAACAATTACACAATAAAATATAATATTAACGTACAGACATAGATACGCAATCGATGACAGATAGGGTCGTGTAAGTGAACAATCCTAAAGACTCTATTGTGGTACAGATGTGGGCACATGTTATGATCAAACGTAACATATTAGAGATATTCTAGCAGTCAGTATCAAATAAATCGCACTTCGATAACCTAATTAGTCATTGTAACCAGCTTAGGATAGTTTCCGTAAATTGTATACGCTATTAATATATATAGATTGTTACTTGTATATTTATATTAGTAAGAGCTCTAACACTTCGTATGTTACATATATGTAATGCTCGAGATCGTGGGCATGTAATTTAAATCGATACCACATAATTATCTACATAGAAAAGTAGAAGTTGAGCTAGTACCTTTAGAGTTAATAGCACGAGTGTTAAACGATTTATGAAGGGTACTGATTTTGTTACATGTTTGATAATTATCGAATGTATAACACAATCAAGAACTTGACTTACTCAATAGATGACTTAATGAATGACGAGAATGCGATTATCTGCAGATACGAATTCGGAGTCTCAAGGTTGTCACTGGGGATGATATCACACTGGTTGGACGACACACGCAATATCAAGTGATTAATATAATCATGTTTGTTGAACCGGGAGAGAGAGTGAAACATGTAAGTAACCTATGAGAACCAACATTCATATACAGATAGTCAGATCAATGCAATTATAGGCAGCACATATATGACTATGTATCAGAACTCGAGGTTGTATTCGACCACTCTCAGGTAAAGAGATGGCTATACCTTGAATGTTCAGGCAATATAAATCAAATAAAAAGTTAGAAAATTTATCTAATATGACATCTATCATATATAAACACTATCAGTTATGATTCACATGATCTCGATATATTTTCAATATTTTGCTGTATATTTACATATATATAAGATAGCACTTATTCACTAGAAATTTTGAGGATACTTCAACATGAATTTGTTTATAATCCATTCACCATACATTTCATATAATCGATAGAAATGAAGTTTTCATTGTATTTGAATGTTCAAATAGATTATATCAAGTAACGCACACTATGTGCTTATTACTCATACCAACATATCCTGAACTAATTCCTTCCATCAAAGTATACTCGAGTAATTAGACAATGTACAGTAGGTTGCCTCAATCGAAATATATGAATTAACTATTACAGATAAATGCATTAACAGACAGTTAATGAGTACTACGATATATCAATATATTAGAGCATCATGTTACGTCACACTGCATTCAACATGAATTTACAAAATGCCATGTACCTAAACGATTGACCATGTGGCCATGACCAATCTTACATCAAAGGCCATACATTGACCCATATACTATTAGTTTTGGAGGACTATAATGGCATCTTATGAGGACACCAAGTGGCTCGAATAGGGTTGGGAGGCTAATTCAACACATAGTAGTTCGATACAAGAAGCCATTTCTAGCAGCAGACGCCTAGCGTGAAGGCACCCAGGGAACTATTTGGACCCAGCTGGGACATACAGTCTCTCACGACAGCAATGGCATCAAGTGTATTGGATCATCACATAGCATTTCACGTTCACACAGTCTAGTTCTGAGGCCCAAGAATGGATTCCAGAGACTATTCTGCCAGTCTCAGTAACATGCTGGTATCCGAAAGATAGATGATCACAGCAGCAAAAAAACTCCCAGATGGAAGAGCAGCCGCAGAGAAAGGAAAACTGGGCCAGCTCCACGGCTGATGGCCTTAATACTCTTAATTGCCTGCCGATCAGAAGGGTAACACCACATTTTGGGGTGGGCCATAACGGTGGAGGTGGTCCAATCAAAAGACCCTTTCTCTGGTATTTGTTCTTAGTCCAGGCAAGGTGGGACACAGGATTAACCATACATAAGTCCACCCTTGTCACACTTGACACCCAATACCACTTATGCCTCTGTTAAATGTCAATGGCAAACAGATGGCAGGGTCATAATTCCACCCAACATGTTATTAAGTATCTCATGTCAATAGCTAAAGCATTATATCTTACAGTAGGTGGTAATGTCCTTGGGAAGAACTTAGTCCATTCAGTATCTAATAACCTAAATATGACAACACTTAACACATATCTCAGTTGCCACATTTAAAAGGGTACACAAGTATCCAATTAATATACATATAATATTATATATATACATATATAAACAAGCACATTCTTAAAGAATAGGACGAAAGTTAATATCCATTATAATCCATGTTTCTGCAACTGTCCTCATGGCTTCAGCTGATATTTTTGACTACCTTCTTTCTGCTACACCATTCTGTATTTTCTCCACCATCATCAAGCACCTTCTGCAGGTACTTGGCTCTTCCCTGAGGCGTGACCCATACTTCATCCCCGAGGGTCTGGGCCATTTCATTGTCCTGTCTGGTTTGGGCTTGTTGGAGTTCCCCATTGACCTTAATCATTAGGGACATCGGTAGCACCAGAAGGCGCCCTTCAGCATCTCCTGCCTTCCAGACATAATCTTTCTTGCCCCCCATTGTGGAGAAAATAAGTCATTCCCCATGCGTGCCTGGCATCATCACTCCTCCTACACTGTTATTCCTTCCTTAGCCTGTTGGCTTAAAGCGCAGTAGAAGCCCGAATGGCCAGGGAGGAAGTCTTAGCATTCAGTTCAATGAACGTTGCCTGTATCTCCTGGCAAAAGCCACACCCCCATTGGAGCCAAAACATCTAGACCAGCAGAAACATAAGGTTTCATGGGTATAGGAAGCAAAAATTTTTCACTGGGTCACTAGGGTGATAGTGGAAGTGGAATCATTCCCACTTCCCACCCCTTGGTTCCTGGACCCATGATTCTGGGCCTATAGGAGAAACAGTACCAATAGTGGATGCTGATTCAAAGCACAGACTGCTTGCTGGAGAGACCATTGCCCCAGCCCTCCAGGGTATTGCTACCCTAATTGCGCCACTGTAACTGTGTCTTCAAGAGGCCATTCCATCTTTCTATCAAGCCAGCTGCTTCGGGTGGTGGGGAACATAGGTAAGACCAGTGGATACCATGACATGGGCCCACAGTCGCACTTCTTTGGCTGGTGTGAAGTGAGTTCTTGGTCAGAAGCAATGCTGTGAGGAATACCATGACGGTGGATAAGGCATTCCGTAAGTCCCTGGATGGTAGTTTTTGGCAGAAGCATTACGTGCAGAGAAAGGCAAAAATCCCAATAAACGCATAAGTCATCTATTCCCGTAAGACAAAACCTGTCTCCCTCCATGATGGAAGTGGTCCAATGTAGTCAACTCTGCCCAGGTTGCTGGCTGGTCACCTTGCGGGAATAGCACCATATCAAGGGTTCAATGTTGGTCTCTGCTGTTGGCAAATCTGGCACTCAGCAGCAGTGTAGCCAGATCAGCCTTAGTGAGTTGGAAGTCCATGCTGTCGAGCCCTATGCATAAGACCTCCATCTCTGCACCATCATTACCTTTGTCATGGGCCCATTGAGCAACAACCGGGATAGCTGGATAAAGAGCTGACTATCCACAGAATTGAGTCCATCCGTCTACTTGATTATTAAACTCATCCTCTGCTGAGATCACCTTTTGATGAGCATTTACATGAGAAACACAAGTTATCTTCACATCCTTTGACCATTCAGAGAGCTTATCCACATACTTCTTCCCACAATGTCTTTCTCACCAATTTTCACAGTCATGCTCCTTACAATTCCACTGACACATCCAGCCAAAAACCTATTGGTCTAAGCCCATGAATGAGAATCCTCTGGCCATTTCTCCTTCCTGGATAAAATGCAGACCTGTGCACTGCCACGAAGTTCTTGCCCATTGTGAAGACTTTCCTTCCCAGTGTCCTTTAGGGTTGTTTCAGAAATTGGCTGTAATGCTGCAGCTGTCCACCTCCTCTGGGTTGTGCCTGCATAGCTGTGCAGAACCATCAGTAAAACCAGGCCCTAGTCTTATTCTTCCCTCAGTCAACTGATATAGGGCAAACCCCATGAAGCCATAGGTGCATGCTTTTAAGCACAGGAGGCATTGTGACAGGAGTGGGAACCATAGGCATTGGGCAACTTCTTCATGTAAATTGCTTGTGCCCTCAGGCCTGCCCGGGCCCTGTCACATATGTACGACTTCCATTTGACAAATGGACTGTTGCTGTGCACATCCTACTTTATGGTCTGCTGGGTCAGATAACACCCAGCTCATGATGGGCAGCTCAGGTCCGCATGGTGACTTGGTGGCCCATTGTCAAATGTTCAGTTTCCACTAAGGCCCAATAGCGGGCTAAGAGCTGTCTCTCGAAAGGAGAATAGTTGTTTGCAGATGAAGTAGAGCCTTGCTCAAATCCCAAGGGCCTCCACTGTGATTCCCCCTATGGGAGCCTGCCACACCAGACTCCAGACAGCATCTTATCTGCCACTGATACCTCAAGTTCCATGGGGTCTGCCTGGATCATTATGAGCCCTAGGGGCAGAGCAAGCCTGCCACTGCAGCCTGGACCTGTTGAAGAGCCTTTTCCTGTTTCAAGCCCCACTCAAAGTTTGCTGCCTTCCGAGTCACCTGATATATGGGTCGTAGTAACACACCCAGATGAGGAATGTGCTGCTCCAGAATCCAAAAAGACCCACCAAACGATGTGCTTCTTTCTTGCTGGAGGGAGGGGCCAGGTGCAACAACTTATTCTTTACCTTGAAAGGAATGTCTCTGCATGCTCCACACCAATGAACTCCTAGAAACTTCACGAGGTAGATGGCCCTTGAAGTTTAGTTTGGATTATTTCCCATCCTCTCATGCGCATATGCTTTAACAACAAGTCTAGACTAGCTGCTACCTCCTGTTCACTGGTCCAATTTCAACATATCATCCAAATATAGTGGATACCAAGTGTGATATTTTGGTGGAAATGAAATCAGAGACAACTCTCAAACAAAACCTAAGTCCAGCAAGTAGCTCAATGCTGGACACCTGGGATTCACTCATGATCTTCTGGGCTCCAAAGGGTCTCAGCAACTCCCTCTCCGAAACTGCCGTCCGTGGCACACTCATCTTCGCAGGCCCAGGCCGACTCAATTCCACACACCTGCCACTGCTCTTGTGGTCGTTCCAAGGTCGGCAATCTCCAAAAAGCTGGGGGCGCTACTGAAACTGAGGCAGCAACCTTCACCAATGGTTTCTTCTGACGTCTCCTGGTGCAGCCTCAGCTTGGGATAGCTATGGTGTCAACTTGACACACCTGGGTTGAGGGGCTTGTGGGTTGGCATTCTTAGGTTGGCCTGTGGCACCTGTGGTGTTTGTCTTGTTGTTTGAGCAGTTGACAGTTATAAAGAAGGCAGCTTGGGCAATGAAGCCAGAGAGCAGCCAATAGAGGAGGCAAGCCAGTGAACAGCAGTCCTCCATGGCCTCCAGGTTCCTGCCCTCTGGGCTCCCTAGTGATGAAATGTGGCCCAGGAGATGTAGCTGAATAAAACCCTCTTTCCTTATCCCCAAGTTGGTGTCATGAGTGTTTTGTCACAGCAATGGAAAAGAGAAACTAGAAACAGAAATTGGTACCAGACGGGTGGGGTATTAAGCCTTGTGACAGACCTGACCTTGGTGTTTTGGGGAAGGATTGTGGAGGCGTTGGAACTTTGGGCTGGGAAGAACATTGAATGCCTAAAGATTGTTGCTGTGGAGCTNATGGTTAATCCTGGGTGTCAACTTGACTGGACTAAGGAACAAATAAGAGAAAAGGGTCTTCTGATTGGACCACCTCAACCCGGATGGCCCACCCCAAATGTGGGTGTTACCTTCTGCCGGCAGGCAGTATTTAAGGCCATGGCAGCGGGAGCTGGTCCCTTTTTTTTCCTCCTGCGGCTTGCTTCTCTCATCTGGTGAGTTTGTCTTGCTGCGGTGATCAACCTTTCGGATCCCAGCATGTACTGAGACTGGCAGATCTCCTGGAATCCATTCGGGCCTTCAGAACTAGACTGGGACTCCTGAGACATCCAGCCTTGTGGACTGAGCAGTTCCCTGGATTCCCGGCCTCTTCAGTTCAGCACTACTGTTGAGCTCCATCACGTGAGCAAATCAATAAATTGTATATAGTTATATATATTCATCCTGTTGCTTCTGTTTCTTTAGAGAACCCTGACTAATACATACATTAAATTTCATATTTGTGTTTTAAATAGACCCAAATCTTGTATACAATGAAACATCATTATGAAATAACAATTCATATGCCTATGAATCTACTTATTAAGGAATACTGTTTATATATTCATATTTAACATATGTTATTTGATGGTGCATATTGATAATGATTCTCGTTTTATTTGAATTATCTCAAGGAGGCCATCCTTCCTAGTCACAGCTTACTGTTCACATGTTGGCTTTGTCGCACATTTGTAAATGTGTTCTCAATTCTTACTTTCCTCCCTCCATATCCAAACATGATTACTCACTTGAATTGGCATTTATCATCCCCAGGCACATTTTTAATGATTCTACTGCAAGTCCATGTTCTCATTTTTAAAAATCTTTAGAGTCAGTTTTGATGCTTTTACATTTCATTTAAATTACATCGTACAGTAATACAATTTTTTTTCATTTAGTTATGGTCCTATTAATTTTCTGCCGACAAATATTTAACATATCCAGTTTCTTACTATTAAAAACAGTACTAATTTTTTTTAATAATAACATACAAATTGTAAAAGTAATAGGTTTCATCATGCATTTTCATACACGTGTACAAGGTACTTTGATCACATTTGTCCACTATTACCAAAACTTATTTCCCACTCTCTCCCATTGCTCCCCGTTCTATTGTCTCATTTATTTATTTTTTATGTGTATGAGTGTGTTGCCTGTATGTACATAAGTGCACCCATGTCATGCAGTGTCTATGGAAGACAGAAGAGGGATGTCAGATCCCCTGGAACTGGGGTTAAAAATGTTTGTTAGTTGCCACGTGGGTGCTGAGAAATGAACCCAGGTGCTCTGGAAAAGCAGCAAGTCCTCTCAACCATGGGGCCATCGCTCCATCTCCACCGTTCTGTTCTCTAATAGTAGCACTGCTTTCACATCTATGTCTTTTAAACATTCAACAAATGGGAGAAAGCTTGTGGTATTTGTTTTTCTGAACCTAGACTATTTCTCTTAACATGATGATCCCAGTTCCGTTCATTTTTCTGTAAATGACATGATTTTGTACTTCTTAGTGACTGTGTGTGTGTGTGTGTGTGTGTGTGTGTGTGTACCACGTTCATCTGTTGATAGATATCTTAGCTGATTCTATAACTTGAATATTAGGAATAATGCCACCATAAACATCACTGAGCAGCTGTCTCTGTAGTACACTACCGTAGATCCTTTGGATATATTTCCAGATGTCTTGTAGTTGGATCTTATGGTTTTATTGTTAGTCTTTGAAAAAAATCCATATTGATTTCCACAGTGGCTGTATGACTTGCATTCCCACCATCAATATATGAGACTTCTTTTATCCCAACATCCTCAGCAGTATTTATGGTGGTTTGGACCTTTTAAATGATATCCATCTGGCCAGGAGTGAGCAGTTTTTATTTTCACTTTCCTGATGGCTAAGGAGGTTAACCATTTTCCTATGCATCAGTCCACCATCCATATTTCCTCTTTTGTAAAGTCTCTGTTCATTTCATTTGCTCTAGCTTTCTTTTTATTTTCTTTAGAAAACACTTTATTTTCCATCCATCCACCATCTTCCCACCAAGTGTCTGCAGCACAGCTCATGACCACTCAGTGGTTGTTCCAACCCATTCAGTGGCCTGAGCAGTGAAGGCTGAAGACCAGTCCTCTGTGGCCGGCTGGGCATGCCAGTCTTCACTAGGGAACTGTTGGATAGGTACAGAGGGCACTTGCACGCCTTCAGACCAGTCTGCCACCTCGGGCTGAGCCGCAGTGAACCCGGGAGCCGGTGTGGTCCATTCACCCTGAAATTCTTCCTTGGACACAGCCTTTGCAGCAGCCACCTGCTCTTCTTTCTCAATCTGTCCAGAAGTACAGATCAGGCATGACCTCCCAAGGGTGCTCACGGGAGATGGTGCCTCGCATGCGCAGAACTTCCCCGGGCCAGCATCCACCACATCTAACCCACCAAGTGGGCTCCCTTATTGTTGCATAGGATGGCAAGGTCTACATAGCTCAGAGGAGAATCTGTGTTACACAGAGCAATGGTAGGCAGGTTGACATAAGACGCTTCTGAGAGGAGCTGGTGGTCGGCCCTGGGGTCAGTCACCACCAGAAGATGTGGTTCCCTGAAGGCTGCTTGAATCTGGTTAGTGACAGTCCCAGGCGTGAAGCGGCCAGCAGTCGGAGTGGCCTCAGTGGCAGCAGCAAGCTTCAGCACAGCTCGCTGGCCAGGGTTCCTGGGGGAGATGGCTCTGACGTCAGCAGGGTTTTCAATGGCAACAACGGCGAGCTGCCAGCAGCAGCTTCTCCCAGGTCCTCTTCAGATCTATGACGTAGACACCATCACTTTTCCTCTCGTAGATGTGCTGTTCCATCTGGAAGTCAAGGTTGGTGCCACCTAAGTGGGTTCCTGCTGCAAGGAATTTGAGGACATCCTCTTCCTTCATTTGCAGGACATCAAGGTCTCCGGACATTATGTTAGTTTCCCTTTTTTGGGGGGAGGGGCGGACAGGGTCTCCCTGTAGCCCCAGCTGGCCTGGAACTCACTCTGTAGACCAGGCTGGCCTTGAACTCACAAAGATCCGCCTGCCAATGCCTCCAAAGTGCTAGGATTAAAGGCATGCGCCATCACGCCTGGCTAGTTTCCCTTTTAAGCTATGACGGGAATCAGACCCCTCTCTGGGCAGCGCGCAAAGGCTGCTCTAGCTTTCTAAAACTACCTCCCATCTCTAACTTATAAGCAGTAGTTTCCCTCTCTGGAGTTCTGATGAACTGCCTTTCCTAATTGACGGCTCCAAAGGGAACTCTCCTCCACTTCCCCAGGGTCTTCCTCAGTTTCCCACCATGTGCAGCTCTCTCTCGGGGTATCTGACACCTGTAGCTAATCAACTCTTCACACCTATTCTCTCAGGATCAAGCTTAAGACCTTGTTGTGAGTTCCCACAGATAAAATAATACGGGGACTTTGACTCCTAACCCACACACTCAGAAGTCACTCAATGTGACTTCCCACCTCTATGTTAAAGCCAGCACTGGCAGGAAGAGACACTTACCAGAGTCAGTGTGCTTCACAGACCTCAGGACCCCTCATCTCCTTGAATTGCAGACCTGCTTCCTAGTGAGACCAGTGTTAATTTTCCGGTTCTGCTCTCCCTGTCTCCCTCCCTCCCCTCCTCTCTTTCATCTCCATCCACCCTCTGTCCACTGCCTCTGCACGTTCCATATGCTGGCGCTCTTCTCTGCCTACACTCACTGCTCTCTAGATTTTATGGCTTGTTGTTTTGTTTTATGTTTCTGTCTATTCTCAACAGAAACTATAGACATCCATGCCTTTGGGGACTTGATTTTTGTTTGGCCTCAGTTCCTGCCCTCAGCCACACTACCTTTCTGCATTACATATGATTATATATATATATATATATATATATATATATATATATATAATTTATGTATAATACATATAGCTCTGTCTGTTCGGTACTGAAATTTAAGCTTCTGCCTGTTATCCTCCACCTAGAAAAGTAGTGTCTCTCCAGCTATTTCTGCTCTATACCCCACAGATGCTGATGATGGATGGGTGCACCTTGTCTTCCATTTTTCACCAGAGAACAAATAATTTTATAAACATTTTTCATCTCCCTTTATTCACGTGTGTGTGAGATTTCCACTGGTGTATATTTATAAGTGGATTACCAAGCAGTAGATTCTGTACATTTTCAACTTCTTTAGAGAATGCAAAAATACTTTACAAAGTGTTGTACCAATTTGTACTCCCAGCAGTGGAGAATATGAATTCATATGTTCCACATCCTGATCAACACTTGGAAACTGTCATGGTATTATATTTTTGCCAATTAAAAACTGAAAGCCTGTATCTCCCTGGTTTCCCTTTGAGTATCTCTGAACACTAGTGAATGTTGATTGTCTTCAAGTTTTGTGAAGTTCTTGCTTCCTTCCCTGTGATTTTGTCTATGTCTCTTTCTACCTTCCTAAGTTCCTGGTTTCGGCATATTGTTTTGAAGGATGTTTGTGCTTTTACAATACATTCTGAGTACCAATCCTATATCAACTGTGTTTTCTAGATGTCTCTCAATTTGTAGTTTGGTTTTACCATTCGTTTAGGCATGGAACTTTCGGCTTTAAAATGATCACTTTGACCCACAAGTTTTCCCCACAGCTTGTGCTTTGCTCTCTTGTTTTAGTTTTGTTTTCTGTTTACTTTAAAATCCTTCTCTACATTCAAATAAATAGTACCCAATACTTTCCTCCCAAGTTCATAATTTTGCTTATGCCTATAGTCTACCTCCTTGATGTGAAGTGGGAGGTTCAACTTTAACATTTCACATGTGGAAATCTCATTGTCCCATTAATTACCATTATTGAATGAGTCATCATTTCTCACCTGCATGATAATTACATTCTGCCATAATTGTTTTCATTATGCATGCTTTTGCTTCTGGGTTCTTCTGGTTGGAATAGGAAATATGGTCCTGCACTCTTTCTTATCTCTTGGGCTCACTCAGTCTCCTGAAGATCAACTGTTGCATTGTTTCCATCAGCATTTGGATCCTAGGAACATCTGAGTATTAAGATTGAAATTTTTGACAACATATATAGAACAGTAATTTCCCCAATGGGAAAAAAATGTGCATTCTGCTATTTTTAGCACATTCTAATATTCTGTGAGCAGTTGTAGAAAAGTAAAAAAAAAAAGGAAAATGAATTCATTTGCTATTTAAGTAGAAGTCATCTGTCAATATGTGACTTTTTGTTTGTCATGCCACTTGGTTGCAACCTAGACATGTTAAAAACAGTGACAATGCATGGTCTCAATTCACATTCATCTTGTATTTTAAACTATACATCACACACAAATGAAAACCATCACCCTCACAGGTCAGTATGTAACTATTGCTTTCTCATCTCCCAAGAATCATCTATTTTACAACTAAAATTCTCTGCCCCAATCCATGTTGCCATTGGGAGTAGACTGAAATGTTTACTTCTGTGAATAATTTGTCATTTGATATAAGCGGGCTTATCCCAGTGCTTCCTAGTGGATTTATAGAGATGTGCTCTGGCTGAGAAATTTCACAAAAGTTACATCTACAAAATGAAGCTGTTATCCCTAGACACACACAGCTGTAAAATGTTCTGTGGGTAGAGACCTGGGCACAATGTTAGTTTTCATTTGCCTCTAAAAATAACTTACCTAATTACATACACGAAGACTTTTCTAATGGATATTCACTATTTAATTATTTGAGTCAAGTCAGGAAAAGACGTGTAATTGCATTCACTTCAACAAACTCACTTGGATCCACATTTCTTGACGGCCTGTTATGTGAAGGACGACATCGGTTTATTACCGTAACTTCTCTCCCTGGGCAAACTTTAATGAAGTATGAAGCTTTATCAATTCAATGTGTCCTTTTTCGGGCTTTATTTAACATGCCAGTGTGGTCAGCAATATTGTCTTCTAAATGACATCGTTTGGGTCATGCTGAAGTGAACCTTCTAGTTAGATGCACGGCATATCATACTACCCCCCAATCCTCTTCAAGCCAGATGGTTATAGCAAACAATACCATCGACACAGCCACACCGCTCCTAACTTTCTAAAATTGAGTGCTTTCAGCTGCATCCTGCCTTCCTCATCTACACATCTAATGTCTTCCTTCGACACACACTAGTCACTGAGGAGGAGGGAGAGTGACGCTGCACCCTTCAACGCCATCTGCAGCTGCTTGTTATATATATCAGATCTGCAATCCCCCAGACAGGCATAACTAATTTCCTTTCACATGGAACAACTTCCCTAAAACTCCAACACAGCAAATGAAGAACAAAGTTAGGAGCCCCTCTTTTATTCATGAGAGATGTTTCCTCCTTAAAAGTATTCCAAGGAACTCCAATTAAGGCTCTGCAACTTTTCATATATCCATCCTTAAATTTTCCATGTAAATGGTAGGAAGCAGGGAAATTGCCATGAATTGTGGGCAAATGCTGTTTTAGAGATACTAGACTAGATACTGTCAAGAGACTGGTCTTAATGTCTACCTACTGGGTACTCACCAAATGAACTGAAATGAATTGAATTTAGTAACTTGGGAAGGTGCTTAAATCTAAGCAGCTCTCTTCACTCTCAGATGGCCTTAGTTTCTTTTGTACTTCTAAGTGTTTGGACTCTGTCCTCTAGAAGTGTGACTCTTGCCAGCTCTGACAGGATTTCTCATCTCATCACTGAGTTACTGAGTGATTTCTCACACTGTACACTGCCCCCGTGGGACAGTAAGAACACAACAATCTACCTCAGGGTGAGTTCCTAGTGACCTTGATTTATGACTCATAACTCTTATGGACTGCTTTACCAGAATATTTACCCTGCTGTTTCCGCAGGAAGAAAAAGGAGGAGTGTGTGAGCATAATACATCTTCACACATTCAACATGGCATTATGCATTTGTCCTTGCAAGCTACTGAGCCCCACTCACAGCAGATACCTGCAGATACTCTGCAGCACTGATGCCTGTCCTGTGAAGTAGTGCTGGGAACAGCATTTACTGTGCTTTCATCACCCATTCATCTCCCTAAGGAGCTTCATTCTACTTGGGGTTAGAGAACTCCCACTGTATTAGGGAGTACATAGTCACCTGTTCAGAGAGTAATGTTCATTGTTCATAAGGAAGAGCACAGGACAGACAGCACTCTTGGTACTGTATAATGGGATGATCACTTCCACTCCATCTAAGCACCCAGCATACTCCCAGGTTGGTAGTAGCATAATTCTGCAAAGTAGTCAGTTTTGTTCTGTCTGACTACTGAGAGATGAGTGAGTGGACTCTGGAGGGTCAGCCTGTTCCACACACACCATTTTTCCTGTCCTCACCATCTTTGACCACTTCTCCTGATCTCTCTCTATCTCTACCCTCCTCTGCCAAGACCCATCTCTCTTTCATTTTTCTTGGGTTTCCTTCCTCCTCTTTCTTCACCCATTGACATCTCTCATTCTGTCTCCTACACTCAAGACCTTTGAAATAAACTGTTCAGCCTCCTACTCAGTGCGCTCTAGTGAATATTGAAAAGGAAGCTGATTTTTCTCAATTTTTACCCCTTCTTTCTTTCTTAATGCTTTTCTCCCTAGTCACAAAAGCTCAATTAAAAATATATTTTATTCTTCTAAATAATAAAATATGAATACAATTAAACCCCTACCTCTCACCCTGTACAAAAATAAACTCCAAATGGATCAAAGATCTCATAGTGAAACCAGAAATTCTGAAGGTGATACAAGAAAATGTTGGCAGCAGCCTATAACACATAGGTGTAGGAAAAGACTTTCTAAATCAAACAGCACCTGCACAGGAAATAAGGTCAACAATTGACAAGTGGGAGCTCATTAAACTCAAAAGCTTCTGTACAGCAAAAGAAACAGTCAAGGAAGTGAAACCCACAGAGTGGGAGGAAATCTTCACCAGTGATACATCTGACAGACCATTAACATCCAGAATATATAAACTAAAAAAACAAAGACATAAGAAAACAAATGACCCACTCAAAAGATGGAGTAAAGAGCTGAACAGAGACTTCACAAGTGAGGAAATAAAGATGGCTGAGAAACATCTTAAAAGGTGTTCCATGTCATTAATAATTAAGGAAATGCAAATTAAAACCACTTTAAGATATCATCTCACTCTGATAAGACTGGCTAAGATCATGAAAACAAAAGACACCAAATGCTAGAGAGGATGTGGGGAAAGGGGAACATTCATCCACTGCTGGTGGGAATGTAAACTTGTACAACCACTGTGGAAAGCAGTGTGAATAACCCTTAAAAGACTCAAAATGAGTCTACCACCCGACCCAGTCATACCACTCCTGGGTATATACCCACAAGACTCATCCTACCTCAAAGATACATGGACATCTATGTTTACTGCAGCTCTCTTCACAGTAGCAAAGAGCTGGAACCAACCCAAATGCCCCTCAACTGATGAGTGGATAGATAAAATGTGGTACATCTACACAATGGAGTTCTATGCAGCAGTAAGGAAAGATGACATCATGACATTTGCAGGTAAATGGATGGAACTCGAAGACATTATGCTAAGTGAAGTAACACAGTCCCAGAAAAACAAATGACAAATGGTATCCCTCATCTGTGGATGCTAGCACCAAATACCTAGTAATAAGGCAAACTGAGCAATGTATGTGTGTGTATAAAATATATATATATATATATATATATATATATATATATGTTTTTTTTCTTTTACCTGAAAGCAACTGTACCATTATAATGTGAATACCTTAATGGGATCTAGAATTGATCTACTACTTATTTTCAGACTCTGTAATTACTGTATATGGGTGGAAGTTACGTATTCATATCTTAGAGTAACAAAATTAAAGGGGGAAAATGTAAATGCTTAAACATACTTTGGAATTAGCAGTTTATTCTCGTAGGTCATAATTTTGCTACATATGTGATGGTTATATAGGCATATGCTGGAGCAATACAAAGGGGAGGGAACAACAACAACATAAAGACTGGGTATCAGAACTGACTGATACAGTTAAATTCTGCCCCAAACAATAAGCCTCTATAGTGAAAAACTTTGGAAAAAACTGAAAGGTGCAAGACATGTATGGCAGAAAGCATGAACAGGGGTGGGGTGGGGGTCAAGGAGAGGGGAATGTGTCTAAACTGGACTGAAAGATAATGAAATAGACAAATCATCAATAAAAGTTAAAAAAAAATTTTATTTTCTGAGAATTTCTGTACAATGTATCTTGATCAGCCCTCCTCCCCACCTTGCCCCAGACCCACCCCTGTAGTTACACACCTGCAGCAGCGTGCTTAGCTGTCTATTGAACAGACTTAACCTGTGCTCAGAAGCACCAGCTGAGTCGGTGGTTTGATCAGCACCTGATACACTTCCAGAAGAAGCAGAGGATGATGATCTATAAAGCCTGATCTTTCCCATATTAGACGAGTTTAGCAGGAGCTTGCATTTTCCCTGCTTTTCGCCCAACTCTCTCGGAGTCTGTGTGCTGATTTAATGATCTACTCACCTCAGTTCCTCTGCCACTGACCTGAACTTCTTCGGCTGGTCTGGAGGAGCTTACTACACACCCCCACTTTACCACTCACCCCAACTTCATGTCCTCTTTTTTTAAAGCCCATTAAGTCCAATCTGTGTTCCCTAAATGCTTCTAGATGTGGGCCTGTCCACTGAAGCAGGTAAACCTACCAGACTTCACAGCCATCAATGCCAGCATTTCCTCAGCAATGGGTGGGGCTTTGTGCTCACCTCCCTATTTCATGCTGAGATTTTGTCTGTCTTGAGCTTGCACAGGTTTTGTGCATGTTGTCATAACCTCTGTGAATTCATATGTGCAACTGCCTTGTTGTGTCATAAAAACACTGTTTCCTTCCTCAGCTGCCTCTGGCTCTTAAAATCTTTCTACCTGTTCTTCCCAGATGACCCTTGAGCCCTGAGAGGAGGGGTATGATATAAATTTTCTATCTAAATAGAAAAAGCTAAGCACTCTGCAGTCTGTTATACTCTGCATATTGACAAATTGTGGGTCTCTGTTATTGCTATCTACTGCTTCTCTGATGAGGTTTGAGATGCACTAATCTATGGGTATAATGATACGGCAATAGGAGGTAGGTTTAATACTGTCTATTCAGCAAAGTAGTATCGCCTACTTTGTAGTGGCGTAGTGAGTAGAGTGGTAGGATCTCCCTTAGGGTCTGGGGCCAATCTAGTCACAGGTTCTTGGCCACCAGAATGGTGCCTAAAAGCCTTGTACCAAGAACAGGTTACTTCTTTTGGAGCTTTTGGTTGGCAGTGGAGAACCCAAGATGCTGGAGATGTTAGAGCCATGAGACATCTGCCAAGGAGAGCTGTGTATAGCAAGTGGTACCAGCCTAAGAGAGAGATGTATGCTGCACACAGCAAAGCTGGAGGGGCCGAACCATCTCATCCCAGTAGACATGGAACTACTAGATTTGGTGTTTGGCCTGATGGTTTTTCAACTTGTTTTGGTCCGGTATTTCCTCAGTATGCCCTAAGTCCCCACTTTTGGAATGGGAATGTGTATTCGGTTCCATTGTTTGTTGGAAGTATATAATTTGTCATTTGATTTTTCATGGGCTTAGTTAAGAGATTGCCTTGACTCAAAGAAGAGACTTGTGATTCTAGACTTTTGAATAGTATTCATACTGGGAAAGATTATGAGGACTTTTGAAGGTGGACTAAATACATTTTTTTTTCATTTTTATGGTCATGAGTATGTTGGGGCCAAAGAGTGGAATGTGGTGGATTGAATGGGAATTTCTCCCAGTGGCTCCAAGTATTTGGACCTGGTCCCCAGTTTGTGCTGCTGTTTGGGGAGAGTCATGGAACATTTAGGAGGTGTGGCCATGCTGGAAGGAGCACATCACTGGGGACAAGTTTTGACGGACTGTAGAAGCTTCATCCCTTCTAACTAGCTTTTAAATAAATTTTTTTAATTTTATTTATTTATGTATGTGTATCGATGTACTGTCTGCATGCAGGTTTGTGCACCCGTGTCATGCAATGCCACGGAGGTCAGAAGAGGGTATCGGATTCCCCTGGAACTGGAGATCTCCTGGAATTGGAGTTTCAGACGGTTCTCAGCCGCCATGTGGGTGCTGGGGATCGATCCCGGGTCCTCTGTAAGAGCGGTCGGCACTCTTAACCACTAGGCCATCTCTCTAACTAGCTTTTATGGTGCTGGAAGGTGCTATGTACACTACCAGAAGAGGAGAGTACTCATCAATCTGTAAACCCTGCCAGACAGAATAATGACTGGCCTGGTAAGCCATGCCCACTGGTGCAATGGTAGCACACATGTTACAACCGTAACCAAACACTTTCTGCTTGGATTTAAGGCCAATCCAATTTACAAGACAGAACCCACATCTGACAAGCTCAATTTGACAAAATAAAAATCAACCCATATCCCAGGGCTCACGTAAAGCTGGCACTCATACACCTTGCCATTTAGAATACACCACCCCCTGGGATGCTTCTTTGTATTGAACAGGCATACAATAAATGTGGGCTGAATTTCATTCTCAATGAAAACTGCTTTGGGGGAGAGATTTCCTATCTGCGGTTCTGAGTGAGCATCGTAACATATGAGCAAGGACCTACTACTTAGATGTAAGTTATTAGCTGCAACTCAAGGAGAAGATAAATGTCTGAACCCAGAGCTAGTGGTGAATTCAGTAAGGAAGTGTGCACATCCATGTACACAGTCCCTCATTTTCATGGGGACCCAACATAGTGGGAAGAACTAAGTATTGTGTTCAGGAAGCCATATTCAACTCCCAATACAGGGCCGAATTTCAAACCCTGGTGGGGAACTCTGCAGACAGATCTCTCTCTCTCTCTCTCTCTCTCTCTCTCTCTCTCTCTCTCTCTCTCTCTCTGTCTCTCTGTCTCTCTCTCTCTCAACATAAAAAATAGTGAATAAAATAAACGGTTTTTCCTCCTAATAATAACACCCTTGAATGTTAAGCACAAATGCTTCATAAATCCAGGTGGTTGCATACATCATCTGTCTCCAGAGCTGCTTGTCTGCTTCTAAAGCCATGTTGGAAGGTTTTCCATCTTGCCCTGAATGAAACAGTTTCGTATCCAGTGACTTTTTCTTACTATAAAGATTTGAGGGCTGGAGAGATAGCCTAGCGGTTAAGAGCACCGACGCTCTTGCAGAGGACCCGGGTTCAATCCCCAGCACCCACATGGCGGCTAAGAACCGTCTGTAACTCCAACTCCAGGAGAACTCCAGTTCCAGGGGAGTCCGAGACCCTCTTCTGACCTCCGCGGCATTGCACGACATGGGTGCACAGACCTGCATGCAGACAATNAGATTTGAGGGCTGGAGAGATAGCCTAGCGGTTAAGAGCACCGACGCTCTTGCAGAGGACCCGGGTTCAATCCCCAGCACCCACATGGCGGCTAAAAACTGTCTGTAACTCCAGTTTCAAGGGAATCCCACACCCTCTTCTGACTTCCGTGGCATTGCATGACATGGGTGCACCAACCTACATGCAGACAATACATTCATACACATATGAAAATAAATAATAAAAAAAAAAAAAAAGATTTGAGAATCTCTGGGATGGGGGGGGGGAAGGGAAATAAGCCTGAACTGAATTGGAAAAAATGTATGAAATGCACAAAGCATCAATAAAAACTAATTTAAAAAAAAAAAAAAAGATTTGAGAATCTCTTTAAGGCAGCTGTCAGTGTGCCACCATGAGCTTCTTAGACAGAAGAATAGGAAACACCTCTGCTCTAAGGCCAGCGTTCTTCAGGCCATTTCTGCTACATATGGAGCAAGCAGTAAACAGAAACCAGTGCAGTCACTTTACAGCCTCTTCAGAAGCAAAGTTCTCCTGAACAACCAGTCACCCCACTTAAGGAGACACAATAATAGGGAAAATTAGCAATTTGGTAGCAGAACTGTGGCCAACAGAATCTTATTACAGAAAGGCGGTGTCTTGTTCCAGGAAAATGGCTAGGTGGGGTTGACATCCACATGCAGATATCACTGGGGCTATTACTGCATAACAACTGCAATTCTTGCCTAAATGCAAAAAATTCTGCATGTTCCAGAAAAGTACAATAGCCAGGAACAATAAAGGACTTCTGGGATATAGGATGTCTATACACAAATCAAACAGTTCTTAATGTAGGGTCCATTGCCCAGCTATATCATAATTTAATCATAGAGTTAATGTAACCATGAACAAAATGTCTGATTTTAAATATTTAAATATTTTATTACATTACAACAACATTAATAGAATTACAAAATATATTCATAATCTCAGAACTTCAATAAATCCAAGTGCATTTATTTGGCCATTATTTCTTCTAGATCTACTAATATATATATATATATATATATATATATATATATAAAACTTTTACTTATTTTAAAACACGATACACATAAAAAAAACTTAAT